>JAJJMC010031489.1:0-22462 GCA_023531435.1 Papaver californicum
CAACCGTAAAATTTCATCTTCATCTCCTACCTTTAAATTTACGGTTGGGTTTGTTTAATAACTCAACCGTAAAATGAAGAACAAACCAATTACGGTTGGATTTTCCAATCGAACCCAACCGTAAATTTTTCTTTAACCCGATTTGTTCTTCAAATTCTTCATTAGGTTGTTTATTTTGATTTTGATTGTCATCACTAATACCTTTTAAACCTTTAGTAGGATTCTTCATCACGAACTTTAGAGTTTAATTGACGATAAATTTTTTGAATCGCCAACTAATTGATTCGATGGAGAAATTTGGTTGAAATAAAGAAGGAGGAGATATTGAGGGAGAGGGAAAAGTTTTGATTTAGAATTGAAATTTTGTAAGATTTTATTTTATTTAGGTTCTAATTAATTAAAGGGCAAATTAAACTTTTTAATTGATATAAGGGTAATATGGACATTTAACATATGAGATTAGAGCCTCTAGGACATCCATTAACGTATTTTTGGATCACCCTTTCTCACATTGGAGCCCCTCTATAAATATGGGAGCCCCTAAATTAACTTTCTTCTGGGAAGACATATCAGACCTGAGTCACCTGACCATACTAACTCCAAAAAGTCATATTATCACGTTATTCAATTTCATTTTAGTAAATGAAGTGACAAAAAGTGTAGTGGTTGCGTTTCTTTCTTCTTCGTTTTTTTGATAGAGAGAGAAAGTTGCGTGTCTTTGTTCTCCTCTAAATGAAATTCCAACTCTCATCCATTCCACCTCTCATGAGCGTAGTACGACCCATGGGGTCGGCCCTGGACCGTTGGTGGCTATCCCAACCGAGTAACTCCACGATGCTTTAATTTGAGAATATTTTCTTTAGGATGTATTTCGAAAATGTGTATAATAAATCATATCAAAATCTACAAAAAAAAATAATGCATTATCGCTGAATTTAGGACCTGGCTTACTCTGTATACACATGGGAAAATTTGAGAATACTTTTGAGTCGTGCGGTGATAAGATTACCTTATAACAACTTTCATAAGGATACAGTTTAAGTCATTGGATATAACACGACAGATATGTTCACATCTGAAGAGAATATTTAAGAAATAAATATATTTTTTTCTTTAATTTTCTATTTATTAAATTCTACATTTAATTTTATTTGTTTCTTAGCCTGTGTATCAAATTAAATTGTAGTAATTTTTTCCTTCACATTAGGATTGAAATTCGATCGATTCATATGAAAAATAAATTGAAGTTGAAACCCAAATCGGTCATATTTTTATTTGTTTAAAAGTTGTTTAGGTTTGATCTTCAAAGAAATAAAATGTCTTTCTCTTAGCCAGAGAACTTGTGTTTTTTTTATACTTCAGTTTCTTAACAAAGAGAAATTTAAAAGATCTCTTCACAAGTAAGTACTATTTATCATAGCCATTTTTCTAATTACACACCTGTATTGATCTAAATCGTCGAATTAAAGCATGTAAAACTTATATTAAGATGCAACTATAAGATGTAAAGAAAGTAAATAAACATAATAGGCTTCCTAGGTCAGGATCCATTACCTAAAACCCTTCGAGAAACTAAAAAACTTTATTAATGGTGAAAATGGTTGATATAAGATAGAAATGATTCTCTATAAATTCTTGATATATACTAGCAAGCCTCTCTTGCTCACTTGAAAAAACCTACCTCTTAACACTGAAGCACCCTCAATATTTTTTATAAGCAAAACTGCTTATACATTACTTTTTACTGATATACAATTAATCCTTAATGATGTCCATTCCTACGTGGAAATCTTATCCTAATTTTACGCACAAGTGTTCGCTCATGCTCGGATAATTTTATCTCGGGTGCATTACCTTCCATGCTCAGACCTCTTCCGACCTCCGTGCATCTTTTGTACCGATAACTCGTGCAGTCTCTGAGGCTCTCATGCTGTCTTGTCATCTTTCTCCACTTGAGTCTGACAAAACCCAGTTCTGGACGTACGTCTTTCGTATTAAATGATTTGTTCCTTAATTCAAACTCATCCGTTGATGTGGTCAAGATGTTTTCCACATGTTTTATCTGATGATGGCAGTAGATATCTCAAAATACGGGTGGTAACTTTTCAGCTTCTTTCTCATACTTCTCATTGTTATCTTCTCATAGCTTTGATGCTCTAAGATTCCCCCACGTGAAAACCAGATATTTTACTATCACAATTTACCCATTTTCTTTTCATCTTCCTGAAGGGTATGATAGGAAGAAAACGTTACCCATTACTTTTTATTGTTGCCACGTCCCTAAAAATCGTTTTGATCGTTTTGGTAACTGCCACGCAATAACTTCACCCATATTTCCTGCCTTTATGACCTTCTCACCTGTTGTTGCTGGTTAATATTATTTCCTAGGATTTTGTTTTCTTTATAAAGGATCCTTCTTGGGTTTCTAACATATATTCTTCATATCCATCTTTTCTTCTTCTTTGAGCATTTTCAGAAGCTTTCTCTCTGCTAACAGAGTCTGATCATCAAGTGACATTATCATTTTTCATCGCCTCTTAGTGACATCTCTGATTTCTCGTTTTTACAACCTTCTACGGCTCATCATCAGAAAGATTCACTATCAGCACCTAGGTTTGTGATTTACCTTTTATTTTTCTTGTTTTGCCACTTTTCCTTCTCTTTGTATGTTTCTGATGCTATCATCCTTTTTTTGATGCTTTTACTTTTTCAGAAGATCATCATCACGTAAGATGACTGCTGCTGAATATGAGTCTCAGTATCTCCAGAAAATCATAGATACCCATCATCTTCAGAATTTGAGAATCTCTTATGTTGTTTCCAAAGGTTATAAAGCCTTAATGTCTAAAGAGCTTGCTAGGCAAAATTGGTCTTCGAGTAGGATTGTTATCTGTGAGGGCCAGATGAAGGCCGGGATGAGATTACCTTTGTATGATCCTAGAGATTCGTTCCATTTTGAAATCCTCGCTCGCAACAATCCTCAGCGAGCAATCTTTCAATATTCAAGGAACTGGTGGAGATTGCTACGCGAATTCATTCGTCGGAACCAAGGTCGTTGTACTTCTCGTGATGATCGTGTGCCACCTATAATGCGAACCGTGATAGGCACCTTCACACCCCTACTTCTTTTCCCCAGAACTACGGTTCTCCTTAGGTTGTTCAAAAGTTTCAAGGATGGGGTTTGAATATCTCGCGCAACCCTCGAGGATCCTCCAGTATCTTCTAACAAGAACCTTCGTAAGACCCATGATAACAACTGGTTTAGGTTTCCCCTTGTCATTGAAGGTCCATATGTTTATGGATAGGCCGCCCCAAATACTTTCACTAGTAGTGTTGTTGCTGCCCATAGTCATTTCCCAGTTTATCATACATGGGAGTTGGTCTGGCTAGAGGATCCGCGTCGTTAACGAGCCATGGCTATAATACATGATGACGAGGATAAGGATGATGATGAGGAGGAAGAAGAAGATTAAGAGGTTCCATCTCTGATTATTCGCAAGCGTGGGGTTCCTGAGGGGGCTCGAGTTTAAAAGGTAAAAAATATTCTCTTGACTAAGGTATATACCTTGCCCCTGTTTTTTAGCTTATCATCTCGTGCGTTATTGTACATGATGCTGAGAAGAATCGAAAGGTACTGTTCATGATATTGATGTTGTTTCTGCGCCCAGGATACCAGAAGTGCCTAGTCACTTGGTTGCTGGTGATACCTTTGCAGCTAATCCCGGAGGTGCCAATATTTCCTACAAAGTGCTTGATATGCTTGATGAAAATTTTAATATCCCTGATAGTGAGGATGATGAGGATGATGAGGATGTGAGGAAGTAGCCGATAAATGATCCACTTTGTGAAAATCCTACACAATCTGCTCCTGTTACTGAAGTCATTCATGCTCGGAACAATATTAATCCATTAGGGGAGACCACTCCGCCAGAATTGGTGATGGGAGTGGTCCCTTGGGCGAGAAAGAGAAATCTGATATTCGTACTCATGGCTCTAGGAAGGATCCTTCTAAAAATATTGTTACATGTGGAGGTGCTGGTGGTATTCATGATGGTTTTGGTGATGAGGGCATTGGTTCTAATGCCATCATGCCTGCTAGTGAAGTGATGAGGGATGTGCATCCTGGCGATGACCATGTTTTTGATCAGATGCAGTTTGCGGTATGTCCTTGAATGCCCCATGTAGGTTCTTTTAGCGCTGGATAATATAAATTATACTTTGTTAGAGCTGGAACTTTATGCGATCTCTGAAGATTGCATGCGAGGCTGATCGTATTCAGGCGGATAATTCAGAAGCTCAAGTTAGCCAACTTCTCTCGGAGCTTCAAGATGCTCGTGGTACGTTACTTTTGCCACTGTTTTACCATTCGTGTTGCCTTCTTCGCCTTCTATATTTCTTTAGTCCATGGTTTCTGGTCTCCCATATAAATACATTCAGAGCAGGAAGGGATGTCAGGCGTACTTTGATCTGATATTTTTCAGATTGAGATAGACGATCGTGATCGTGCAATTGCAGATCTGATATCTGAGACTTGTTATCTTGAGCGGGAAAAGAGGTTTTTTGACGTCACATTCAAGAGTTAAATATAGAACTTGCTAATACTCGATATATTATGGGTTCTAGAGATTCCCGAATCCAAGACTTTGTAGCGTCGAATCAAATACTCTCAAAGTGGAAAAACGACCAGACACCCATATTTCTTAAATATTAGACATACAAAGAAGTTTTCCAGAAAGCCCAATCTGACAATAATGATGCCCAAAATAAGTTGAGTATCTTGTATGATAAGCTAGCTAAGCTTAGAGAGGAGTACGATAGGCATATGGGTCGATGTGCGAGTACTAAGTCGGGACTTACCCTTGACGAGAATCGCTTTATAGAGCTGGATACGTCTAAGATTGATACTGAAAAAACCCTACAAGATGTAATTTTATATTGCAAAGGTAGTTGACATATTTTGGGTCCTTACTGTATGTTATAGCCATAACCTTTATGCTTACTCCTTCGTGTTTCTTTCTTATACAGCTGCACAACATAAGGTTAGCCGGCTGGAGGATGACCTGGCTAAGAAAGTTGGTGAAAAAGCCGATGCTGATAATCGTCTAGTCACTGTGACTTCTAGAATTCTTGAGCTCGAGGGGTTGTATCATCGATCGTGTGCTGAGTCTGAGAATCAACTGTTACAGGTCAAAGCCGATCTCAAGATCCAGTATCAGAAGATGATAGAGGAGTTATACACTAAAAAGGTGATGGTCGATAGGGCAAGAAAAGAAAAGAAAAATCTCGCTCGGGAAGCTCTTTGGGGTTTTACTGCTTCCCTACCAACCTCGGTGATTCTGAACGTCCATGTTACTCCAACTACTCGTTTTTAGCTGAATTCGAGGTTGGAGCTGCCACTAGTCCCAATCCTTCTGCACCGCTGGTGAGTCCGATATAACTATTACTTTGGTTGATCCTGCTGGAGCCAAGCCCGATTTTGTTGTCAACTTTGTATCGAACCCCGATGCATCTCAGGATACTGAACCGAGTGTTGTCATTGAGATTTCCGAGGAGCAGGTGAAGAAAGTTCGGATGGAGGGTTGATTGTTTGTACCTAAAAATTGCTCTCATGCAAAACAATATACTGTAGAAGTACTTTTTAGGTTCGAGGATCAAAATCGTACAAAACAAATCCTAATAAGTAGGATATCTGTATTTGTTCATCTTCGGTTACAAAAAGAGGAGATGGGTTGATCTTAGGAGAGGGAAGCAAAGAAAGTTGAAGGAATTGTATGTAGAATTGTGTGTTGTAGGTAGAAAAATAACAGAGCTTGTGAGAATGATTTTTTATCTCTTCTCCGTATGTGGATTGTTTTTTGTTGTTCTCCTTGTATTCTGTCTTTTGAATTGGCTAATCAGCCTATTTATAACCTTTGAGACCATACACTTTCCTTATAAAGTAGTGGTAGTTGTGGGGAGATGGAGAAGTGGAGGTTATAGGAATAACCGTCCACCTCGTCCTGAGAAGTTTCTGGAATCTTCCAGATTATTACTCCACTATCTTTACAACCGCTCCAACTTACCGCTCACTCTATAACTTCCTTGTCATGGGGTGTTTGCCACGCCCATGTTGATGTAAAACACCAGACCCAACCCCATGTTTTATCCCCCTATGTAATATGATTTTGATATCGTGTAAGAATTGGTGGAGTCGTGGCTTCAAAGCCACGATTCTTGTTGTAAAATAATGTCTCCAATGGACTTTATGTCAACTTTGTCGTAGTAATGGCTTAAATTATTGTGCTAGCTTGAGCGAGAGAGAAAAAAGGGTGCTAGCTCGAGCAAATAATGCATGGCAGCAACGCGACAACAGCAAATAGAGCGTGGGTGGTAGCACAAAACTTGGCGCATGAGCAATACGAACACGGAGCTGGGTCAGCAAGGCATGACAATGGCGCGGCAACACGGAGCGTGGAACATGGTGGTATGGAGCATGGGAGCGCGGAGGGCGGCAGCAGCGCCAGCGCAAGCACTAGCGCTAGCGCCAGCCGCGTCCCTCTTTCTTCCAATGTTTTGGCCTTGTACTCCTTCGTGACTTCGTTGCTCCATGGCTTTGTGGTTTTGATTGACTTTATTGTTTTTGGTTGTCTCCTTTATGATTTTGATACATTTGTGTTAGAGATATAGCTAGGTCTTATTAAAGACCGTACTTGTTGTTGCCAGGGATATTGCCTATATGTTATTATTTATTGGCACTGACTAATGCCATAACCATGACTATGGTCTATTTGGGGTTTCTCAATATTGTGAGACATAATTGTTTGGCATTTATGCTTAAATTTTGTGCAGTGCATACAAAATGCCTTCAAGAGATTCAGTCGTGGAAGTTTGCAATCTTGAAATTATGCTTGATGCGACTCTACAATCAGATGGTATACATCTACTTAGCGCTTTTATTCATATATGGTCCTTTATCCTGAATGTTTGCGATTTTATATAATTAATATGCTTTGTTTTATAAAAGTAGTTTGCACGGTTGCACATGAAATAACGAGGTTTTTGTTGCACAAATCTCTGAAATTTCTTTGGTGCATATATATGCTAAAGAGCTACATGGCTAGTTTAGCCAGGAGCTGAATATGCATTCTCAATTCTCTTGCGGAATATAAGATATCAACAATGTTTGTCATTCTGATGTTCGTCAGAAATTATTGTATATCTATTTCATGCTTTTGCAGCTAGGAGAAAAGTAACATTATAAAGGGGAGTATTACAGTTTTCTCCTTTGTCAAAAACTCACCATCAACATTAAGTTCCCTGCTCAGCACGGAACAATAATGTGTTTCGTGGTAAGCACTAGATGGTGATTTTTTATTTTATTGTTATAAGCAAAATAAATCAAATAGTTTAGTTGTTGGACATTATTAGGAATTCTGATTTGATGATGCTCCAATGCCGTCGAGTAGTCGATGAAGGAGCAATAGTTGGTGTAATAATGCTTGTAGGATTACTAGCACCGTCTGGAGAGTGTAATTTTAGCGAGGCACGACTGATTTTGTATGGTGGAGAGATTGATAATTGACACGTGTGCAGCACAAGAGCATGGTTTCAAATAGGAAATCTTTGTTTGACCTAAATTTGGAAACCAATTACTATAAAAGGGAGATAAACCCTTATTTATTATTATTTTTTATTCTTCTCACCACCATCACCGCCGACCTTCTCTTTTTTTTTGTCTGCAGCAGCTCTTCTTCCCGACAGTTCCATCACCGTCCAATCACCGCCGACGATCCTTTTGTCGATTCCCAACACTGACCAGGTAACTTTTATTTAATTTTTTTACACGAGATGTTGCTCACGTGAAGTATCTTTTTTTTCATGAGTTTTTCACCCACATGTTTCCTCTACTCTTTCCCTTTTTTTTTCTTCTTTAGGGTAAGTACTGAATCATTTCTTTCAATTATCATTGCTCATTCAATTGCATTAATATGCCATTGATTTGATAATTGTCTTCTTTCTCCCATGTTTTGCAAGTGGACCTTAATTCCGTAATTGTTGATTCTGATTGTAGAAATTCTCCATTGGCTTTGTTGTAATGTCATTGAGCTTCAACCAGGTATGCAAGGGTTTATAACAACTTTTTTTTATGTAGATATCTGTATGTATTTTCATATCAGTGATATACATATATGTATACATAGAGTACTGCCAAACCTTGTGTATGGTTGTCCAATTGCTGATGTAAATATTATTTGAACCCGTTGTAGATATCTGGCAATCTTGAAGATATTACTACTACTGGTTCCATTCACAATGGAATTGAAAATTCTGATGTTATTTCCTTGGATGACGTGCCTACCATCCATGATAAATTCTTTGATGGTGTTGCTGAAGATGCTGCTGACCCTGATTATGCTGATATTTTTATTCCGAATGTTGATTCCGTTCTTCGACCCCAAAATATTTATCCGCAAGCTATTGTCAGGTGTTGTTTGCAGAGGAAAGAGTACATGCCTTCGTTTGTTGACACTTCAATACATCCCAAACTCCTTTTCCTGGATGGTCCTCGTGGGCTGAAGAATCCTCAGGTGAAGCTAGTTTTAGAAAACGCCAAAATATACCATGTTGTACGAGCGTTTGAGACTTGAAATTTAATAAGGACACGAAGGGTCTGCTTGCATTTGCTTCTCGTTGGTGTGGCCCGATTTATTCAACGGTATATGCTTGGGGTGAGTTAACAATTACTCTGGAAGATGTAGCGGCCTTACTGCAATTGCCAGTTGTTAGTAGTATTCCTGTTGAATGGTTCGAGCAGTAAAAGAAGTATAAAGCATGTCTTGTTCGTAAAATGAAGGAGTTACAGAAGTCCCGTGGTAACAATAGCAAGAATTATAAAACTTGGGTTGAGTGTTGGTGGAACGGTAGTTCAAGTGCCGACGGTCTTGCTGCTGATCATCCCATATACATCGCTGCATTCCTTTTACTTTGGCTTTCTAGAGACATATTTGAAGATTCTCCTGGAGGTCAATTGAAGATTCCACTGATTCTGATTGCTATTGCACTTGCTTGCGGAAGGACTCTTCCTATGGGTACTTTATATTCTCATTTGGATGCTTTCATTCATGACATGAAGACTTCTAATGGTCATGCCAAGGTAGAGTCTTTTATTCACGTCATGCTTATGCAAGCCTGGCTTTGGGAACATTTTCCTGAATATGTACGAAAGGCTCGGCCTTATTTCCAGAGTGAAGAGATAGAGTATGCTCAAATACTTCATTGGAGTAAGAAGAAATTTTTCCATGTTAGTCTTACTAGTTTAATGGATAATAAAAATAAAATGAGTTTCAGACCTTGGGTTTGAAGCTTCCATAGGTGATTCCGTCAGAGACTTTTGCTGAGAACTCCGGTGTTATCTTACACTCTGTTCAGACTGGTGAGGGCAATACAAATGTTGCTGGTGAAGCCACTTTTATGAATAGTTGTGCGCAGGGTATATTCTTGCTATCTATTCTGGTACTTTCATTACCCAGAACTATAATATTGACAGAACAGCTCGGCATATGGGTTTTGATCAGTATGTCCCTCATTACTGTACCGAGGTGCCTTCTGTAGATATGCTTAAACAATCCGAGGGTGCCCACAACATCCAGATAGAAGCATCTTTTTCCTTAAAGCTCACAGAAAGGGATGTAATACTAAATGCTGATTTCTGGGAAATGCAGCTTATTATCCTTAAGAAGTTCATGTTCAGCAATCCCTCTGTCGTTCGTGGTGAACCTTCTGCAAATGAGTTGGCAGAGTGTCCCAATTTGAAGATTTCTTCTGAAGCAAAACGCGAGTCAATCATCAACTTGTTTCAGGTATCTTGAGTCCTTCTTCGCTTAATCATAGTCTTCTTATTTGATAATTAAATGTTTTGATTCATTTGTTGCAGTCATGTCTCCCAAACCACCGTGTGTCTGATAAAGCAGTAAATGCTACTCCTCAATTTGGGATGAAAGACCTCGGGTGATTATACTTGGGAGTGGAGACCGTCCCTCGAAGAAGGTAAGTGTTTTGCATTTTCAATAGTCTTCTTTATGTGTTTGTACTTTATTATGATGAGAATATTTATATAGCTTGGGAGTATAACTCGTTAGAGTCACTTGAGTGCTCGACCCTTTGAATTTGGTGTCCCAGCCATTCCTGGTGCTTCAGCTGCTTATGTTGTGAGTAGAGCTTTCTTTAGAAATAACAAATTTTGTATCTTGCTGAATTTGATAAATTCTGACTCCTGTGAATAACCATTATGCTTAGATGACTAGCGATACGAATACTTCGATGATAGAAGGCTCCGTTGTGGTTGGAGGCTCTGAGGAAGAAGATACAGATGACCAGGGACTTGAGAAATCTTCCCATACTGGAGTAGTTGAAGAACCCGGGGTCGAGAATGAAGAACTTGGTGATGAATCATATTACGAGGCACGTTCTGCTCCTAATGACTCGTCGCAACTCCAAGTAAGTCTCCTTCATTGTTTTAGAATCACGGTGACATAATTGTAGCTCTTAAACTCCAAAACGTGTAAAACCATGCATGATTTCATGTGAAATTTTGGCGATTTTTGCTGTCAGAAAAATTCAGATTCAGGTCTTCTTGCTTAATGGCCATAGAATCTTCTTCCGATATCAGAATGAGGTGTTTGACCTCTCATTATTTATCTAAGAGACAGAGATAACTTCTTCAAAAAGAATTTATGAATTTGGAGTTTATTTGCTAGGTGAAAAAGACCTGACACTGAGCGTCCAGAACTTTCCAGGCAGAATTCTGTAGGTTTTCAGCTATAAGGTAGTCGTCTGTTTTGTCTGCCCTTATTAGCTAGCTTCTCTGGTTATCGTGCACTTTTAGTATATTGTACTAGAATCCATATGAATCATTTGGTATATAAATCACTCCCATATTCTTTACCAATTAGCGCCAGTTCCAATTCTTCTGAAGGGTAGTGTAAAAATGTCACGGACCGGAAAATTCCGCCTTCGGCGCTATGCGCTGGGCAGGTCAGAACTCCCCGATGCGTGATTAAAGGATAGAAAACGGACCTTAAATCTTAACTTCTCGCTAGAAAATACAGGTAGATTTTTCCTTTCCAAGCATGTTTTGTAAGCATTATACTCGCAACGTAGTTTCCACACCATTCAAACTCACCCTTGTTCTTCTAAGGGCTGAAGGTTATACAAGCGAATGTTGAATGCCTTTGGAAAGAATCATACACTTATGAGCATTGTCCAGGCCTAATTCTTGCCTTGGACTAGCACCTAGGCCATTTCAGGCCTATTTTTCGCTTCATCAACTCTGCTTCGACTAAGCACTGGGTGCATACACTGATCTTGCTCTTACCAAGAGTGCAGCAACCAGGCAGATTCCGTTCATACCGAATAGCTTGATAGGAAGTATGAACAATCCATCGAATGGAATTTCAACTACCTCATCATGTGTGGCAACAATCATCTTTTGACTTAGCATTACCGAGCCAGATGATACGAGTTACCATAATGTCGCAATCACCTCTGAATTAGATGATATGAGCGACAAGGTGCTGCACCTCAATGAATTGCATTGCGGTTTCCTACGTACCCAACCCGTACCTTGAAGGGATCAAGCATGCCCCTAGTTCAACAAGTGTCAATTCGAAAGGAACAAACAACTTAAGCCTATTAAGGAAAAGCCAGCATCAATTCCCACTTCATCGCAAGGCCAAAGGCCAAGCAGAATCTAGACCATGTAGGCCGAAGGACTTTTTCAAGGTATGCACTAGCTTGTGCACAATTATCGCATACTATGCAAATATGTGTTCTCGAATATGCAACACGATTGAATGATGCTTTCGCATAATTCAATCTTTATGGGATAAGTTACAAGCATATTGATGCTTAAGCATCAAGTATACTCCAACGTATAGGCCACATCGTATTTATATATATGTGCATCACCGCTCATGCACATTCAAGCTTCGTCGGTTAATCTACAAGCATATTGATGCTTAAGCATCAAGTATGCTCCAACGTATAGGCCACATCGCATTTATATATATGTGTATCACCGCTCATGCACATTCAAGCTTCATCGGTTAAGCTACAAGCATATTGATTCTTAAACATCAAGTATGCTCCAACGTATATGCCATATCGCATTTATATATATATGTGCATCACCGCTCATGCACATTCAAGCTTCATCGGTTAAGCTATAAGCATATTGATGCTTAAGCATCAAGTATGCTCCAACGTATAGGCCACGTCGCATTTATATATGAGTATTGACTCTCGTACACATTCAAGCAAAGCTCCCTCCCTATATATTTTTTATTCGTATTTTTACAAATAAATAAAAGAAAGGAAAGTGACATCCAACGACTGTACCTTAGGCAAAAACGCCAACTGGTTGGCGCCTCTAAGGCAAATCCGTTAACTGGTTGGCGCCTCTAGGCAAATCCGCTTTCTGATTGGCGCCTCTAGGAAAATCCGCTAACTGGTTGGCGCCTCTAGGAAAATCCGCTTTCTGGTTGGCGTGTCAAGGCAATTCTGCCATCTGGTTGGCATAGCTAACCATCATCGGTTTCCAACCAACACCTCCTCCCTATATATGTTTTATTTGCATCTATACAAGTGGATATAAGGAGGATATGTAGTGTTCATCTACGCAACATTGGCTCAGCGATTCTTTGAATCATGCATCACAGCATAATAGTGCATTAGCACTATGATGCTCTTACTTACGCAACATTGGTTCAGTGATGCATTCTTAATCATGCATCACGGCATAATAGTGCATTAGCACTATAATGCTCTCACTTACGCAACATTGGCTCAATGATACATTCTCAATCATGCATCACGGCATAATAGTGCATTAACACTATGATGCATTCTGGGTACGAAACATTGGCTATGTGATGCATTATAAATCATGCATCACGGCATAATAGTGCATTAGCACTATAATGCATTCTTGGTACGCAACATTTGCTAAGTGATGCATTCTCAATCATGCATCAACGCATAATAGTGCATTAGCACTATAATACATTCTGGGTACACAACATTGGTTAAGTGATGCATTCTCAATCATGCATCACGGCATAATAGTGCACTATAATGCATTATGGGTACGCTACATTGGTTAATCATGCATCACGGCATAATAGTGCATTAACACTATAATGCATTCTCGGTACGCAACATTTGCTAAGTGATGTATTCTCAATCATGCATCACGGTATAATAGTGCATTAGCACTATAATGCATTATGGGTACGCAACATTGGCTAAGTGATGCATTCTCAATCATGCATCACATCATAGTAGTGCATTAACACTATATTGCATTCTCGGATATGCAACATTGGCTTAGTGATGCATTCTTCAATCATGCATCACGGTATAATAGTGCATTAGCACTATAATGCCTTCTCGCGTACGCCACATTGGTTCAGTGATGCATTCTCAATCATGCATCACGGTATAATAGTGCATTAGCACTATAATACATTCTCAGTACGCAACATTTGTTCAATGATGCATTCTCAATCATGCATCACAGCATAATAGTGCATTAGCACTATAATGCATTCTCGGATATGCAACTTTGGTTAAGTGATGTATTCTCAATCATGCATCACGGCATAATAGTGCATTTAGACTATAATGCATTCTCGGATATGCAACTTTGGTTAAGTGATACATTCTCAATCATGCATCACAGAATAATAGTGAATTAGCACTATAATGCATTCTCGGATACTCCGCATAGGGTTAATGATGTATTCTCAATCATGCATCACGCGTAATAGGGCCTTAACACTATAATTCGAGGTTAAGGCATCCACACCCTAATACATATATGAGTAAGATTTATAAGCTTAGGATGAAGCTTCATCCCATGCCATGACGCATCCCTAAATAAGCGTCATGCGAAAATTACGGGTGATACAAAAAACGTTTTTTACGGCTTTTTTGCAAAACAACCCCTATCTCTTCTAAACCATATGCCATAACCCAAAACACTTTTAATGAATGTTTAGGTTTCTAATATACATACTTTATGACTTCCATGACTTGTGCTTCAATTCCTTATGCTTGAGACATGATTCTATAATGTCTCTACTTTTTATAAGGGAAATGAGCTGGACCAGAGAGATGAACTTGCAAGTTAAAAATTAGGGGTTACCATGAGTCGTGGAGCTGATGATGTATCTTTTACATGCGAATGTTGAAAGAAAACACTCTGGGTGAGGATGCTTACATAATGGAGACTGCACCGGTTGAATATCCGAATGCTGGGGTTCATTTTGACTTCAAGTTTGATAGGAATCGACTTGATTATGTGTGCATTGGTGGCTTCACTATCCCGTCCGCCCATGCTGAGTTGTATACCAAAGTATGGAAAAAGTTCGGCCATTTCTTTGTAGATAACCCTTAGAATTACCGTACACTGGAGAATGATGTGACTATGTTACTGCCAACTGTGTGTGAGATGATTGATATTCCTTGTAGAGAAGTATCTGAAATAGTACTTCAAGAATGGAAAGATGCTTTGTATGCGGTCGAAAGGGATAAGCTTAATGTAGCATGGCTTCATCGTCATTTTGAAGTTATTGAGAAGTATCTGCAAGATAAAGCTACGATTCCAAGCTTGGAGACAGTTCCTAAGGATAAATATGAAGTTGAGAGGCTGTCTCGGGAGTTGAAGCTTGCAACTGAGATTTTTTGGAGGTTGGGAAAGGCGCGTTCTGAAGGTGCTGAGCCAATTTCCAAGGATTTTTTTTTTAGCTTTTTCTGAGTTTTATAGATTTTCTGAGATATATGACTTTTTATGGTTTTATTTTGGGATTTTTTTTCTGAGTAGGTAAGGATTCTTAAATGATTTGCAAAGACACATATTTTTGAAGGAAATAATGTTTTGCTTGATTAATAAATTGAAATCCTAAGTATATGCAAGATGTTGCAAACATTTTGGAGGAATTACAAATATCGCATAAAATAGGGAAATATTGTAAGATGGTGGTAAAATATCTTTAAGCATTGTGAGATGTAAGCCACTTGCTATGCATTCCACCCCTTCTGTCTTGTCAGTATTGACAAGTTTGTAGTAACCGCCGATCATAGTTTCGGTAACGAGATACGGTTCTTCTTCAGGAAAGGCTGTGATCTTCTCTACTGTGTCTCCGACATGGAAGGCATCGGGTTCAAACCCATTAACTTCATGACATGTCTTCTCAGTTCTTGGGTTGCTAATTTGCTTATCCCTTGTAGAGACAACCCATATCCATTTGATAAAATTTTAAAAAGGATAAGCTTCCCATTTACATCGCCGAGTTAGAGTAGGGTTGATATCCGGGTCAAGTTCCCAAGCTTTAATGGGACGTGGGATATATGGTTGCAAAGAAGTTGGTTGAGCGTGACTTACTTGTGTGTGAAATCTTTGGACATATGATGCTGCGTCCTCTTCTGGTAGTTGCTTCACGTTCAGCTCCATTGTGCGAAGAAACTCGTCTGATAGGTCGTTTTCAGGATTTTCTGGCTTGTTTGAGAGTCTTGGAGGTGCTGGTGCTGGCGAGGGGTATACACTTGTTGCTTGCTTGTTGATGTGGATCCAAGGGCGTCCCAAAACCATGTCGGAATCTGGATCTTCTTTGGCGATGTGAAACTTTATATGTGTTCGAGTGTCACCCATTTTTAATTCAAGAGTGATGTAGCTATAAGTACTCCTGGACTTCCCTTCAGAATTCTTAATCACTGTTGGAAAATATACGGCTTCGTGCCTGGAAATTCCCGCATCTCTCAGAGTTTTGATAGTGATGATATTGACATCACTGCCTGCATCAATTAATGTTTGCTCGAACTTGGTATCCTTGAGGAAGGCGATGGTGAGAAGTCCCCATCTAGGCTTCTCATTATGTTTGATGATTATGTCTTCTAGAGTAGTTTTGGGGAAGTCAGTAGCTTTTTCGGCAAAGAGTAGACGCTTACCCGATACGACGCGATTGAGAGCAGTGAAAACATATTTGCGTTGTGCCTTCGATAGGTAAAGAAGTTCAATACGCGCTTCATCATGGATTGGACATCCGGAAAGAGTAAAGCTCCTGACAGGTAGGGGATCTTTATGAACACCTTCAGTCCCAAAGCATAGCTTTCCTGAGTCGACCTTTTCTCTGAAATATGCGCCTCAAGCCATTGCATTCGTTAGTGGGATAATTGACAAACCTGTGGAAGTGACAATATTTTGGATTTGACATATCCTCTTTAGTAGGTGGTTGCCGCACATGAGGTAACTTGATAACTCCATTCTGTACCCATAGTTCTAACAATTCGTGGACCTATTCCATGGGAAAGGAGAAATCCGGGATTGTTAAATCTGTCTTGTTTCATTGTGACTGACGTGGAGCTTCAGCTGAGCCTTGTCCTTGAATTGATGTTGGGGATGCCGCCAGAGATGATGCAGTGTGCTTAGCTTATGATGCTGATTGTGTGATGCTTTTCTGTTGGCTCCTTCATCAGTGATAACACATATGAAGTGTTGTGTAGAATGTTGTTTGTTCACCAGACGTCTTCTTCCACGAGTATCTCCATGATTTTCTTCTATAGTGGGTTGTGTCCTTTCTAAAAAGGATGGAGAAGTTGTTACTTGTCTCCTCATGTAGCTCAAAGAAGGTTTGAAATCGTAAATTTTCTAATAAGGCACGAAAAACAGGGATCATACCATTAATTCAAAGCTCCACCAATTGTTGCTCAGTCACGTTCTGCTCATGGCAGTCGATCGTTTGTGTTATGAATATCTTTATGTACTCGTTGGGATGCTCGTCGTTCCTTTAAAACATTTTTCCCAGATCCGAAAGAGTAATTTCTTCAGAGACAAAGAAATACTTCTTATAAAAGGAATCAACCATCTGAGACCAACTGTGGATACTGTTGGGAGCAAGGTTTTTATACCAAGTGTAGCTCTTCCCATTAGAGATTGTGAGAATTCTTTGAGCCGCAACACCTGATTATATTCATGAACTCCTAGTGATTCCAAAATTCGAGAAATATGTTCTCGAGCGTTTCCGGTGCCATCGTACAATGAGAATAGAGGGGATGAGTATCCGCTCGGAAGTGCAACCCTCTGAATTTCTGTTGGGTATGGGGGTTGGTGTTGATGGAATGAAGATGGATCTTCCTTTCCACGATTTCGCAGGAGCCTTTCTAGGTCTTCACGGATAATAAAGTTTTACTATGGATGACTCCTTTTTGGTGCAGGGTCAGTGATGGTCAGTACTTCACTATCCTCTTTTGTATTAGTTTTTGATATATCGGAAGTTGCGTTCTTGACATGTTCCGTTTGACGACGACGCTGCTCTGGTGTAAACTGCTTCTTTAAAACCTTAAGGAAGGTAAGAACTTCCTTCTGAGTGGTGGTCATGGCTATTTGAGTTTTAGCTAAGGTCTCTTGTCACTTCATTAAATCGGTTATGGTCGGTGACGCCTGCTCCTTGCCTTTGACGCTTTCAATGGTACAAATAAGAGTTTTGGTACTTTCAGTGGTATTTTGTGGAATGATTTTTGGGGATCCACCACTGGAATTACCAGTATTAGTAACGGATGTTGAACTTGAATTTGGATTGGTTGCTGAACCTGATCTAAGATCCACCATTTTTGAATAATTGATTTGTTTTGCTACCGAGAGGTTGATCTCCCACTATGGTCGCCAATTGTTTGTACCTAAAAATTGCTATCAGGCAAAACAATGTACTGTAGAAGTACTTTTTAGGTTAGAGGATCAAAATCGTACAAAACAAATCCAAATAAGTAGGATATATGTATTTGTTCTGCTTTGGTTACAAAAAGAAAAGATGGGTTGATCTTAGGGGAGGGAAGCAAAGAAAGTTGAAGGAATTATGTATTCTGGTAGAAAAATAACAGAGTTTGTGAGAATGATTTTCTATCTCTTCCCCGTTTGTGGATTGTTTCTTGTTGTTCTTCCTGTATTCTGTCTTTTAAATTGGCTAAGCAGCCTGTTTATAACATTTGAGACCACACAAACTTTCCTTGTAAAGTAGTGGTAGTTGTGGGGAGATGGAGAAGTGGAGGTTATGGGAATAACCATCCACCTCGTCCTGGGAAGTTTTTGGAATCTTCCAGATTATCACTAGCACACAAATGGTCTGAAGTCACGCCAATTTGGCATGGCCATATGGTATTGGACACGCTATTTATTTGTACTCATAGCATGTCAATTGGAACCGAGACTTTTTGTGTATTTTTGGATACGCCAGCATTTGTGTGTCTAAATAGCCCACAATAGCCACACCATAAATCGAAGGCGTGTCTATATAGTGGTAAGAATCCTAAGTTTTTATCCCATTTGGCGTGGAAATTAGTTGTCTATAGACACATAATTAGTTTTTAAAGTGTATATTGTTTAACCTTTAGCCATGAGATATGTTTTTTAACGTGTTTACTGTGTAACCTGTAGACACGAGATATGTCTTCTAACGTGTCTACTGTGTAACTTATAGACAGGAAAATAGTTTTTAGATTGTCTATTATTTAACCTTTAGCCACGAGATATGTATTTTAGAGTGTCTATTGTTTAACCTTTAGCCACGAGATATTTCTTTTAACATGTCTACTGTGTAACCTATAAACACGCAAATAGTTTGTTAAGTGTCTACTGAGTAACCTATACACATGTATTTTTTTTTAAATGTCCATTGTTTAACCTATGGACACGCATTTTTTCTTAAAGTGTTTATTTTTTTATCTTATAGACACGCATTATTAGTTTACCTTGTCTATATGTTCTGTTTAGCCACACCAATGCAATATTTGATGTAATCTTATACCGTACATTCGTTTTAGACTAGGTGAAGATGATGGAATTTTTTTCGTTTATATTAGATGCAAGTACCACCATCCACGTTATATATTAGGAGTCGTCCATTTCTTTCCAAAAATCTATTATTTTTTAAAATTAACGAAACGTGGCTAGATCCTAGACCGTACGCGTGTTTTAATACGGAATAAGATAATGGGATATCTACCGTTAAAATAGATGCATCCTACACCATCCACGTGGTTCCATTCCGAAACGTTTATTTCATACCATAAAAATATTATATATTTAAACGTGGCTAAGTCGCGAACCGTACACGCGTGCAAATATCGGTGAAAGATGATGAAATTATTGTAATTCACGTGGCACTAACTAAGCCGTTTATTTCTTGCCAAAATTTACTATTTTTAAAAAATGGATGTGACGTTGCAAAATTTTAAACCCTACACGCATAGTGAACTAGGGGAAAGGCGATGTAATCTAGGACGTTAATCTAGATGTTTCCGACGCCGTCCACCTGGGACTAATCGACCCGTTAATTTCATACCAATAAATCTCATATTCATTGATAACAAAATTCAAATTAATAAATCACACAGTACCATGTTTAACTTTGCTCTAACATTTACAAAGGAAAATAATATGAACCATTTATGTATAACGATATATCTTTGACTTTTTAGGTTTTGGTGTCTCCCCATCAGTTTGTTGCACTTTCTTAGTAGAGTTAGGCCTCGTAACCCTACTTCTTGCTGTTCTAGTTGATTTCCTCTTCGTCGCCTTTTTAGGCTTTGTTTGATTCGCATCTGGTTGATCTTCGGGTAGTGTTTTCCCACCAATATGTTCTCCTGGTTGACTCTCGGTTTGTAGACTCACAACATGTTGACTCTCGGTTTGTAGACTCTCGGCTTATTGACTCGTGAAATGTTGATAGGATGTGTTCTCTGCATTCTGTTGATCATCTGCTATACCGCTAGGTTCTACAACATGTGGTCTTAGATCACTGTCTGATTTCTTATCAGAAACTTGAACAACTGTTGGTTGCTGCTGAGGGTTTCCATGTTACGGAATTTCCTGTAGCAATAGAGTAATATTTAGGATTAATGCAAGATATATTCCCAAATCCAACGTGAACTCAGTTGGTCATATGAATTCTCATCAAGACACGGACAAAATTATTTTCCATCAATAACTAACTAGAATGAAGGCTGCACCTTTTTAACGGTGATTGAAACACTGCACAATGTAAAACTAGCGCCCATAATCAAATGGGTAACCCGATATCTCCATTTAGTAAGTTAAATCTCTAATTAACACTTGCATTCATGTTTCATTTAGTTGATAACATATTTGTGTTTCATATCATTCTTTATACAAACCAGATAGACTAATTTACGTAAAAGAATGTATTTGATGAATAAAGCAAAAATGCTAAGAAACAAACCTCATTGGTGAAAATACAGTTAGCTTTCGACCAAGCTAGTTGACTTGCACGAGTATCCTGTACTGTCTCAAACTCTCTAGTAGGTACCGACAAAGGGAGTTTTGGGCCTCATCAATTGAGATATCGTAGTTGTCACTAACAAGATCTTCTCCATGTACTTTCCGGTTTGCCACATCAGGAAGAACAATACCTCTAGCAACAACGTTCTCGTTAGATCCAGACCAAAAGTCGCATTTTCGAAGCTGCAGAAATGTACGACATGTGGACATCATTTAGAGAGGAAAGTATAGAATTAATAGTATAGATTCAAATGCCAGCAACAAAAAAACATATTTTTCCAGATGTCATAGTATGATGTTCCCACGTAGATAAGAGCGACTTCTATAGAGATATTGAAGAAGTAGTCTAGTGAATACCGGTAGACTTCTGCATAACATTATGAGAGTGCTTCTTAGATCCATTAGAGCGGTTTCTAGGTGCAAGAGTTTCTTGTGAAGGTAACCACATATCTCGAATTGTATAGGTTTTCTATTTTACTCTGGATTCCGTGATTCATATAGTTGATAACATGTTTCTGTGTGATATCCTTCTTCATAAATACAAACTAGATAGACTAGTTTATGTAAAAAAGAAATACTCAATGAACAAAGCAAACAAGCCAAGATACTAACCTTAGCCTTAGGAGGATCAGTAAATTGAATATTAGACTTTGGCCAAGGAATCATTTTCCTAAGAGCATCTCCTAAATTTTCCATACCATCAGTTTGTACGGGTAGACAATAACCTCGTTTTTCTACTTTATCAATAGAGATATTAAAGCATTGAGCCGCTTCATGAGTACCCCAACCAAGTAATAGTTGGTCTTTCTCACACCTAAAATCTCTGCCTCTAGCCAGGATATCTGCCCTACTATCGCCCCAAATGATGCATTTTTTACCCTGCATAAAT
Source organism: Papaver californicum (assembly GCA_023531435.1). NCBI lineage: Eukaryota > Viridiplantae > Streptophyta > Magnoliopsida > Ranunculales > Papaveraceae > Papaver > Papaver californicum. The sequence goes on from JAJJMC010031489.1 coordinate 21,219, forward strand.
TTAAGGCATATGAACATCGTAAAGAAAAAAATCAAAAACGGTATTAGATTTAAAATGAAAGTAAAAAAAATACATACCGGTGGAACTACTTTAGGTTTCTTGATTTGAGATTGGCTTGGATTAGGTGGAGCCAGTTATTTCACAGTCTCGGTAAATTGGCCAGGTTTTGGTCGACTTACCTGCAGCAGCAGAGTATTATATGGCATATGAACACCGTTAAGAGAAAAAACAAAAACGATACTACATTTAAAATGCAAGTAAAAGAATAAAAAAGTACATACCTTTGGAACTCCTTTTGTTGTCTTAATCTGAGATTTGCTTGGATTAGGTAGAGTTGGTGATTTCACAGTCTCGGTAGGTTTTACAAATTTTGGATTGCTTACCTGCAGCAGTAGAGTAGTATATAGGATTCGTCTAACAAATATACCAAAGTCCAATGTGAATGGATTGGTTATGTGAAGACACGAATAAAATCCTTTACTAACCACATAAGTAACAACTTAGAATGAAGGGTGTATCGTTTTTACAGTTATTGAATTATGGCACACTGAAAAACTAGCTCATTATCAAATAGGTAACCACATTTATCGATCTATATGGTTCTCTAATTTTCACTAGCATCCGTGATTCATATGGTTGATAGGATATTTATGTCTCATTTCCCTTTAAATACAAACAAGATAAGATTGGTTTGTGTAAAAACATATTCCATGAATAAAGCAAACAAGCCAAGCAACCAACCTTGTGATTCATGATGGCAAGGGTTGTTGGCCAAAAAATTAAAGTATCAGTACCAACATGTTTTAAAATTTCTTTCCCAACATGGGGTACGAGTAACCTGATTCTTTCATCAATAACATCATCAATCCGGACGTGGTGGCAGTTAATGGTAGTCTTGATTCCTGAGCCAAAAAACACCTTTACTGGCTTTGGCGGGTGCGCTGTAACTGTGGCAACGATTTTAGACTCCGTTCCATACATAAGTTTGCATCCTAAGCCCCGCAGAACAAATGGCGTATGAACATCGTATCACTAGTACAAATTTGGGCTTCCGTGACAGTTCAAAACTGCCACCAAAATACTTATGTGACAGTTTTAAAAAATTATTGCACTGTCATTAAAGGCTCTGTTACGAAAGGGTCTATAAGAAACTGTCACAGAATCATAACTATTAGTATCAGTTTTCTCATAAACCTGTCATTGTTGACAATATATAATAACATTTTCTAAATAAAACTGTCATG
>JAJJMC010031490.1:0-12577 GCA_023531435.1 Papaver californicum
GCGATTGCAATTAGCATCCTAATGGAAGTAATTCTAGTGACAGGTGACTAAGTGTCAAAGAAATCTACACCTTCTATTTGTTTATATCCCTTAGCTACTAGTCTAGCTTTATACTTTTCCATAGTTCCATCTACCTTATATTTTCTCTTGAAGATCCATTTACAGCCTATGTGTTTGCACCCTGGAGGTAAATCTACTATCTCCCAGGTTTCATTCTGAACAATAGAATCCATCTCACTAATAGTGGATTCTTTCCACCATGGAGCTTCAGACGAAGTCATGGCTTCTTTATAGGTTTGTGGATCAGTTTCAACTAAACAGGTTATGAAGTCTGGCCCAAAAGATTTTTCTATTCTAAGTCTTTTGCCTCTTCTAGGTTCATAAACAGGTTCATCTTCTTATATCGGTAAAATATGGCTAGAAGAAGGGACATCTAGGGGATCATCACATATCATGCGAGATTCAGATTTCAACACACATTTTTAAAAAATGTAGCATCCCTAGATTCCATAATGGTGTTCACACCAATTTCTGAGTTTTCAGAACTCACAACCATAAACCTATAAGCAATGGTGTGTTCGGGATATCCTATGAAGACACAATCAACTGTTTTAGGTCCTATTTTAGTCCTCTTAGGTGGAGGAATAGAGACCTTGGATAAACACCCCCACACTTTGAGGTATCCATAAGAGGGTTTTCTGTCTTTCCATAATTCATACGGTGATTTGACTGATCCTTTAAGGGGCACTCTGTTCAGGATATATCAAGCTGAGAGGACGGCCTCCGCCCACAAGTTCGCCGGTAGTCCTGAACTGATTAACATGGCATTCATCATCTCCTTAAGGGTTCGGTTTTTCCGTTCAGCCACTCCATTAGATTGTGGTGAATAAGGAGGAGTTACCTGATGAATAATGCCATGTTGTGCACAAAAGTCTCCTATATGGATTCCATATTCACCTCCACGGTCATATCTAATGGTTTTAATTGTGGTGTTCAATTGGTTTTCTACTTCTAATTTATATAATTTAAATGCTTCTAAAGCATCATCTTTTCCTTTAAGCAAGTAAATATGACAGTATCTAGTACAGCCATCTATGAAAGTGACAAACCATTTTTTACCACCTCTGGTTTGGATTGATTTCATATCAACTAAGTCTGAGTGAATTAACTCTAAGGGATTAGAATTTCTGTGGACATTTTTCTTAAAGGGCTTCTTTGCATATTTTGATTCTACACAAACTTCACATTTATGTTCATATTCCAAATTTAATTTTGGAATGCAGCTATTGTTTGCCAATTTGTTCATTGATTTATAATATACATGACCAAGTCTACCATGCCAGATATTCAATGAGACAACAACATAAGAAGAATCAATTTTATTAACTTCAACAGAGGTTACAGATAATTTGTATAGGCCTTCAGCCTTATAGCCCTTTCCCACAAAATCCTTTCCCTTAGTGATAATCACTTTTCCAGACTCAAATACAATCTTAAAGCCCTTATCATCTAGCACACCACTTGAAACGAGATTCTTGCAGATGTCTGGTACGTGTAAAACTTCATTCAATGTGAGGATTTTCCCAGAAGAGAGCTTCAGCGAAATTTTTCCTTTTCCTGCAACTGTGCTGCAGATGAATTACCCATACAAAGTTCTTCTCCTTCTCTTACCGTCTGATAGGAGGTGAACATGTCTTTACTTCCGCAGACATGTTTGGTAGCTCCAGAGTCTACCCACCAGTCTCTCACATTGGTAACTAAGTTAACCTTAGACACCGTGCCAGAAAACTCATTTTTACTACTTTCAACTAAATTTACATTTGTTTTCTTAAAATTCGCATCTTTGCGTTTTCTACAATGAATTGCCATATGGCCAGACACACCACAAACATAACATGCTCCCTTAAATTTTACCAATATCAGATTTTGGCTTTTGAAAGGTACCTTTTCTTTGCGGGACAGGCTTCCGCTTGTTGTGGTCCAGACTTAGATTAGCAAATTTGTGTTCGATAACGTGAGCTTTGTTTGACATGTCTCTTGCAGAAGAAACATTCTTGTCCTTTGAACACAGCAATTCTTCAACTTGGATTTTCTTGCCCAATTCTACCATGGAAATTTCACCAGTTTCATGCCTTAGTCTTCTCTTGTATCCAGACCAGGAATTTGGCAATTTTTTAATAACAGCAGAAACTTGAAATGTTTCGTCAATAACCATTCCTTCAGCAATTATTTCATTAATAATTTTTTGCAGCTCCAGAAACTGATAAACCACTGATTTATCATTCATCATTTTATATTCCAGAAAACGTGCAACCAGGAATTTTTTACTTCCTGCTGTTTCTGCTTCATATTTATCTTGTAGTGCAGTCCATAAATTGTAAGCATTAAAATTATCCTTAGCATTGTAAAAATCATATAAAGCATCTTCTAGGCAGTTTAAGATATGATTTTTGGCCATATAATTACTTCTCTTCCAACTTTCTAAGTCTTGTAATTTTTCAGGTTCATTCAGAGACTCATCAAGCGGCTTCAGAACCATATCATCTAGCATGTGGAAACTCATGAAAAATAACATTTTTGACTGCCATCTCTTGAAGTCCTTTCCAGAAAATTTCTGAGGTCTGTCAACATCAGTCTTCACCATTGTTACAGAAGTAAAAAATTTCAAATTAAACAGATATCGAGTTAAGATTGTTGGAGAACATTCCTGTAACAGTGAACAAACCAAACAGAAGCTTGAAAATAGTTATGGGTTAGAACAGATAGCACACTTCAGACAATCACACAAGCACAGAGAGATGGAGTCGCCTGTTCAACAGACTTCCCTTAACTCGATATTTTTCAGGTACACCTTTAGAAAAGTGTTGCTATACCTTTAGAGATGACAAATCGAATCCAGGATAATACCACCTGATACCAACCCAGTTAGCAAAACTCGTTGGCCCGTTGTGAACTTAACAATAGAAGAAGATGAAAAATAAACTAGTGCGCATACAAAGCAGGAAGAGGGGAAAAGTCGTCAGGTCAGTGGCTGCGACTGGGGTAATTGAAAATCTGATTTTTGTTTTTCTTTTAAAGAAGAAGAAGACTGTTGATTTTTCAAACGGTCAAAATTCATTTAATTCAACATTATTAATTCGAGATATTTAATTAAAAGATTTTGTTTATTAAACCTGATTTAATTTTGTAAATACAAAACGGTCAAATATTTAATGTATAGAATTACAATATAAAACCGTTGGATCTTTGATGGGTACACTATGCACACACAAGGCACACGTCAAGGCTCACGCAAAAGCACACGCAAGATCCGCAAACCCACGGCCCGTGGTGCTTCGGTGCGAAGCACCGCACATGTGTGCATTTGCACACTAGTCCATTTCCTAAGTCCATATCCAATCCACTAGTTCTTTTTCCTTATCTAGAACGTTTGTGGTAATAAGGAGAAACTTCCTCCTTGGTTTTCCCAATATGGGACAAACCAAAGGTTTCTCATTCACTAAGAAGTGAAAATGTTGATGTTTCCACCCTAAGTTTGGACTAGTGACCCTAGGTACCTTTAAGATATATTAAGTAACAAAATTAATTTTAAGTAACAAATCCATTTTTAATTCTAACAGGGTGTCGGGGTAAAGAAACCGAAAGTGCTCAGCAACGAGGGTCCTTTCTTGCTTGAGGTGAGTGGCTATAATCCCAAGAGACGAGAGTTTGCTCCTGAATACAACAATGAGGCGGAGAAAGCCATTGGAGAACTGGAATTCAAGGACACTGACACTGCAGATAAGCGTGAGATAAAGCTTAGAATGTTGCCTATCTATGGGCAAAGGTATAACATTCATAACTTCTTCCAGACACTTCATATATGCACGATTTTTTTTTGGTTGTTGATACGTATTTATACTTTATTTTTGTACATAGTTCATACCTAATGGAAATCTTTTTGACAGAACTGATGAACGTAAACGTAGAAAGGACTTCATATTGGAAGGAGGTCTACTTTATCCTGATCCCTTAGAGAAAAACCTAGATTCCGAAGAAAGGGAGCTATATGAGCAGTATAAGGTCTTCATGCGATTCCTTCCTAAACAAGAACATGACGAATTGATTAAGGTCGTCATTGTGGAGCATAGAACTCGAAAAAGGATTCAAGAACTCCAGGTACAGTGTTTTAAATTTCTTCATTCAGATATCGTTTATTACTTCTTTCCATTTTTCTTTCAATACGAGGTCACTTCAAAAATTATACAAGAAGCCCGAGCAGCCGGTTGCCGTACGCCAGCTCAAGCAGACAAATACCTTGCAATCAAGAAGAGCTTAATAGCTGAAGATAAGGCAAGGATGAATCCGGGGGGAAGTAGTCAACTGGCTGGTATAAGCGGGAAAGTACTACACAAGGCAGGGGTTACGGGTTGCGCAACAATAGAACCTGACAACATCAACAGTCCTGAAGGAGGAGGTGGTGGTACTGTAAGAGTAAGAGGCTCTGCTAGTTTCGAGGCTGGTGGAAGTAGTAGAGATCCATAATACCATCCTTCCACCACAACTTCAGGATCAGCTTCTTCTTCAAGTTCCTTCAACCGTTGGGATATCACTGGACTGCCTGGAGCAGAATTTCTATCTGAACCAGTAAGTTACAGTCAATTTCTTCTTCTTGGGAACTATTGTACAATGCAAATGTTAAGAGTACTTTTGGTTCGATTTTAATATGATATAACGTAATGAGACTATCTTTAAAACTTCATGTTTGTTTTGGATTCTTTTGGCAGGAAAAGCGTCTATGCATAGAAATCAAATTGATACCAAATCATTATCTGAAGATGCTAGAAGCAATGTCAATAGAGATATACAGAGGTGGTATAACAAAGAAATCAGATGCTCATCGTTTCTTCAACATAGATCCTAACAAAATAGATAAGATTCATGATCTGCTTGTACGTAAAGGAATTCTTTCTCATAGTTCAAACTAAGCAGCCAGTTCTTTGTTGTAATACAGCAAGTCAGCACTCGCCTCATAATGTAATTGAAGTCCGCATGTTTACTCTTCATGGATTGGTTTATTTATTCTTATTTAGTCTCTTCAGTCGCATCTCGTCTGCAAAAAAATGTTGCTAATTCCCCATTGTCAAAAACGCATTATTCTCCCTATAAAACATGTCAACCTTCTACTAAAATTGCAAAAAAAAAATTGGGTTTCCAAAACCTTAAAGTGGGTCTCAGTCGGTGAATTAGTCGGTGAAGGTACTACTGTCCTAACAATTTATTATTTTTTGTCGAATAACAACATCTTCAGTAGTAGAGGAGGAAAATATACGAGTACATGAATTAAATTCTTCACTCACTAACCAGTACACAATAAGATATCTGCAGATATGAAAAGACTAGATCACTAGACATTTCAATCCCTGATTGGTGGTATCTGTATTTTTGAATTAAGATATTAAATTAAAAAAGAAAAGGGGTAAACTGTTGCAAGGTCCAAAGGATGGCACTGGTCAGGACAGAATTAGGTGTTTAAACAGTTCTACTTGTATCAAGGCAGTGAATGAACAGCTAATGAACACAGGCTACAGCACCTAATTTTCCCTTATAGATTACTACTGTGGGTTACATATGCCGAGCTAGCTAATCCCATTCCCATATGAGAATGAGATTGAGCGGATGCTAATCCATCCACCCTCATGTACAAACTCAGCAGATAACATCATGAAGAAATGCAGACAGTTTTCAACATCAAAAAACTATGATGTGCGAAGATCTTTGACCTAATATAATAAAAACGACGCTTGTTGTTCTTTACATTACATAATCTCTTTTACCACTATCTACTATGACATGAATCCTACAATTTGCTTATTTGTTTCAAACATAAAATTTTGAATTCAAATCAAACAAATTCTTTACAAAGACAAACCCAAAACTTCCATTAACAAAAGATGATATTAACATTGTTAATCAGCATGTTTTCTTCTTCCCACACTAACATGTCAGATTCCTGATCACCGTCAACTACACCTTCGACTAAAGCTGATACATATTGACGCTATACAATAGATATCTTTATATGTGTATATACATAACTAGTAAAAGAACCAGAAGAATTGCATACCCAAGACACCCATCACCCCTCCTATTACCTCAAGGAGTTTAGGAACATGAGGCTTCTTGTCTTGATTCCCTCAGATACCCAAGAAGTGTTTCTGCCTGCAGAACAAACAAATCACAGAAGCCATATTAATATTCTGCCAAAGCTATGATACAATTTAATCAGATGAAGGACTCTTGAAAATTCAGTCTTTAGAAAACAATAAGAAACTAAGATACAATTCTGCAAAATTGATCAAAAATATACCTTTTGTTTAGCCCTTGCAGTTCCAGATTGAGATAATGCAACAAGTGGAGGAATTCCACCTTCTCTCACTAATAATCCTCTATTTCTCTCATTGCAACTACAGAATTGCAAAAGGGTTAACACTGCGAAATCCTTTCCTTTGACAGACCCATCTTCAATAGCCTCAACTAAAACAGGAATACCACCTTCTTCAACAATTGCAATTCTCCCCTCTTCAATAGCAGCTAAACTACTCAAAACCACCATAGCTTTTTCAGCTAAACCATTCCCTTGCTCAGAAACTAAGACAACTAGTGGTTTACTGCTCCAGCAGTCACAGCTCTTTCTTTATTAGGATTCACTGAACAAAGCTTGTACAGAGTAGTTAACGCATCTTTCTTCCCTCGCGTTGAACCATTCAATAATAACGAAATCAATGGCGGAATAGCTCCAGAAACCCCAATTTTAATCTTGTTATCATCAATTAACGATAAATTTAGTAACGCGCAAGCAGCGTTCTGTTTGGATGTTTCAGTTCCGGTTTTAAGTACATAAACAAGTGGCTTAATTGCACCAGAATTAGTAATCAAAATCTTGTACTCTTCATGTAAAGATAGATTTAATAAAGCTGTTACTGAATGTTCTTGAGTCCAAGGATCACTACATTTCAAAAGAGAAATTAACACAGGAATCGCACCTGACTCACCAATAATCGCCCGATTCTCCGAACTATTCTTCGCAAGTAACCGAATGTTTGCAGCAGCCGAACGTTGTACAGACAATGATGAAGATTTAAGCTGTACCACATAGCCTAACACTGATTTCTCCAGGTTTTCTTCGCATTCGTATATTTCTGATGAGAGTTCTTCGCGGTTTAAAAACCCTAACCAAGAGTCAGGTTTTCCAACATTTAGAGTATCTTCATTTTGTTGATGATTATCTTCATTTGATGGACTAACACCAGCTAATCTCTGTAATTCTCCAGATATATCACTACTATAAGCTGAAAAATCACTAAAAGCTTGGGAAAGATCAATAAAATCATTATCAAAAATTGAATTTCTGTTGTTGTTTTCCATCACTAACTCTGTTAACCTAAAATCCAAAACGGATTCTGTCAAATTCTCAGAAACGTAGGCAGATTTAGATTCTGAAGGATCATTTTTGTAGAGATTAGAACGAATTGTTCTCATAGATCGACCTAGTGTTCTTTTCTTTGATGATATTGATGATGAAAAAGTTGTTGATGGTGATGAAAAAATAAGTGTTTGTGTTGATGAAGGAAGTTGAGAATCCTGAATAGACACCATGATGATGAAAAGATGCCAAAAATGCGAAATAGTTTTTGGGTATTCGGGGTTCAGTTTGTTGATATCCTCAGGAGAAACTCATTAAGATTTCTTCTTCTTGTGTGTTGGGTTTACATAGAAGAGCTTGAAGAGAGTTTTAATGGTGATTTTGAGAGAAGAGAAAGAGTAAAGTAGGTGTGAGGTGGGGGTGGGGTTTTGAGGAACAATGAAAGAGTGGTGGGGGCTATTTAGGAAGGTTCTTTTCACATACATTTACTAAATTAACCTCGTGGTACAGTGTGAAACTGTAGTATGTAAACCTCGAATATAGTAAAATTAAAGAATCTCTACTTCTTCTTTTTTTTTTGAATCTCTACTGTGATTTCTCAAGTTGTATAGTTAAATGAAAAAGTACGTACGGAATCAAACGGATTTAACGGCTAACACGGTTTTGAAGCTTTTCATGAGTTAAGCAAAGTGGATCCCGTTGATATTGACAACCACTTGTCGCTCTTCTGTTTTTTTTTTGTTTCTTTTGGCGTTTGAGTACAGTGTTCTTACGACACGGCATATGCAGCACGAGATTATAATAATATCTTGATCAGATCTTCAAATTTCGTGTGCAAATCTTTGTGCAGAGTAGTACATCCTTTTTAGATATTTTAAGCGAGTTAGCTGACTCATCCAGCACCCCTGAAAAACTTGTGACGTGAGTCATTCCCGATAGTAAAAGTAGAGATCTCATGTGTTATTACCGATTGTAGTGTCTCGCGCTTATGCAATTTTGAGCACTTATGCATTTCTGTTACCGCGGAGGAGTCTGCTACTAATGAATTAATATAGAGAGTCGTGGATACATTGGTCGACAATTTTATCACAACCAGCTGTCGTTACGGGCCTTCTCGACAAATAGTGTTCTATCTACCCCTTTTGCATACCCGAAGAGTTATATATAAACATGAATGCACTAAGCACTAAGCACTAAGCATTATTAGTGCCAGATGCGTGCACATTGTACGTAAATAAATACTCCGTATTATTCTTGCAAAATGGTACACCAATTCGATTATTTCATATTGATGGACTGTTTTGCATGATCCGTACTTAAACGCAACCAACGATATGCATCGGCTGTCACCATTAATCCCACGATTATTATTATTATTATTATTTTCAGGCACTCATGCATGATAAATTGATAGAGAAATAAAAAAAGCTATCATCAAATCAAGTCAAGTCCAAGTTGCTGCCTTAGCCTAGAAGTAGTACTGTAGATCCAGATTTTCATCTTAGAAGTCGGCAGTGACGTAGGTCAACATATTTTCAATCAATAATCTAATTAGAACTGCATAATTATAAGATTAAAAAACGAGAGAGATAGTATAACTTGTATTAAGTAACAGCATTAATTTAGCTTAGTGATGAGTATTATATTAATTAAACGTACTTTGACATTGATTGATTGATTGATAAAGTGGACACTTACACTTATTTTATTTTTTTTGAAGCATTACTTTCACTTAATTAGTCAGTGGTTAGTGCACTTGACTTGAAAATTGAGAGGCTGAGTAAGACCAGTCATAATGGTTTCGCAACGGTCCAAAATTATGGAGAAAAATTAAATAAATCCAATGACTACTTAAATTTTATTCCCCACCAATTTTATAACTTAAAAATAATAAAACCGATACATTATTGTTTTTTCTTTTAAGGAAGATAAACACGTTTTTATCTAGAATCTGTGGCCGATAATCGATACACCAGCAATAGTATTTTATTTTTTTTAGTTTTTTTTTGGAAAAGGCTAAATATTAACCAATTTTTATGGTTCAAATGTGAACCAATAAAATCCAGCTATCCAAAGTTATTTTGAAGGTCTTATTCAAACATTAAACCTCCATTTCTTATTGATTTAAGTGATGGATGAGATTGGTCCGTTTTTGGATCATCCCCTTGGTCCACCTATTAAAACGTATTTTCTTACTTTTTTTTTTCTTTTAATTTTTAATCCATAATTTGATGCCTGGATCTAACTCACTGATCCTCCTAGGCGCAGCCATTCCTGAACGGTATACCTAATTGTTTCCCCTACATTTCTCCCAATTGGTGTCGCTAATCTAAACATAAACTTGGAATGGTGATTGATGACCATTTTTAGAAGTAGTGGGTGTACGTGTACCCTAGAGGTATAAAACGTGTCGGCACAGTATAATATAACCCATAAAATCACGTGTTTAGTGTGATGTGCCGTGCTAAAGATTTAGACGTGTTGTGATGTGTCGTGCTAGACGATGTGTTGTGTTGTACTGTGCCATAAAAATAATTGTGTGGTGCCATGTTGTGCAGTCCCAACCCGCTTATTTTATATTTCCAAATAAAAATATTTTTCAGATATTTAGATATTATATATATTATTGTAGAAATAAGTCAACATGACGAATATAAAATGTCAAATATGGGCTAGAATAAAGACTCTTTAGTGAAATATACATGAAATATAATGTATTGTACCGTTTTATGTAGTGTTTTATGCATGTTACGACGTGCTTTCTTAACGTGTCGTGATGTGCCGCATGCTTTGCTTATCCGTGTCGCGTGTTGTGCCGTGTCGACGTGCCTATTAGTCTGGCACAACACAGCACATTAAGCTAACGTGTTGTGTTGTGTCATGCAAGATCACATATTGTGTTGTATGCTCAAATTTTAACGTGCTGTGATGTGTCATAAGCGTGCTGGCACGGGCCAATTTACACCTTTAGGTGTATCCTATGTAAATTACCACAAATTTGAACCAAGCTTCCATCTAGGCCGTTATCCAGTCTGCCAGCCGAATATCCATTCCAGGCCGCCAGTCTAAATCTGCAATCTGAATATGCCATCCAAAGATGTTATCCCAAATTTCCGGTTACAGGGTCTTTCTTAACGATCCATATATTGATCCATGTTGTTGCATCAAATGTTATCTAACCTATAAACCCTAATGGAGACTTTTAGAAGATTCTATACAACCTGGTTAGATAAGTCAGCATATGAGATAAGATCAGCGAAAATAGATCTTATTTTAAAAATCGAGTTCATTGTACTTGCATATTCATATAAAGGGGTTGAATGGTTGAGAGATCTATTAATAGATATTCCCAGTATGATCGAAGCCCACACCAGCCATTATAGTTTACTGTGATAGCCAAGCGACTTTATATGAATTTACAAAATAAATTACAATGGTATGCAACGACATCTCAGCCCGAGACATCAGTTTCTTAAAGGATTACTCAAGTGATGAATAATTACAGTTAACTTTGTAGAACCAAAGAACAATTTAGAAGACCCTTTGAAGAAAGACCATGGCTAGAGAGATTACTACGAGAACATCTTCTGGAATGAGATTGAGGTCTATGTAAAACTCATACTACGGCGGGAACTCTATTTGTGTCATGAAAATAAACAAAGTTCAAAGGGTACAAACAAGTTGATACATGAAAATGAAAATGAAGATATACTAGAGTTTAACAAATCCTATTTCCAAATAAGTAACTTGCATAATAACTTAATTGATAACTTAGTTATATGAATAAGGAAGTGGGATCAATTTTATGAGATCATATCATCTCTAAAGTACTCATAAAATCGAGATACTATGCAATGCCATATTAATACGTATGAACAAAGAATTACACTCTCTCCCAATAAGAATTAACATGTGTAGTGACTCTGGTTTAATCACTATAAGGTCCTAGATTTCATACTCGTTCACTATAGCACCTTGATTAAATTAACTTTGAATAATTTATACTAAGTGAAAGTTCAAAGCCATAAACTACTTTTATTTATGTAATAATACTGCTTAGTCTATTTATCAATCGTATTGTTCTAATTGATTGCATGATCTACGGTGGCTTGATTCATAAACGGTACGCAGGAAATTACTTCAGTGATGCAACCTGTTTTGTTTTTATATTTTTTGTCATAATTTTTTAAAAATGGTGGGGAATATCGGAGGTTTTATAATATTATATTTTCTGGTTGTATCATTGAATTAGGTTTTATAGACGATACTACAAAAAATTGTTATTGTCATTGCTAAGGTAGGATGTTGGCACATCAGAAAGATGTTTTCACATCGGGCATATTAGAACGACGATGTCCCATCACATCAAAGATATGTTATCTAGTCAGGCACCATTAGACAGAGGGCTTGTTGTCTAGTCATGGATATCCCTCAGTTTAATACAGGGAATAAGTATTTGCACATATTAGATTTTTTAAATTAGTGTTTACACGTGAAACTTCTCAAAATATGTGTTTAGCCACAATTTAAAAAAATCAAATAATTATGTTTTCCAGAATTTGCAATTAACCAATATGACTTAGTTAATTAACCAATTTTACTATTTTTTGATATTAAATATAATATATATCGGTCAATATTTACCCTGAGAAAATCTTGGAAGTTCCTTGAATAAATTGAAATTATTTTTTGCAAACTAGGATTTTGAATAGATAATGGAGCAAAAAAAGTTGAGAGGTATGTAAAATCGTTTTTTCAAAATCATAATCAGGTTAATTCAGTGTATTAATTTTTACACACAATCTCTAGTATATTTAAATATGCATAAATGGATTCGCTCTTTTGTTTCTTATTTCCGCTCTTTTGTTTTTTGTATCATAACTTTTGAAGAAATGACAACTAATCATATTTTAAAAAAACACAATCTTTTAATAGTAATAAATTTTATTAAGCATGAATGAATTTGCTTTTCTAATTTTTTTATACATGTTTCATTATACGGACTTAGCTAACAACAATTGGTACCATTTACCACCGTCATTAATTTTGTTTTAAACACAAAGACATTAATGTTCACTGCTTATTTGCGGTTACCCAACATAATTACCAAGGAAGAGATGATTATTCTAAGCAAAGAAGTGATGACGCAATTAGAAATAATAGGATGCAAGT
>JAJJMC010031491.1:0-13383 GCA_023531435.1 Papaver californicum
TCACTAGAAATTAAGGTGCAATTTAGACACTAAAATGTGTCTATCAATTACAAAGAGAGAAGATGGGTTGATCTTAGGGGAGGGAATCAGAGAAAGTTAAGGAAATCAGTTGTGATGAATTGTGTTTAAAGGTGTTGAACTATGGAGAATAACAGAGCTTGTGAGAATGATAAGCATCTTCTGTCCTTCTGGATAGACAAAGGAGTCTATTTATAGTTGCAAGGGACACACACTACTTTCCTCATAAGTAATTGAGGTAGTGATAAGATGGAGAAGTGGGGATCGTGGATGTAATGGTAAAGTCATGTGCGATATGTTAGAGAAGTCTCTGGAAACTCCTTGACCATTACTCCATCATCTCTTCAACTACTATAACCGTCACCACTATTTGTAACTTTCCCATCATGGGGTGTTTCCACGATGTATATTGCTATCAACCACCAAACCAATACCCCATGAAGAATCCTCCCATGTTTTGATTTCTCATAGGAGTTAGAGTCATGGGATATCAGATTTAAAGCACGTGAGTAATTGGGAGCTTGTCGTAAGATAATACTACCAATAAGTTTATGCCAACGCAGCATGGTCGTGGCGTATTTGCAACATGTAATTTGTGCAAGCAACAACAAAGCACATAGGTTTCATTAGCATGGCCGAGGTGTTACTAGCACATATTAGTGTCGTGGCCATGGCCTGGCCAACATTAACGCTGGCACATCTGGTGTCATGGCTGTAATTTGGACAGTACTGGTGCTAGCGCACTTTGGTGCCATGGTCATGGCTTGAGTGTTGCTAGCACTAATGCTCAGGCACGCTAACAAGGTAATGGTGTTGGTGCTGGCAAGGTGATGGCGCTAGCACTGGTAAGGTGAGTGCTGTTGGCGCTGGCAAGGTGATGGCATTGGCGCTTACAACATGGCCATGGCCTGCTAGTGATATGGATTGTAGTTGTGGTAAGAAAGGGTTTCAAACTCTCGAATTTGTGAAGATTCATTTTAGATTTAAAAACTAATTTTAAAATAAAAAATATACAAAAAAGATGAAAATAATATTCACATACTGAGGTTATGGATTTCACCATTAACCACCTTTAATTGGTTCCAAGAATAATAATTCTACACAATTCTAGCTCAAATAAGTGACTCTAATTTTTTTTTTCCAAATGTAGATTTTTAAAATATCAATTGTAAATCACAAGCATGGCTCATCAAAAGTTCTAGGTCCCAGAATAAACCATCAAATAAAATCACAATCAATTAAGAAAAATCATAATTTCAATTAAAAATAAATGCAAAAGTCATAAAAGAATTATTAAAAGTTACCAATTAAGCATGGAAAAATGGCTTCCTCCTTGCCTCAGTGATGGGGTTTAGCTCATCTTTCTCAAAAGACCCTTAAAAGATTGGTACATAGCTTAAAAAGTGCTTGAAAGATGAAAAGAAGCTAAAAGTAATGTAACAGGAAATATGCAACATTTTATGGACGTTACAGATTAACTGTTGCAATAGAGCTTGAAGATAAATGTTGCATATGCTAAGATATCCGTTGCAGATGTGTTGAAGAAACCGTTACAGCTGAAGATAAATATTGCAAAGACAAAGATATCTGTTGCAAATGGATGAAGAAACCGTGGCTAAAAGGTTGAAGAAACTGTCGTAGCCTCTGTTCTTCGTGTTCTTCAATAGCAACAACAACAGATTTTTATCTTTTCTCAAGCTTCTGGCTTCTGCAAGGCCCCCCAAACTCTTCCAACCTTTTCCTATTTATAATGCAACATCAACACAACTTCAAATCTCGTAACAGATCTTCTCAAATCCTCTCATTAAAGAAAATATTCTCGGACATTATTTTTCTTAAACTCGATCTGATTTTCTTCTTTAAGCAAGACTCGGTGATGTTGTTGGTTCGTTATTTTCCTTAACTAATATCAAAAACTTATAGGAACAAAATCCATTTGAAACAGGAAAAATATTCCATGTTCCACGTGATAATGATCTCCTCCCTGTAAGTTACGGATTGAGATAATAGTTGATATTTTGTTCGATTCTCAGCATAAGAATTTGTGTACAAATCCCTCCAAATAAGGCAAGAGAATAATCATGTTGTATAACTCCAATTAATTCACGTTCAGAATATTCACGTAGAAACCAAATTTCCCGCCCAAAAATTTATGTTTGAATTTTAAAAAGGAGGTTCCCTTATCCAAGCTTGGGTTGCCTATATCAAAACTCTCGGGTGCCTTTATCAATTTCATCGGGTTCCTTTAATACCTTTTCGAGCTAATTTTTTCCAACAATATTTATTTCCCAAAAATTCCTACAAACACAATAAAATGACATTATTAATACAAAAATAAAGCATTAACAATACTAATGTGAGATCAAATAAGATACAAAAATGTGTCTATCAGCTAGCGCTAGCGTGGTGATTATGCTGGTGCTGGCAGTGCGGCCATGGCCTGCTAGCTAGTGAGGTGACGATGATGGTACTGGCGCTGCAGCGTAGCCATGGCCTGCTAGCGTTGGCACTTTCCAGTGTCGTGGCCATGGCTTATGCATTGCAAGATCTAGCACTTTCCAGTATCGTGTCCATGGACTACTTTGGACTTCTCAATCGCGTGACACCTAGTGTTGGCATTATGTTTGGCTTTATGTAGTGCGTACAAAACATATTCAAGGAATTTAGCCGTGGAAGTTTGCGACTTGAGACAATGTTCGATATGACTTTGTATTTAGATGGTATGCATCTAATTAGTGTCTTCATTCAGGGATGGCATAGAATCTCACTCCGAATATTCATAATTTTAGATAATCAACGTGTTTTGATTAATGCTGATGGTTTTCATGGACACACATGAAATAACGAGGGTTTAGCCAAGTAAAGCCCTGAAATTTTGCAGGAACATACATATATAAAAGAGCTACAGGATTAATGTATCAATGGGATGAATACGCATTCCCAATTCTCTTGCGGAATATAAGACAAAAGTATGTATCCATAATTCCGATTCCAGGTCAGAATATTTATACATATATATTTATTTTATGTCTCTGTAGCTGAGCAGAGGCGATATTACGATTTTCGCATTTGTAAAATATCTACCATCAACATTAAGTCCCATGTGTACCATGGAACAATAATGTGCTTCGTGGTACGTGATATGGTCTTCTGCACGTCAAAATTAATTATTCACTTTCTCATTACTTATGATTTATTATGAAGCAAGGGTAAGAAAGGATCGTTCCCACGAGGAGGTCTTGATTGTTATATGGTTTCAAAATCTTATATAAACAGGGGGATTTTTCAGATTCAATTAAAGTAAAATAAACTAATTAAGAAAGCTAAGAAATTGTAGAAAGAATCAAATAGTTTGAGGATATTGGTCAAGACTTCGTTTTCATTCACAAAACTTGTTTTTGTACTAATAATTAGAATTGATATTTAATTTCGTTTTATCAAAAGCCTAGAATACCTTGATCGCGAGAATATACCGTAAATTTCCTCAATTCATCAACAAACACATTAAAAGATGTGAATATGAATTCTACCGAGATAACAACCTAACGTATAAAAGCACTAATCAAGTTTAATTCCCGAGGAACATTAATATTCATGAAATTAGGCTAATCAATGCAATTGAACGTGGAAAGTGCACTAATTCAATTTTAAAAAGGTCATAATTCACATGTAATTACGAGAATATATCACTACAAGCAATAACCACACTATGCTACTTGTATTCAAGGAGTATCACTTTTGCATATGATAAACCCTAAATTAGCTATAGATATGAATGTGAGTTCAATCAATTTGCAACTTAACTAAACAAACAATCAATCAATTAGATATTTGTAATAAATCATAATCGATAATATTGAGATAAAACTAATTTATCATTCATAGAATCATGTATTGTAAAATCCAACTATTTCTCAACCAATAACAAATTTAGCTACTCATAATAATTTGGAGTTCACAAAATTGAAGAAGAAAAGGAATTGCAAACCCTTGATGCGAGGAATCTTCCTTGTG
The DNA here is from genome assembly GCA_023531435.1 of Papaver californicum. Classification (NCBI taxonomy): domain Eukaryota; kingdom Viridiplantae; phylum Streptophyta; class Magnoliopsida; order Ranunculales; family Papaveraceae; genus Papaver; species Papaver californicum. The sequence goes on from JAJJMC010031491.1 coordinate 4,033, forward strand.
CAAACCTACAAAAAGAAGTCGAAGAGGTTAGAAGAGAACTAGGTAAAAACCTAGATATCTCTCCCTTTTGTTGAAGTTGCTATTACATAGCTTCCTTCCTTGTAGAATCCTTCTTAGAATATAACTCTTTCCTAAACAAGCCCTAACTCTTTAATTTCCAAAAATTAGTCATGCCCAAAAATCTAACCCAAAACAGATCCATGAATAGAGCCTTTACTTTTCATCCAAAAACATAATCATAAGAAGAAGCCCATACACAAAACCCAAAATCTAAGCCTAAACGTTCAACCAAGCATGTCAGTTTTGTGAAACTGACAAGGCAACTTCAATTTATCTACGCCTAAGCTCAGTTCCCTTTCACGGCCACTTCTCTGAGACAAATCTTGAAACACTTCTGGTGCATCTTTGTTAGTGATTTCGACATGTGAAATTGGTGTCTCTAATACCCAAATTCTTTTCTTCCTTGCATAGTAGTTCCATTCAATAACAAACACATTCATTCATTTCAGCTAAACAACCATTTCAATTCAGTTAACAACATCACCATTGTTAGTACCTAAAAATTACTTTTAGGAAAAACAATGTACTGTTGAAGTACTTTCTTTAGATTCAAAAATCAAAATCATACAGGACAAGCCTAAACCACGATAGTAGTTGTTCCGTCCTGCTTCGGTCAAAAGGAGAGAAAATGGGTTGATCTTAGGGGAGGGAAGCAAAAAAAGTTGACGGTAATAAGTGTGATGAATTGTGTGTAGAGGTGTTGAACTATTGAGAATAACAGAGCTTGTAAAGAATGGTAAGCTTGTTCTTTGTTTTCTGAATGGGCTAAGTAGTCTATTTATAATAGTTTGGGAACACACGTTTTCCTTGTAAGTAGTGGAGGTAGTGAGGAGATGGAGAGATGGAGAATGTGGGGATAATGGTGTAACCTCCCACTATATCTTGGGAACTTTCTGGAAAACCATTATTCCACCATATCTTTAACTTCCCTAACCGTCACCACTACTTCGTAACTTTCATATCACGGGGTGTTGTCACGCCGCATGTTGCTGTAACCACCAGAACCCCATGAATAATTCCACCATGTAATATGTTTTGATTTCTCGTAGGAGTTAGTGGAGTCACGAACTCAAATCACGTGAGTGATTGGGAGTTTTGTCGTAAGATAGTGCTGGAAGCAGCAGAAAAGGGTTCTAGCGATAACACGCAGGAGGGTGCTGGCAGAGCATACACGGGTGATGGCGACAGCACGCTGGTGCTGGCAGCGCAGGCAAAGGCTAACGCTGGCAGCATGGCCGTGCTGCTGGCGATGTGGCCATGGCGCTGGCACTGGCAAGGTGCTAACATTACCTGGGTAATATTGGCGCTAAAGTTACTTGTTGCCATTATGTTTGGCTATTGTGAAATGCATACTGAACATATTCAAGGAATCCAGTCGTGGAAGTTTGCCACTTTAGATGATGTTCGATGCGACTTTGCATTTAGATGGTATGCATGTAATTAGTGTTTTTATTCATAAATGGCATATCATCCATTCTGAAGGTTCTCAATTTTATATAATCAGCGTATTCTGATTAATATAGATGTTTGTATGGATGTACATGAAATAACGAGGGTTTAGCCAGGTAAATCCCCTGATTAACGTAACCATGAGATGAATATGTATTCTCAATTCTCTTGCAGAATGTAGGACAAAAGTTCATATCCATAATTCTGATGCTGAGTCAGAGATTCGTTTATTATATTTCTGCAGCCAGGCAGAGTAATTTTACAATTCATGCCCTTGTAAAAAACCCACCATCTACATTAAGTCCCCTGCTTAGCGTAGAACGAATGATGTTTTATGGTAAGCACTAGATTGTGGTCTGCTAGACAAGATAAAACGTGACTTGTATCATTTAATGGTTTATTATCTGAAGAGTAGCAATTGTTGAGCAAGTTTTATTTTTTCTGCGATTGTACTCTCAGGTATTTGGAGCATTGCTAGGGATTGCTAAGGCTGGCGCTTGTTAGTGTTATGGCCATTGCCTGTGTACCGCTAGTGTTGGCATTCATTAGTGTCGTGGCCATATTTATGACAGGTTTAGGGTTTCCCAATCATGTGAGATTTAATATTAGAATTTACGCTTAACTATTATGCAGTGGATACAGAACAATTTCAAGAGAAGCTTGTAACTTGAGGTAATGCACGATGTGATTCTCTAATTAGATGGTATGCATCTAATTAGCGTTTTATTCAGAAATGGCATCGCCTCTGTTCCGAATGTTGACAATTTTGTATAATCAGTGTATTCTGATTAATTCAAATAGTTTGCATGGTTGCCTATGAAATAATCGAGGGTTTAGATGAGTAAAGCCTTGCAATTACTAAGTCCTATATACGTAAAAGAAATTCAAGGCTAATTTAGCCTGGAGATGAATATCCCTTCTCAATTTTCTTACAGAATGTAGGACATGAGTAATATTCATAATTCTGATACTTGATCAAGAATTTATGTATATTCATTTCATGTTTCTGCATCTATGCAAAAGCGATAAAAGAGCTTCAAGGCTAATTTATCCAAGAGCAGAAATATCCCTTCTCATTTCTCTTGCGGAATGTAAGATAGGAGTAATATTCATAATTCTGATACTTGATCAGGAATTTATATATATTTATTTCATGCTTCTGCATCTATGCAAAAGTGATAAAAGAGCTTCAAGGCTAATTTATCCAGGAGATGAAATATACCTTCTCACTTCTTTTTCGGAATGTAAGATAGGAGTACGTATTCATAATCTTGATACTTTTCATAATTTTATATGTATTTATTTCATGTTTCTCCAGCTAGACGAAAAAAATCAAAAAAAATCAACGAGCTTAGTTGTGGGATTTTACTAGGAATTTGGATTTGATGACGCTCCGATGATGTCAAATATTCGTTGAAGGAGCAATAGTTGATGTATTAGTGCATGTAGGATGATAGAGCGTCGTCTGAAGAGCATAAACTAGTGAAGCGTGGCTGATTTGTATGATGGAGATACCAAAATTGATTCGTGTGTAGCACGAGACCATGGCTTCAAATAGGAAATCCTTGTTTGATCATCACCGACCATCAGCGCTCTGTTTCTTTCTCGTCTCGCCCATTAACAACCGTATCAGAAGTTGAGACGACAAGGGTCACAGCAGCGAAGCAATGATGACATGAAGTTGATGACGTTTTCTGATATTGTGAAACATCTTAGTAGATGTCGTAAAATACGAAGTGAATGTCTTCTTCAAGTAGATGTGGACCCGATTTGGAGCTTGCATGCGTGCACATTACAATAATTTGTAACCCTTGTAAATTTTCAAACTCCATCGATTTACACACCCTTTTGGTATGTCGTAGCAGAGACATGGATTTTTTTTTTTTTTGAAGAATGCGTTGTCTCGTTCTCCACCGATTATTGTTAATTTCTGAGTTTACAGGATGCTGGTGTAACAGTAGGGGCGATGAAGAATAGAGGAGCATTTGGTGGTAGGAACTGGCACCGTGAGGATATGAGCTTCTTGAAGACGCTAGCTCTGTGAATGATGTCCCAGACCCGTGTGAAATCCTACTATCATGGAATATCCTTTGTCTAGTAGAAGATCCTTTGTTCTGTGGATGAGACTAGCGCTGGATGTGTTGACATTGTGAGTATGTTGGCATCGTGAGATCTCCAACATGATGCGACGTAAGTGGGGACCTCAGTAGAAGTTAGGATTTCATGTCAAGTAATCCCTTGTGATAGGCTTCATGGATGATAACCTTATAACAAACGGTGATAGCCTCATGGTTTGGTGTTTCTTACACATTTCAGAGAACTTCTGACTCGTATGTGATGTTGACTCATCATAGCCATATTTCCGGAGAAGATGAATTCTTGACAGCTTGTAAACCCAACTTCTGGTATCATAGGAATACCGTCAAATCAGAACTTCTGGTAATTTTCCATAACTAAACTTGTTGATTTATTTGCTTATTAGTAAAAAAAAAATCACCATCCAGTGCTTACCACAAAACATTACTCTCCCGCGCTAAGCATGGACTTAATGTTGATGGTGGATTTTTGACAAGGGAGAAAATTGTAATATTGCTTTTTGCCTAGCTGCAGAAGCATGAAAAAAAATATGTATAAATTCCTGACCCGGTATCGGAATTATGAATACATACTGATATCTTACATTCCGCAAAAGAATTGAGAATACATATTCATCTCATGGATAAATTAGCTTTGTAACTCTTTTGCATATATATGAACCCGTAGAAATCTCAGGGTTTTACCCAGTTAAAACCTCGTTATTTTATGTGCATCCATGAAAATTATTTGTATCAATCAGAATACGTTGATTTTACAAAATTATAAACATTCAGAATAGAGGTTAGGCCATATCTGAATAAAAAAACGCTAATTAGATGCATACCATCTAATTGCGGAGTCACATCAAGCATTATTTCAAGTTACAAACTTCCACGGTTGAATCTCTTGAAAATGTTCTGTATGCACTGCATAAAAGTTAAGCATAAACGCTAACATTAAATCTCATATAATTGAAAAACCCTAAACATGCCATAAATATGGTCAGGACATCGACAAATGCCAAACCTAATGGTGCATAGCAAATAACTATGTGTTTTTACCTGAAAATTTCTCCTAGGAAAAACAATATAATGTTGAAGTACTTTTAGGTTCGAGGATCAATATCGCACAAGACGAATCCAAACAAGAAGAATGTCTATCTACGTTTTGCTTCGGTTACAAAGAGAGGAGATGGGTTGATCTTAGGGGAGGGAAGCAAAGAAAGTTGAAGGAATTTGTGTGTATTGCATGGTGTGTAGAGGTGAAGAAGTAACAGAGCTTATGAGAATGATTTTCTATTTATTCTCTGTTTTGTGTTTAAATTGCGATGCGTAGCTTATTTATAGTAATTGGTAACACACATTATCCTTTGTAAAGTAGTGTAGTTTGTGGGGAGATGGAGAGATGGAGGTTGCGGTAGTAACCGTCCATTTTGTCTTTTGAGGTTTTTGGAAACTTCCAGATGATCACTCCATCATCTGTTCAACTGCTTCAACTTACCACTTACTTTGTAACTTCCTTTTCATAGGGTGTTACTACGCCCATGTTGTTATAACCACCAGACCAAAACCCCATGTTTAATCCCCCCACGTAATATGATTTGATGTCTCGTAGGAGTTGGTGGAGTCATGGCTTCAAATCCATGAATCTTGTTGCAAAATAATGATTATAGTATATTCTATGACAATTTGTCGTGGTAATGGCTTAGGTAATGATGCCAGCGATATAGGCTTTGGTAACCTCCCCTTGATGTTTATCCAACTAGGAAACTTAATCTCATTAAACTCTTTCACCTCCTTTTGATCTTTATCCAACTAGAAGACTTAATCTCCTCAAAAACCAACAATAATCCTAATTTTCACGTCAAAGGCGAGCCCAAAACACTTCCCTTATTTCTCTTCCCACGCAGGCCCAATAAGGCCCAACAGATACCAAATCCAAGTTGGTTTCACGGTTTTGCTCATAACTTTTTTGTACGAACTCGGAATGACCTCATTCTTTTTTCGTTGTCTTCGCCTTTTAATTACATACAAGATAGTGAGAAGAATTCCTAATGGTATCACTACAAGAAAAACGGGTTTAAGCGACCAAAATCTTAGCAAGAGCTCCAAAATTTAGTCTCTTTAATAGTTTAAGCATCTAAAATTGCAACTGCCAGAAATTTTGGCGGCTATAAACCTGTGTCCACTATTATTTAGCAACGGAAAGATATATTTAATCGCTATATACTTTGATCAAGTAATTTATAGCAACTAAAATAGTGATCATGTAGCTATTTACTTTGAGGCACAGACTCGTAGCAACAACAAAATAAATTAGTTGCCCTAAATGTTAGCAAGAGCCAAAAAAATTAGTCGCTTTAACAGTTTAAGCAACAAAACTTGCAACTGCCATAGAGTTTGGCTGCTTTAAATCTATGTCAACTAATTTTTAGCCATAGCCAGATGTGTTTGGTCGCTATATCCTTTTTCCAAGTAATATATATAACATCTAAATAAGTGCTCATGTAGCTCTTTACTTTGAGGCACATACTCGTAGCAACAGAAAATTAAATGGTTGCTCTAAATGTTAGCAAGAGCCCAATATTTTAGTCGCTTTAAGTGTTAAGCTACAAAACTTGCAACTGCCAAATAGTTTGGCTGCTTTAAATCTATGTCAACTAATGTTTTAGCCATGGCCAGATGTGTTTGGTCGCTATATCCTTTTTTTAAGTAATCTATATAGCGTCTAAAAAGTGGTCATGTAGCTCTTTACTTTGAGGCACATACTCGTAGCAACTAAAAAATGAATTACTTGGTAAAATCTCTCCCAACAACCAAGTTTAAGCCGCTAACACCATTTCAAAAGAAGTCAGTTTTTGAAATAGACATTTGAGAACTTAATTAGTATTAATCTAACAATCTTATTAGGATTTGCTTAATAGAAACATGAAAACTTGTTCAAATCATTTTTTTCATTCACTATGAGCAAATGTTTGGATGCACAAATTAAAGAGAGAGAAAAAACATGAATCGACTAAATTGACTATAATTTGGTTATAACTTTTTTTTTGTTTCAGTGTTTATCGATTCTATTTTATCAGTTCTATTTTATCTTTTAATACAACTTTTTTCGAAGTTTTGTTCCCTGGACGTAACCCATGAATGACTTCTATAAATTGAACACTGACGGCTCTTGTATGGATAGTTATATAGGAATTAGAGGAGGTCATTCGTGAATCGTGGTCTTAATTCCGACTACTCTTGTATGGAGCATAAGCATAAATTGCGCCCCCCCCTGTTGTTCATTGACTCGTTTATGCAGTTACTTGAAATTGAGGATTTCAAAATGCTCAAAAATAGGATCAAGCATAGACAAATGCAGAGCTCTTTGATCGAGTTTTTTTATAAGGTCATTTTCGCTTCTGCTCCGTCATTCATTAGCTATGTTTCTCTGATTGAGTTTAAAGTTGAAACAATATGAGGTAATAGCGAAAAATTTCAATTGACCAAGATAAATAAAAATGTTATCAACCAGGTCATGTCCTTTGTTTGTTTAAACCAGATCAACCAATACTCAAAACTAGACAAAATATGCATACCTAGGCTTCAAAAGCCGATTGGAAAGTGCCCTGCTCCTGCTCAGACATCATGTAGTGATACTGGTACACACTAGTAAGACAACACATTCCCTACAATTTGGTGTGCAACAGCTCAGGCTTCAAAGCAGACTTATAGCCGAAAACAATGATCAAATCTTAATCTCCCAATGGCCAAATATTTCATCACAACAGTATTCAAGTAGCTAGTAGACCCATAATTCCCCTGTTCTATAAATCATACTTACTGAACAATAAAAACTGAAAAGGGGTCACCATTCTAAGATCAAATTCATTAAAACTTGTGCACACAAGAAAATACCCAAAGAAACTGAATCAATAGACAACCCCTTCACTAGACAACAATACCATTAGAAATCTTTGTTAAAAGTTTAAAAAAGGATATAACTCAATAAGCATTAGTAGTAGTAGTAGTAGTGGTACTAGAAATTAATAACTAGAAGTTCTTAAATCTCTACTTAACAGAGAAACCACTAAGATTTAGCCATTTCTTGAAATCAATTGACAAATTAACAGAGAAACCCCTAAATCCCTACTTGTATGAAATCACTACTCAAAAGCCCAAGCATTCTCTGCTCTAACTTCTGCTTCTTCTTCAGGAGAAAAATCTTTTTTGATATTAAAGAACTTTCTAATCCATTCAGGCAATTTACCCTTTATCATATCAGCACAGGCTTGACAAGCTACATCCAACCTAAGCCAAAGCCTGAGTGCTTCACAGTCCCATAACGTCGCAGGTCGAGGTACCAATCGTATGTCTCAAGTGGAAACCCTTGGTCCAACATCCTGCAATAATAAGAGCGGAAATCTATATCACTGTAACTCAATTAATACCTACATGAAATGCCGGAATATGACTAATTCACATACCTTTGACATGGTATAATATCTACAAATAATAATCTGGTTTTGAGAGTAGCCATGGGTTCTGACTAGTTTGTTAACATTTATAGACCACAGAAGATTGCAAACCTGCACCACAGTTATACAAATTCGACAAACAACTTAAGTATTCCAGTGGTATTATTTACATTATTTGTTCGAGACTCTCTAAGATTTTAGGAATGGATCTATAATATGATAGATATTGGTGTTTTACTCTATCAAATGCATCCTCTTACCAGAAACTATGCTGCATTTCAGAGAATTTCAAAAGCATCAGACGGGAAAAACAAATTAGAGTCTTTGTGACACCTATTTATTAATTGAAGTTCCTGAAAAAAAAACATATTAAAATTTTGAACAAGCCAACACCTGGAAATGCTGGAAATCTATTATACCAGGATTTGAGCAAGATAACCAGGCTTTCATCAAAACAAAACTAAGATATTGGTTTATATATTGTAATCAATAAATCAATACTTCCTTAAAAAAACAGTTGAGGCGGTGAAAAACAACGGAATGTGCAACATAGAAACATTATTCAAATCCTAAAAGATGTGTAGCCGGCCGTAACATAAAGTGGAAACAGAAGTGACATCCTTCTCCACTAAGAACACAATGAGACATTCTGTACTGTTTTTTCATCTCAAAATGCTTGGTCATGAATCAAGTAACATAAATCAATGAATGTCACATGAATCAAAATATGACTTGCTTAATATGCTGGCCTATTGAAAATCTCGTAGCTAACTGATTTTTCATTTTCAAAGAGGATGAATTACGTCCCTCATGCACCATTATAAATACATTTCAGCACAACATGACGAAGACACCCCAGTTAATAGCATGACTATCTAATACCAACATATCATTTCTTAAGCAGAGGCAACAAGCGTAGGAATGATGAAATGAAATTATTCAGAAGATTACCTGACTCCAAGTGTCCATGCAGCTGAGGTCTGAATTTGTAGATCAATTCCAAAAATGAATGCGTCTGTCTGCAATACCACCAACAGATGCAAGAAGTCCATGTAAATATGGGAACCACACAATTGTTTTACAACAGCTGTGTTATTGGTTATGTCGAATGTTGATTCCAAACAAATAGCTGCAGGACAAATAGATGAACAAAGGCACTCCAAGATGCCTCACTTCTGACCTGTAATCACTGAGCTTACTAACAAAATATTCCTGAACACGAATTTCATGCTAGAGAATACTCTTGTCACAGCTACTTGAAGATAATACAGATGTACTCCATGCAGGAGCACCAACTTCTTCATAGA
>JAJJMC010031493.1:0-16013 GCA_023531435.1 Papaver californicum
GGATTCTTCTCCCGATGTCCCTAATGTTGCCCCCAAGAGTAAGCGATCAATGTCATCTTATAGCTATCGATCTATGGATATTGAAGAATTTAAAAGAAGACATAATCTTCAAGGATTTAAGGTTTCTTTTGTTGATTGTGCTTCCGATATGATGACCTTCGATTTGATGAGAAAATTTCAATATAGCCATCATAGATTATTAATTTCTGTTGGTGCCTTGGAAGCTGGTCTTCATCTCCCTCTGTATGAAAAGAACAACCCTTTCCAGTTCAGAGTTCTTGCTACTCGCAGCAGGGCTCCACATACTCAACTTCGATCTATCACACAGTATAATGGCAATTGGTGGCGAATTCTCGATGAATGCACCCTTCGTAGTGAGGGTCGTACCCGTCTTACCTGTTATGTTCCCGATCTTTCAGAACGTGTTCATTATACGCCTGAGAATTTCCAGAATACTTATGGTGATGGTATTACTGTTAAAAATTATGTTAAATGGAGTGTGAGTCCTTTTCGCAAATGCTCCCAAGGGTTTCCTCTACTTCGAGAAGTTGATGACCCCAGAATCAAGGTAGCTCCATATACCAATGCTGACTTTCCTTCGAACGAGAGAATTCGTCGAGAACATGATTATAAATGGTATCGCACCCCTATTCTGATCGAGGGACCTTGGGTATACGGTGACATTCCTACTAGTGAAATTCAGCATCTTCGCAATTGTTTCCCGAACTATTGCCCCTGGAAATTGAACTTTGATGATTATAAATTTGACTTCAAGGTTCGAAATTCTTAATTGATATCATTCTTTTTAGATATAGTGTATCGATCTTTAATGTCTTCTTTAAATGTTTTTACTTTTTTTTTTTTTTTTTTTTTAATTCCAGGTCGATCCTTCTTTGGACATCGGAATCCCCCTTCCTCCACCTGATCGCGGTATTAAAATCGTCGAGAATAGACAGATCATCGAGAATGAACAAACGATCGAACCCGCAGTTGAGGGTAAAGGAAAACGAAAATTAATTCTCACAGCAGAGAAGAAGCAGAAAAAGCTCAGAACTCTTGAACTCTCAACTGAGGTTGTAGGAGAGACGGCTTCAAGTTTGAATAAGGGAGAAGGAAGCTCGATTGTTGCTCTTCCATTGGATCAGTCTGATCCTATCGATGTTATTCCAGTTTCCTCGATGCCAGCAGAAATTATGGTATCGGAACGATCCGATCCTACTGTTGCACCTCCTTCTGGTATTTCATCCAATTTTTATAACATCGTTTCTCCACTACCTTTTGATTTCGTGCTTGATTCCCCTGTACCTGATAATGGTGCATTGGAAACTTTTTCTGGTCTTCCTCAAGAAGAGGGAGATGATATTGTTATTGATGAAGATATTGTTGATGTAGTGAATGAAGTAACTCATGTTGAAAAAGAGATTTCGTCGGAAAAAGATAATGCTGAAATAAATCCGATTGATGACGTGGAGAATATGAATGTTGGAGCCAACACCCCTGTTGTTGAAGAAATGAATGTTATTGATCATACTGAAAAAGAAACCTCTCCTCCTTCTAATATGATCGTTCCTGGTGTTTCGATCCCTTCTGAAGTCGAAGGGACTACTGGAGTAATTCTAGAATCGATCGCGCCTTCCGATGATTTGGTTCGATCTACTTCTGTTGCTGTTGAGGTCGATACTACAATTCCAAGTGTCAACCCTTCTACTCTGAAGTCTGTTTCCGATCAAATCTCCCGTGAAGGTTTTAATTTAGTTGGTGATGAAGAAGAAGCCTACAAATGGTTTCTTTCTCAGGGACTTTGGAATGTTTCAACAGATCCTGAGAGTATCAAATCTGATTCTGGCTTCATGTCTCGATTCCGGAATTCACTTAGTGCGATTCCTTTGGATGAAACTCTGGATGCATGGTCTAAGAGTGATATTCTCGATCAAATATCTCCTGTGAAGCCTCCTCCTACCTTTAATGAAATTTTGAATGTTTCCGATAGTTCGTTATATTCACTTCCACAACAAGCTTTAGCCCAACTTCAATATGGTAATGATTGTCTATTTAGCGGTTATAAATTTTATAAGGCTCGAGCTACCATGATGGGATTAATATTTAGGAAAGAATCAGTGGATATGAAGGAAAAGAATGCTTCCTTACAACAAGCGAATGATGAATTGCAACAGCAAAATAATTTTCTTCAACAACAACTTCAACAACTTCATCATCAACATAATGATCAATATCAACAACAACAGGAACGTCTCCAAACTATTGAAGGTCATAATCAAAATCTTCAGAATCAAAATCAAGGTTTATTTTTCATTCCTTTTCAATTACTATTTTATTTACTTGATTTATATGAAACATTTAAATTTTATACTAGGTCCAGTGGAAAATATGGAGACATTATTTAGGTTCGAACGTAGAATGGTACAATTAAATAATCATGCAAGGGAAATCTTCAAAGAGATGAATGTGGTTAGAGATAAACTGACTCAATTGAACGATAGTTTTGATTTAGCCACTTGGAGGCGTAATAAAGCTGAATCAAAGTATCGAGAAGTTGTAAAATTGCTAACTCAAAAAGAAATAGAGTTTAAATCTGTTGTTAGAGGTACATTTTTGGTTTACCTGATTTTATAGTTTTTGATATCATAAAATCTGTTTTTTTTTTTTTTTTTTTTTTTTTTTTTTTTTTTTTTTTTTTTTTTGTATTTTCAGAACTAGAGACAAAGTTAAATGAGGCTAAGGATCGAGCAACACAAGCAGAAACTGAGCTTAATACAGCGAAAGATTCAGTGAAAAACATTACTCAAGAGTTAAAGACTTCTGAATATAATGTGTCTCTTAGCGCCTCAAAAATTGAGAGTTTACATGCTCGACTATCTACTGAACTTTCCAAAATTACTGCTCGTGAACAAGAGATTGATTCATTAGCTGCACAATTAAGTGAAGAGAAAAATCAAAAATCACGTCTTAGTGCTCAAGTAGAAATAGATCGGCAAAAGATCGAAGAGCTTCACAAAGAAATCAACTTTGGGCGTGATTTTGTTCAATGGGTCAGGCAGGAGGCTAAAGCGAAAATTGCGATGTCCTTCAATACTGCTTTAGATCGTGCACAATCCGATCCTTCAGTACTTAGCAAGCGCGCTTCTGTGCCTGTAATTCCTCCTCCACCATCTCGATCCGGTCTTCCTGATATTTGATTATATTCTTTGTAATTTCATTTTCTGTTAACTCCTCCATCTTGTACTTTGTGTGTCTTTCAAGGATTTTCTTTTGTAACCTTTAGACTTTCCTTTAATGTTGTTCCCTGCACAAGAAAATTTGATTAAGTAATCTTTTTGGCTATCATATGATTTTCTAAGTACCATGAATTGAAGTACTTTTTACCTCAAATCATGTTGTTCGAGATCCCACACATACGAAACAAACCCGGGCCAGGGGTAAGATACAGGGTTGGTCCCGAACTGTACTCTGAAAATTGATAAACCAACAATTAGGAACCCCTTCTTGATAAGAATTTCATTGTTAATAAAATTCTCTAAGGATGATGTTCACCTTTTGTATATGATTATGTCGTCAATCGCAACGATATCCAGAATATGATGTTCCTGGAATAATTTTGAGCGCTCAAAGTATATGAAATTCCGGGATTAATGGAATTTTGATTATATTAATAATCATGACAATCTCCAAGATATGATGTTCCTGGATTCAAAGTATATGACATTCCGGGATTAATGGAATTATAATATTCTCCATGGTACGATGTTCCTGGAGTGATTATAAAAGAAATTAATGAATTAATTGTCTATGTACCTGCTTTTTGTGGTAACATTGCATTGTTATTCACAGATAGTAAAGCTTTAAATATTGTGCATTCCACGGATGCTTTAAAATTTCTCCTTGCAAATTCTGAAGATAGTACGACCCTTGTCCTGCCAACGCTTGAATCACGTATGGTCCATCCCATGTTGGTGCGAATTTTCCTGCTCTTTTGTCCCTTTGGTGTTCTGTTATTTGTCGGAGGACATATTGACCTTGGACAAAATTTCAGGATTTTACACGCTTATGGTATTCTCGAGCTAATCCCCTTTGATAATTCTCCATCTTTTGGAGTGCCACTTCTCTTTTTTCTTCCAAGTCATCCAATTTTTGTAACATGAGATCTGAATTTAGGTTTTTCTCCCATGCTTCTGTTCTGGTCGTAGGCAAAATAACCTCTGTTGGTATTACTGCTTCTGTTCCATAAGTAAGAAGATATGGTGATTCTCCAGTTGAAGCTTTTCTCGTGGTTCTATATGCCCATAATGTATTATGTAATTGTTCGCACCACTTATTATAATATCCATCCAATGTTTTCTTCAGATTTGTTGCAATTGTTTTATTTGTGGATTCTGCTTGCCCATTACTTTGTGGGTAAAAAGGTGTAGACTTATGTTTTTGAATATTATATGTTTCAAATAGCATATCGATATTCTTCCCCTGGAATTGTTTTTCATTATCAGAAACTATCGCTGCTGGAATCCCAAACCTACAAATGATATTCTCGAATAGAAATGTAAAAACATCATTATCTCTGATTCGTGCTAGTGCTTTTGCTTCTACCCACTTGGTGAAATAATCAGTGGCCACAATTAAGTATTTTCTTTTCTTTGTGCCTTCAGCTAATGGTCCGACTATATCAACTCCCCATTTCGCAAATGGCCATGGACTAAGTATTGAATTTAATTCCGTAGCTGGTGCTTTGATTTTCTTACCGAATCGTTGACATTCTTCGCACCTTCGAACCATTTCTTCCGAATCTTTCAACATGGAAATCCAATAATAACCCTTCATTTTGGCTTTTAACGCTAGCGATCGTCTTCCACTATGGTTTTCTGCATCTCCATAATGTATTTCTTTGAGAATTCGTAATCCTTCTTTTCGTGATAAACATCGAAATAATGGTCCAAGAAAAGAATGTCGATAAAGAATTCCATCTCTAAGTTGGTAACTGTTTGACTTAAGTTGAATTTTCCTTGCTTCTTTAGAATCTGTTGGTAACACTTTATTTTGTAAATATTGATGTATCGGGGCTCTCCAATCTGGCTCACTTGGTTGATCATCTTCTTGTTGCGATGTAGATGTGGCACTTTGTATGGCTGAGTCATCGATACCATCTTCCTCTATGTTATTTAATACTTGTGCTCTTATGGATGGCTCGTATATTCTTCCAATTTTTAGCGCTTTAGTATTTGGGTCATTTATCATGGACGAGATATACGCCAGTGCATCTGCATGTCGATTCTTTTCACGAGACAAATGTCGAAAAATAATATTTGGAATACAAACTGTTAAACTTTGTACAAGATTTTTGTATCGTTCCAAGTCCTCGTCGACCGTTTGATATTTTAACTCGATCTGTCTAATCACCAGCTGCGAGTCACTTGTGAGTCTTACATCACTTATTCCTAGTTCAATAATGAGTTTGAGAGCATGGACCACTGCTTCATATTCTACTATGTTATTCGTATGTTCTTCGAACTCAAGTCGAAATGAGTGTACCATACGTTCTCTCTTTGGTGCTGTAATCACGATACCTATTCCTGCTCCTTCTTTATTTGGCGACCCATCAACAAAAACCTCCCATCATTGTGAACTATTTGAATCTAGGATATCTACTGGTTCTTCTTCTTCACACCCCGGAAGTCCTTGAATTTCATACTCTTCCTCGATTGGAAAATCTGCCAAAAAATCAGCTAGAACTTGGGATTTCTGCGCAGTTTGTATCTCATAAACACTGTTGTATTGTTCTAGCTGAGCGTTCCATTTTGCTATTCTTCCTACCTTCCCTGTATTCTTTAAAACTGATTCCAATGGAGCTTTGGTTAATATACGAACATAATGAGTGAGAAAATAAGTGCGTAACTTCTGAGTAGCAAATACCACTGACAAAATTAATTGTTCAATCTTAGTATAATTTCTTTCTGCTGAATTCAAAGTCTTGCTGATGTAGTATACAGGTTTCTCGATTTTCTCATTCGTTCGCACCATTACTCCACTGATTGCATTTTCTGTTGCTGTTATGTACAAAGTTAACATTTCTTCTGGTTCTGGTTTTTGTAATGCTGGCAACGTGGCAAGATGTAATTTTATACTTTGAAATGCTTGCTCACAACGATCGTTCCATTCAAACTTATTTTTCTTCTTAAGTACATCAAAAAAGGGTTTACATCGTTCTGATGATCTTGCAATAAATCTACTTAGTGCAGCCAAACACCCATTTAACTTCTGTACACTCTTTATACTGTTTGGTGATGGCATATCCGTTATTGCTTGTATTTTTGCTGGATCAACTTGAATTCCATCTTTTGTAACCAGATATCCTAAAAATCGCCCTGATGTAACACCAAAAATACACTTTTCTGGATTTATTTTCATCTTATACTTTCGTAGTGCACCAAAAATTTCAGCCAGGTTCCGCAAATGATCACCAGATAACTTGCTTTTTACTAACATGTCATCCACATAAACTTCCAAAGTTTTTCCGATCCATGGTTTGAATATTGCATCCACTAGGCGTTGATATGTCGCTCCTGCATTCCGTAGTCCAAATGGCATTCTAGTGTAACAATACAATCCTCGCGGAGTAAAGAACGATGTGTGTTCCTGATCTGCTTCTGCTAATGCTATTTGGTTGTACCCAGATTGTCCGTCCATAAATGATAACATCTCATGTCCCTCAACAGCATCTACTAACTGGTCAATGTTTGGGAGTGGATAACTATCTTTTGGACATGCCTTATTTAGATTGGTGAAATCTATACAAATTCTTACTCCACCGTTCTTCTTCGGGACAATTACCATATTAGAAATCCATGTAGGGTATCGTACCTCTCGAATGAACCCTGCATCTAAAAGTTTTGTTAATTCTTTTTCCACTGGTTCATGATATTCTGGTGCGACTTTTCGTATCCGTTGGCGAAAAGGAATTGCATCAGGATGTATTTTTAACTCATGCTGGACGATGCTGGGATCGATCCCCGGCATGTCTTCTATTCTCCAAGCGAACACATCTGTATATTCACAAAGCAATTTGACTATCTGTTGTTCCACATCTGATTTTATTAATGTCCCAATTCGCACTTGCTTGGGGCATTCTGCGGTGCCAATGTTTATGATTTTTGTTTGCTCTACTGGGGTAAAAACTGGTTTTGGAATCCCAATTGGAGTTGGGGTTCCCTTTAATTGCTACATCGCCCCTTTTTGCGGCTGGTTTTCCAAATTTTCTTGATTTTTGCTGTTCTCTCCTTTTTCACTTTCTATTTTATTTTTTGCATTTTTTTCTAGGTATTGGTTTATTTCTTCTTCCTTTGCTTTAATTCTTGACTCTTTTTTCTTTTTACATTGTAAATGCTCCCGTTCTTCATTTATTCTTGTCTCTGCCATTATACAAAGTTTAGCATCTTCTTGATCACCCTTTATCTCCATCTCTCCTCGTGGTGTTGGAAATCGTAGATACTGATGATAAGTTGATACTACACCCTTTAATTGATGAACCCATCGTCTTCCAATTATAGCATTGTACGGGGATGGTGCATCCACAACACTAAATCTTGTCAGGATGTTGATCGGTCTGGCTGAAACTTCAAGATCAATTTCTCCCTTTGGTTTGGACGATATTCCATTAAATCCATAAATGGCAAATCGTGAAGTGATGAGTTGATCTTCTTTGAAACCCATTTTACAAAATGTATTGTAGAACATCACATTTAATGAACTGCCCCCATCCAAGAGTATTTTCTTGACATTCCAACCAGATATCAATAGTGTCAACACAAGAGGGTCATTATGCATTTCAATTTCTTGATTTACTTCTTGTGCAGAAAATGTTAATGGATGTGCCATCCAATCCTCCTATAATTCTACTTGCCTTCCTTGAACTCTAAAGGCCTCGTGGTTCCGAATTCTCTTGCACAATTTCTTGTTGATTGCTACATTCAAATCCGTATCACACTTTTCCACACATGAAATCATATTAATTGTCTGTTTGTTATATGGAATATGTATTGCTTTGCCTTCATCACATTTCTCTGATGGTTCAATTTTTTGAACAAATTCCTTCAATTCTCCAGCATCGACCATTCTTTGTACCAATGCTATAAAATTTCTACAGTTGTTTGTTGTATGCCCTTTGTAGTTATGGTACTCACAATAGTCTTTGGAATGTTGTGTAAGTTCCGGTTGATTTCCCTTTGTTATTGGCCATTGAAAACCTGGTCGATTCTTCAAAATGTTGAATAACCTGAAATATGAAACATTAAGCTTGGTAAAAGTTCTTTCTCGAAATTGTTGAGCAAAATTTTTTCCATTCCCTTGTCGAGGATGTTTTAATTCTTTTGATTCAAATCTTGGAAGAAATTTTCTTTTCTGTTCTGGTGATTCTTCAACTGAATTTGTTCTTCTTGTATTTCCTTGACTTCTGGAATTAATTCTTGATCCTTGCTCCTGTATATCTTGGAGTCTTGCACATGTTTCTATTATTTCTCTCAGTTTGCCTTCAGTTTTTGAATTATTTAGATGGATTTCAACAAAGAGCAGACTCTTCCGATCTACAATCCCCCATTTATAATGGTTTATAGCTGTCATTGGGTCTAATTCACCTATTGCTTGACATATTGAATGCCATCTAGCTGTATATGATCGGATCGATTCTTCTGGCCATGACGTTAAAGAATAAAGTCTGTCCTCCCCTGAATCAATTGGTCTGTTATACATGTATGCTTCTAAAAATTTCCTGACCAATTGTGCATAATTATTGATAGAATTTTCCGGTAATCTGTCGTACCACAATAATGTTGTTTTTGTTAAACTTGACGGAAAACATCTGCACATGATCGCTTCATGATCGTCCCATCGTGACATCACTCGGTTATAATACTTTAAGTGCGATGTTGGATCCTTGGTACCATCATAACATTCGAACACTGGAATATTATATTCTCTTGGTAACGATACACACGTTAAGTGTTGCGCTAACGGTGTTCGCTTTGCTTCTTTCAATACCTCTTCTATCCTTCCCCCTTCTTTATTCTTTAATCCTTTAATCTCTTCCTTCATTTGTGCCATCGCTTCTAAACATGTTTCCCATTGGGTTCGTTGAATCTCATTTTCCTGTTGTCTTCTTACCCGAGATGTCGATCCTGCTAACAATATTCTTTGATCTGGATTCCGCTGTTCATTTCTTGATATTTGTCTACTCGACATTGGCTCCTGATTTCGTACTCTAGTCACAGTTGGTCTTTGTTCTCGCTGAATTACATCTTTTAAAACTTGATTTTCGGTTGCTAGTAACTCAATTTGATGGTTGCTTGCTCTTTGTTCCTTTCTTATTTCCTTTATTTCTTCTAATAGGTCCTGTATTTGTCGTGTCTTTCTTCGAGAACTCTCATGATCTGAAGAGAAATTCTGAACCACAGTATTTGACATTAATTCTTGACTTGGGGTATGATTTCCCTCAATACTTTGTTGTTGTCCTGAATCACTCCCTTCTTCTTGTCTATTTTCCAAGCCTTCATTATTATTTTGGTTCCCAGAATTCGCGTCTTGAGACATATTTTCTAGAATTTGCTGTTTCTTCACTATCTTTTGCCTTCTCGATCGTTTTCCTTCCTCGATATCTAAAAATATTTTCTTAGAAAATTAGTCAAATGAACTCTTATCTATTGAATCATAAGAGATTCTAATTATTATTTTAACTGTAAACTTTCCCTATCACAAGTCCAGCTTTTCATTCTTCATAAAATTTTTGTTTCATATTTTTATCTATTTTATTCCTCACAAGGTATTTTTCATGTTAATAAAATATACTTATGTAAATAAGCTTTACCCTTACTTTTCACATCTTGCAAAATTAAATTTTCCCATCTTTTCTTACCAAAAATTTTTCTTTCCTGGATGATTTAGTTTTTTCATTAAATCTCTTTTTCATTTATCAGGTAGGATAAAT
Source organism: Papaver californicum (assembly GCA_023531435.1). Lineage (NCBI taxonomy): Eukaryota > Viridiplantae > Streptophyta > Magnoliopsida > Ranunculales > Papaveraceae > Papaver > Papaver californicum. The sequence goes on from JAJJMC010031493.1 coordinate 9,986, forward strand.
CCTTTTTTCAATCCCTGTTTCTAGCGCCAAATTGTTTATGCCAAAAAATCCTTTCGACTAAACAACCAATCAAATTCTTGGATACAATTTACATAACTAAGATCGAGTAATAAAGAAAAATCCTTTTATTCATTTTATAAAATCATTTATGAACAATACCATCCATCACCCAGGTTTTACAATTTTTGGGTTTATAATCCTTACACTTTTCAATTTAAATACAGAAATCCTTACATAATACTACTATATTCCATAGATTCATACCTAAAAATATTTTCTCTCTCTTTCTCCAACTCTCCTCCTATTTCTTTTTTTCCGTCCTCCTCTTTGTTGTTTGATCTCTTCTATTTATAGATCTATTTTTCTGGGTCGCTCTTTATGCAACGTGTCATTTTCTATAGCCGGGTCATCTTTTCTGGATCAATTCTTCTTTGGGTCGATCCATCTTGTCTCGATGTATCTATCGTTCTTGTATTTTGTCTTTTACTTGGTGCGATCATATAGATGACAGATCACTCTTAATTACTTCCTGATTCGATGCTTTATATGTCCGACACGTGTTTCCTTATCTTCAAAGACTTCTGTAATCTCGATCATTAAAATAATAGAGTAATTATTACAATTTACTTTCTCGATCATAGAGTAATTATTACATTTTACTTTCTCGATCATAAAATAATATAGTAATGATAACTTTTTACTTTCCCGATCAGCTATCATTTAATGCTGTTTGTTTTATTCGATGCTGTTCAGCTTTCTCGATCTTATGTGTCATTCATGCAATTCATCGCTCAGATGTCAGGAAACGTCTCGTGTCTTTATGAAATTTGATATCTTTAATAGTGATCCTGTGTTTCTCGTCTTTTTTAATCTGGTTGCTTCTTAACTTGATCTTCTTCCACGTGTCATGCTTCTTTAATTTACTAACACTTATATTTCTATCAAACAAATTTCCATAAAAATTTGGTCACCCAAGATTTTCTCCATCCAGCTGAAAATACGTCGCATTAACTTTTACTTCTATCAAACGGCTAACAGTATACCGTATTACCTCTTACTTTTTAAACGGCTAACAATATGCCGTATAGCGAAGGCTTTTGATCATTTGATTGATTGAATTTGAGGGTGATTGATTAAATTTGAGGGTGAAAGGGAGTTTCCCTCTACCCAGAGTAGCTTCAAATTTGATCAAATTTTTTAAAGTTGTTCATTTTGATTAAGTCTCTCAACCCCATAGTCCTTGCTTTTAGTCCTTGCCTTTATTTTAATATGACCCTCCTTTGGTTATCAACTTCTGTGAAGTGATAGACACATTTTTATGTCTAAATTGTGCTCGATTATCTATTTTGATAGTGTTTGATTTTGTACTTATTATGGGTTTTTATGTCTTTGTAGATATTTTTTAGAAATAAATATTTGTGGAAAAATCGGCTCAAAAAGTGATAAAGGCACCTAGGAAAATTACTAAAGGCACCCAAAAAATTGATAAAGGAACCCGCCAGATGGATTGTGGCACCCTTCATTCAAATTCAATATTTAAAAAAGAGCGGGAAAATTTTCTTTACGTGTGCAAGAGTTCTGAGTTGTTTCAAGTGCGAGAATAATAGGATTTAAAAGCTGTTTTCGTTATCTAAAGGAAGAAACAATCAAAAGAAGTGGAAACACATCATTCATGAGAGTCCCATGCCGTGAAAATTGCTGAAAAATCCGAGTATACGCCGGAAAAGGGAAGCACATCATGTTTCGGATTTGGAGTTTGATTTGGACTCTTCTTTGAGTCCTTATCGGTTAAGAAAGGTTTCTAGGGTTAGCTAATCCTATAAATAACAAAGAATAACAAGAAAGAAATCATTCAGAGACCACCGAAAAAATTCCAGGAAGAAAAGCTCGCTGCTGGTGTGAAGAACAGGAAGAACAAAAGGCTAGAGAAAACTGTCATTGTTTCTGTCACGTATAGTTTCATATTTCTTCAGCTTTCAGAAACCGTACTTTATTGTTTCTGTTTACTTTTCTCTTCAGCCACACGGAAAATACGTTCTGTAACTCTTATATTCGTATCAAATCTTCTGTGTTCTTTTTCTTTCTTCATTGTAAACACTTTTTAATCACCATCACTGGGGCGACAGAGGAAGCTATTTTTCCAATAATAAAGTGGTAATTCTTATTTTATTTAATTTTTGCAATTCTTTTACTATTATTTGCTTTGAATTAAAATTGGAAAAAATGGTTTTTATCAATTAGTTGTGTTTTCTTTTGATGAGTCATGCTGAGCTTAGAGCTTTTGATGTCTCATGTTTTCGATTTACAACTATTATTTTGAAAACCTAACTTTTGCAATATTTTGGATAAACTGAATATACGAGTTGCAAGATTTTTATCACTTGAAAAATTGGCTAATGGTGGAATCCTTAGTCTCAGTCCTTCCCATAATTTGAAATCAATTTTACTTTAATTCTGTTTTATTTTTAGTTATTAAAAATTAGGTTTAAAAATCGAATCTTTACAAGTCTGAGTATCGAACCCTTTACCACTATTTAAAAACTACATCAATTTTTGGCGGCGCCGACGCGGACTTGTCTTTAAGCTTAGAGTTTTAGATTTATTTTTAGGTTTTTATTTTTAGTATTATTTTTACTTTGTTCTATTTTACGTTTCTTTGGGTATTTATCTTTTTGTTACAAGTTTTGGATTTGGATTGAAAGGAATTAAAGCTTAAAGAACGGAAAAGAATAAAAAGAATTTTATTTTTAATTAGATTTTATTTTTTAGATTTTATTTGTTTTAGAAAATTGTATTAGGAAATTTTTATTGTTTCTGTAATTTTTCTTTTATTTTTGGACACTTTTTGGACTTTACTTTGGGACTTTGGACATTAGTATTATTTTTAAACCCTACGGAAGGGTAATTTAAATATAAACTGCAACATGAAAGGACGACAATTACGATATTGTCTCGGCCCCTCGGGTTCATACTCTGACACAGGAGTCGGTGGCCCGAGTCGACTACAACAGATTCATCCCCCGTCTGGTACGGGAGATAAGACTCGATCAACCCACGAATCCCCTGCAAGTGGGTTTACTGTATTCCTTCGTATGCATATATGTTGAGGAATTGAATACGGATTACTTTTCTAGTAAAGGGCAAGAACTGACCATACAAGATAAGGACTCAGATTTCATCACCGTTTCCTTCTTGCCCGCTTTAGGAACACGTTACCAAACGCGAACCTAAACCTAAATTTTTTGACTAGAAAGAGACTGATAGGGTAACGAGCTTATAGGAAACTCGTTCAAAAGGACTGTATTGGTTACTTTATTAGTCTAACTCAAAGTTCAGGAAGATTATTTTAAGTTGATTAGAGCCGCCTTGTAACCCAGGGAAAAATTGCCAAAGAGACAGGGTTATCAAAGCTCCTTAGAGCTTATCCTGTTTCTCTTTGACTTAATCTAATTCGGATCGTTCTAAGAGGTTTGCTAAAACTATAACTAGTTGTCTTTCGAAAGAATAAAAGCTGGTCTAGAAACAATCTAAGTGGAGGCATCATGTTTTTTGTTTGCTAGATTCAATAGGTTTGATTTGGTTGAGTTATCCTTGCTTGTGATTGTTTAGAATTCCCTTCCAATTAGGATTCTCTTTTTAGTGTATGCCAAGACCGCTTGAAATCATCACTGAGCGAGCTTGAAAAAGAGACACTCTAGGTCGTTTGATTAGTGAAAAACCTAGTAGTTCTGTCCCTGGAAACGAGGACCTCGAAGACTCATCTTTTGAGGGCTCTGTTTTTGGAATTTCAATTTTGAGAACTTGGCACTGTGTGAAGAAGTTACTTCTAGTCCTTTGATAGCGCCAACAATGACAACTTTAAAAGCTTTGTTGGACCCGACTAGGACTTCTCGTCCATCATGTATCAAGTTAGCTGAAACTGAAGCAAACTATGAGTTGAAACCTATGACCATACAGATGCTCCCAATCTTCTTAGGGAAAGAAAATGAAAACCCCTATTTCCATGTTAGGGATTTTGAGAAAATATGTAGTACCATCAGGATTAAGGACCTAGATGATGAAGGATTGAAACTTAAGACTGTTTTCACTAAGAGACAAAGACAAATCTTGGCTATATAGTTTGACTTCCGAGTCAATTGAAACCTATGAACAACTTACATCTGTCTTTTTCCAGAAGTTTTTCCATAGGCACAAAACATCATATATTAGGCAGCAGATTTGCACATTTGCTCAACAAGAGGGAGAATCTTTATATAGATATCTGGAAAGGTTCAATGACTTATTATCACAATGTCCTCATCATGGTTTAGAAAAATAAGGGTAGTTCAGATCCTTTACGAGGGTTTAGATTATTCGACAACAACCATGGTTGAGTATTTATGCACAGGTGGGTTTGAAAATCAAACTGTCGATGGTGCGATGACATTTTTGAATGAAATCGCCGAAAAAACCCAGCAGTGAGAAAACAGTAGGGAGCCCTAGAAAAAAATTCTTCTAAGTAGAGGAAATGTCAATAGGGTAGAAGGATCCTTTGAATCAGATGCCAAAATAACAGCTATATCAAAAAGGTTAGAAGCTTTAGAATTGAGTGAATCTAGTTGTGGAATTGAGACCAAATTATTTTGGGAAGGACAGACTGTTGAAGAGCAAGCCCATGATCTTTATAATAACACTAGATTGGATAATCATCAGAAGTTTGACCCTTATTCAGAAACCTATAACCCTGGTTGGAGAAACCATCCTAACCTTTCTTGGTCTAAGGGCCAGAGTCAAGGTCAGTCTAGTAATTCTAAGGTTCCCCAGGTTTTGGTTATACTAAGAATCCTTCTGGAACGGCACAATTTCAGAATCCGATAGATAAGACGATCATGAGTTTAGCACAATCTGTAGCCTCATTAACTCAGGACTTTACAGATTTTCAGCAGTTTGTTAACCAAAGTTTATGAGAAAATCAAAAGATCGTTCAGGCTAACAGTCAGGCTATTTCCAATTTAGAAATCCAGATTGGTCAAATCGCTGAGTCTCTGAGAGAAAGAGAAAAAAGTAGGTTTCATAGTCAGACCCAATCCTAGAGGAGTTCATGAAGTATCTTCTGGTGAGAAATCATCAAATCATGTGAACGCAATTTGAACCCTTAGAAACGGTAAAGTGGTAGACAACAAGGTAACCATGCCTAATAGTGAACATATTGTAGTTCACCCTTCTGATTATCTAAACCCATAGGTGGCTTCGTTGTAATTATCTGTAGAAGCATGATACTTAGAGAATGCACATAAGTTGCCACCCACACGAGGCTTCACTGTTCAACTATTCTGTCATTAACATCGGTATTTTGTAGTACCAAATTTCCAAGATGGACATTTTCATTTTATTACCACGAAAAATGTTTCAGTGAACAACCACCGTCACCAAGCACCAGCTCCACCCGTCATCCACCACACCAGCATTATTGACCACCCACCAGAACCACCTCCCGTCATCCAAGTTTTAGTGGAGCCAATTATGCATCAGGATAATGCATTTCTTTTAAGGACACTAACCAGAACCCCATTTCTTATGATGCAATTATTAGACATTTGTGTTGTACTGGGTATGCAGAGAGTATTTACGTACTGCAAATGTAAAAAATATCTTTCCTCCGTAAAAATTATTGCTAAGTTTTAACTTTAAATGCAACTATGACAACAATAAAAAAACAAAGGGCTCAGAATATCATTTTCCCTCATTTGCAGCATATGGGAATTTCATAAGATACCAAGCACAACCTCATTAGAAAATGTGCATACCTGGAATAAGAAATATTGGCAATGGTCATTGGACAGGGGTTGATAGGACTTGACAATTTGATGCAGATCCGTATCCATTAATTCATACACCCGATAAACATCCTTGAAGTTTCTTCTATGGTAGGCATCATTACATCTCTCAAAGCAATCACATTTTCATGTAGGCATCATTACATCTCTCAAAGCAATCACATTTTCATGTAGGCATCATTACATCTCTCAAAGCAATCACATTTTCATGT
>JAJJMC010031493.1:16023-98523 GCA_023531435.1 Papaver californicum
TTCATGTAGGCATCATTACATCTCTCAAAGCAATCACATTTTCATGTCGTAGATGTCGAAGTGATTCTCATTGATGTGCTACAACAGTAAAACATTAAGTTAATATGACTGTGGGTTGCATTAGCTGGTACTAAGTATGTATATCTAAGTAAATGAAAAAGCTACCACAACATTCTCCATCTTCTTGAGATTCCGTATTGTTTTAGGTAGCATTTTTATTTTCAAAAAATTATAAATGATACCCTCTGCACAACTTCACCGGAAAAAAAAATCACCGAAAAGTAATACACCACCACCCTTGAACGCAATAAGTTCAACCAAATGGCTTCCAATATAGTTGGGCATTACTTGATCCAGCGTCAACCAAGGTGGATACTCCAAAATAAACCTGGGATTAAATGAAACATGAAATCATTGTGAAAACTATGCCTCTATTTTAACACTCTTCGTGTCTGTCTACTTGTACGTTGTTACTACACATGTGAACGACAATAGACATATCACTGTCACCAAATCTGCACATTGATAATTGGTTCTAGCATATTCTGCAAACTAAAACCCTTCCTTGAAAGAAAGAAGTAGGTTTTGTACCACCCAGGATACATGGTAAGAATAAAAACTTGGAAGTATTATAAATTGACTACATGTTGGGGATTTCGACAAAGAAATCTCCTACGATGAAAGCTCGTGTTTCAGATATTATATGAACATAGCAATGTTCCCCTGTCTTTAAGATCTGCATCACTGCAGGTTTTTAAAAAGGTTAATCGTAAATATGGAACAATCCAATTCTGATAGCTTTCATGTTTCATATCCCATTACACTTGGGGGATGCACCCATCTACCATGCACAACGCTTAGTTACGTTGCCTTGTAATAATTATAAATTTTCCTTCCAACTAATCTTAGTTCATTGAGATTCAGTTACTAACAAAGCCCAAACTATATACCTAAAAGGAAGAATATCATCAACATAATGAAATGTCCGGCCAAGAGCGACAAATATAATGGTAATTGTCCTGTTCAAGCGATGGAAACAACATCTATATCTATTCAAACGGAGGAGCACAAATAAAATATTTCACCAACCCACAACCACTTAATGCTCACACTTGAATTCACACAACAACAATCATAAACCAAAAAGTTAGATTAGATTATGCTATCATAATCGAGAAGATGCACAACAATTATCCTATTCACCACTTTAAGCTTTACTTTAAAGTGAAAATTCCAGAGTCACAGACTGATAAAAGCAAATAGGAATCCTATGATTAAAGCGTGTCTTCGAACTGAATATTAAATTTTTCTAACCAACATCAATGCAAAATCATATACTCAACATGCTAAAAGGAAGGTATGATGCAGGGTCAGAAACCCATCAAGGTATTATTACTCAATTGCAATAACGACCTTCCGAAAATCAAGCACAAATCCTCTATCTATACTGCTATTAATCCTCCCAATTACACAATACGCAATTTTCCAAAATCAATCATACCAAAATTCAAAAATCCCCTATAATGAGAGAAGTAAAATAAAGAAAAAGAGTACATGAGAAGAAATTCCAGATTGGAGGATACGATGTGCAACTAATTTGAGTTAGGTTTCTTCGCCAACTACTGTTTTCAAAATCAGCCATACCATTATTACCATTTAATAGAATTATGTGTTTGTTTATGTGCTCTAAAATAGCTTCAGTAAGGCATTTTATCAAACACATTATAACTTGAGAAAGAAAAACTCAAATTCCTCGATGCAATTGAGAACGTTCAAGGCTCCCAATCTCTGCAACACAACAACACAGACAAAAACCCAAACATTAACCAAACAATCCGATATAAAATAATCTTAGAAAAATAAAGTACCTGCAGAAAAGTTCACAACAAATTATCGGCAGCATTAGGTTGTAGTTCAATATTGAAGAAAAAATAAAAATGGAGGTAGTTTTTGGTTGGATATGTGATGAAGAACAGGAATGGGGAAGTAGGGGTAGTTGTTGTGCGGGTTCGGTGTGGGGCCAGAATGAATAAGTGAGCTCTAATTTTTGATATCTCATCCAACATTCCACGTCAGTTTTTTATAGAACCAGAATCAATAAAAAAATAGTATTTGGTTTCAATTATAATGTTAAAGGATTTCTAGATTTGCGGATCCAAGAAACATCAAATATAAATCTTGTATCATTTATATTTTCAAATCCATGGAGAGATGCCAAATTATAATTTTATTTATAAGCAGATACATAAATTATTATTTTATACTCTTTTTATTTTTATAAAAACGTTACTATCTTTTTTTTATTTTATTATAAAAATAGATTAAATTGAAAAATAATAATAATATTTTTCTAAAAATGAAGAGAGTATTTTTTAATGAAAATGGAGCTCCAATTCATTTCATATTGAAACAACATACAAAATAACAGATGTTAATAAATTTTATTTTTAGTTTCTCATTGAATTATCAGATGTGATACAGTTGCCTCCAACTTCTGAAATTTTTATAATTTTTTTTAGGGGTATTCCTATCATTTCGGTTAATGTTCTTGTGTCACTTATAAGGCTCGGGAATTCAGGTTATATGAAGTCTTTGATAAGTCTTGATAGCAACTTGATTCAACTTGTTCAAAAATGACGTTATAACCGAGTGGTTAAGGCTTGTGCCTGCTAAGTTTATATGGGGTTTCCCTGCGAGAGTTCGAATCTCTCGGGCGCCGTAGTTTTTTTTTTTCATATCTATGATGGTTTGTTATTCTAGTTTTAAGATGCCTGAGCCCCCGCACCTTTAGGTCAGTTTTATATGTTGCAATCATAGTATTTTTTCCATATAGACAGTAAACTTTATTATGGTAATATTTTTTGATATTTCTCTATTATTTAACTTAACAAAGAGGATAATTTAATTCTATAAAGATAAACACTCAAATTTGTTTTTTACTTGTAATAAAAGAATGTTTTGTTTTATTATAAGTAAATTAATCAGAACATTTCCTTTTTATCCATATAAAATTACTTATAAGACGTAAATAAACTAATTATAAATTAAGAACATCGCTTATAATTAATTATTTTAATTCATGCTCAGAAAAATATACATCAGAAAAGAATTCCTTGCTTTCTATCAAAATAAAAAACAAGAGAAAAGTGCTTAGCATCACAAATAAACACGTCTATCAGACTAACGGCGGCAGATGTTGCTAACCAAAGGATTCAGTTAAATTCTGAAACCGAAAAGTCTATGGTGGCTAAGTTATTTGTCAACCGAAACTTTAAAGAAGCTAACATCCGTTTCCTCCATAACGGTGGTAATGGCTATCATGTCACTTTGAAACGCTCTGATGGCAATTCTTATATTATAGAAGCCGAAAGTTTAATCAACGGTTTAGGGCTAACTACAGGAAATGTGATTCACTTCTGTCACCAAAATGTAAACTCATTCTCCTTTCATATTAGAAGTTCATAGACGATAATAGATTTTTTAGGTGCACAAGGAAAAGTGCTATTCTTTTCTATTTTCTTTTTCTTTTTCTTTTTGCAAACAATTTTTTTTTTATTATCATATATAAGTCTAGTATAATTTTTATTTTTAAGTCTACGTAGTGATAGTGATATCATTATTCTTTTTTTTACAAGTATAGATGCAAACCATTATTTTATTTTTAATGGAGGTCCAACCCGTTTCATATTAAAACAACACACAGAATAACAAATGTTAATGATTTCATTAGAGTTTCTCGTTGAATTATCATATGTGTGGCTATTGGCTAGTAAATCACAAAAAAAAAGAAAAAAAGATTAATATCAATATCAAGTTAAAAGAAAGAATTCAAATTTGATTTTTAATAGTATCTGGGAAAGAAAAAATTCTAATATACATTACATGCCATAAAAATGGTTATTCACCACCACTTGTATTATCTAATTTGGAGATAGAGAAGCACCATGGTATAAAAATTCGGATAAATTCTCCCGAATGTATGTACATAACTATTAGTGTAATAAATTTTTTATCTGTTTTGGGTTTTTTAGTCAAATCTTGACTTGACTTGACTCAACTAGACAACTGTTATTGTTTCCCTCTTTCTTTAAATATTGTTTGTCTTGTAACAAAAGAATTGATTCCATTTTATCTTTGTAATAAAATTTAGAAAAACTTTCCCAAAATTATCGTGGTATCACACTGAGTTGCGATCCTTCAATTCTTCCATCAAAAATTTGCATCTGATCTTTCTTACTCAATACTTTATTCAACATCTTTAGATCATCAGAAATCTTTCAATACCTTTTACATCATCTTTTAAGCAGATTTTTCATCTGGATCTTACTTTTCTTTAAAATCTTTATTCATTTTACTGATTTGATACAATGTTGTTAATGCATGTTACTCGAAGTATGGCTAATCGACCTCCAATTGCTTGGAATACTAATTTTAGTTCTTCCGCTGCTGATTCTGACAATTCCAACTCTTCAACAAATTTTTCTCTTCCATTTACTAATTTTTCGAATTTCGTTTCAATCAAGCTTGATTCCACAAATTATCTGTTATGGAAAGATCAATTTGAGTCTATTCTTATTTCTACAGATCTTTTTGGGTATGTTAATTGTGAAATTCAAGAACCTGCATCTGAGATTCTTATTAATGGTTTTCCTAGACCAAATCCACAATAGATTCATTGGCGCAAGTTAGATCGATTTGTTGCAAGTTGTTTAAAGGCTACTTTTACTTCAACTGTAGCTGGAGATGTTCTTGGTTTATCTTCTTCGAGAGACATCTGGTTATTTCTTGAAACAAGCTTCAAACAACAATTCTATGCAAGAAGAAGTATGTTTCGTAATCAGCTCAATAACATCCGTAGAGGTAATCAATCAATACTTGTTTATCTTCATCAAATCAAGACAATATCTGATTCGTTGTCTGCAATTGGGGAAAAGTTTAGTGAAGCTGATATTACTATGCATATACTCAATGGTCTATGAAGGGAATATGATAATTTTGTAATCTTTGCTAACAATAGAGAGTCATCTTATATCTTTTATGAGCTAAAAGCTAGGTTGTTAAATCATGAGCAGTGGCTTCATGATCAACAACAAGAATCTAAAGAAATGTTTGACTCTCAAAATTCAGCTGCATTTTATACTAAAAATGTTCATTCTGGAGAAAGAAATATAGGTGAAAATTTCAAAAAATCAAAGAATACGAGAAACACTTCTGAATTTCACCATAGTTCTTTTGTTAATGAGTATACATCAAGTTTTGTACCTATTCTTGCTTCTGGTGGTGGTAGAAGACCACAAATTGATTGTTCTCAGGTGGAATGTCAAATCTATAGGAAAATGGGACATCATGCAAGTAGGTGCTTCTTTAGATATGCTCCTCCAAAAAATGTGGTTAATTCTGTTGGTGGTATTAATGCAAATGTGGCTGAGATTGAACATGCTTTTTCATCTCTTCATGACAATGTTGCTGATATAAGTGATAACCCTTCTAGTTTTACTTGGTTATCTGATAGTGGAGCTCCTTCTCACATGACTGGTGATGGCTCTATACTTCATAATTCTACTTCTTATGCTGGCAAGGATAAGGTCATGGTGGGAAATGGTAAGAATTTTCATATCTCTTTAACTGGAACTTCCTTTTTGTAAACACCTAAAAAACTGGATTTAGGTTGAACAATGTCTTGCTAGTTCCTGATATAAAGCATAATCTCTTATCTGTTGCCAAATTTACTAGGGACAATGGATGTTATTTTAAATTTGATCCATTTGGTTATGATGTTAGAAATATGGTAGATGATACTCTTTTGGCTCAAGATGTAATGGTCAATAATCCATATCGCATATCCAATCTTCCTACATTGTCTAACAATTGTCATTATTCATTTGCAACTTCTATTACTGTTCATTATAAAGTGTGGCATGCTAGACTAGGCCATCCATCAACTCAAATTATGCATCTTTTACATTCTCAGAAACACATTGTGACTACTTCTAACTGTGAGTCTTTTCTATGTCATCCATGTCAAATTGCCAAAATCAAGAGATTGCCATTTCATTTATCTGCATCTCATGCAACTCAACCATTATCTCTCATTCACTGTGATGTATGTGGACCATCTTCTGTACCTTCTTTATCTGGCTTTAGGTATTACATAGTCTTTATAGATGATTTTAGTCGTTTTCATTGGATTTATCCTATGACTCTAAAGTCTGATACAGTTACCTATTTTTCTCACTTCAAGAGTTTAACTGAAAATCTGTTTTCAACAACAATAAAAGCTTTTCAGGTTGATGGTGCTTCTGAGCTTGTTACATGACCATTTAAGCTTTTTCTTGAGTCAAGTGGTATTTTAATCAGAATTTCTTACCCAAAAACTCTAGAAGAGAATGGTCTTGATGAAAGAAAGCATAGACACATTACTGAGATGGGTAACACCTTGCTTTTTCATTATTTTTGTCCAAAATAATTTTGGTATGATGCATTTCAAACTGCAACATACTTAATAAACAGAACTCCAAGTAAAACTTTGCATTATAAGTCTCCTTATGAGGTTTTATTTCATGTTATTCCTGATTATACCTTGTTGAAAACATTTGGGTCAATTTGTTATCCTTTTTTAGGTCATTCCAGACTTGACAAGTTGTCACCAAAATCAGTAAAATGTGTCTTTATTGGCTATAGTCCTTTACATAAAGGTTTCAAATGTTACAATCCGGTGTCTAAGAAAACTCACATATCAAGACATGTTGTCTTTGATGAACATAATTTCTATTTTCCATCCACTGGTTCTCTTTTATCTTCTAGATCAGATTCTCATATATCTGATTCTTCTTCTGATCCAATTAATGTTGTCTCTGAGATTTCATATCCCACTGAGTCTGTTCCACCTAGTACTGTCATTACTAGATCTAAAAGTAGGGTATCTAAAAAGAAATTCTTTCCTGATCATATTTCCCATTATTTTGTTAGGAATCCTATTCCCACTGCATTGGCAACTATATTGACCAACACTGATGAGCATAAGAGTTACAAGACTGCATCTGTTATACCACATTGGGTATCTTCTATAAAAAATGAGTATGATGCTCTTGTTGATAATGAAACTTGGGAGTATGTGCCACCTGAACCTTGGATGAACATTTTAGGTTGTAAATGGGTTTATAAAGTTAAGCTCAAGGCAGATGGTTCAGTGGATATGTATAAGTCTAGGCTGGTAGCACAAGGATATAATCAGTTAGATGGTGGATTTTCATGAGACATTTAGTCCTGCAGTTAAGTTTGCTACTATAAGGATTGTGTTTACTTTGGTTGTTACTCATCATTCTGTTAGACAGCTAGACGTGTATAATGCATTCTTGGATGGAAACTTAAATGAGGATGTGTATATGGTCCAACTACAAGGTTTTATACATCCATATTATCCTTCTTATGTGTTTTCATTTGAAGAAAAGTTTGTATGGATTAAAGCAGGATCCAAGGTCATGGTTTCATAGATTTAGTTCCTTTTTTCTCTCATTTGTTTTTTTAAAGTCAACATGTGATAATTTTATGTTCATTCTTACTCAAGGTTCTGAAATACTGGTATTGCTGTTGTATGTTGATGATATACTATTGATTGGTAGCTCTAATAAACTAGTGGATAAGTTAGTGACAACATTGAGTTCTGAGTTTTCAATAAAAGAGTTAGGAGAATTGAGTTATTTTCTTGGCATTGAGGTTGTAAGGAACAATGACAATTTCCTCTTGTCCCAAAAGAAATATACTACGGATCTACTTGCTAAAGCTAAAATGTTATAATGTAAGCGTCGCTCTACACCAGTTGTTAAGGCCAATAGGGTATCTATTCATGATGGAAGGTTGCTTCCTGATCCAACTGAGTACATGACATTAGTAGGAAGTTTGCAATATCTAACTTTGACAAGAACTGATATTTGTTTTGTTGTGACTTATGTGTCTCAGTTTATGAATGCTCCAACTGAGTTACACATGCTCCTTGTTAAGATAATTCTTAGATATTTGAAGGGTAGTATTGGCTTAGGCATATACACTAGATCTGATAATTTGCAGTATCTTAAGGCCTACACAGATTCTGATTGGGCTGGATGTCCTGACTTAGAAGGTCTACTTCTGGTTATGTGGTTTATTTGGGTTCTTCTCTCATTGCTTGGTCATCTAAAAAGCAACCCACAGTTTCAAAATCATCTGCTGAAGCTGAGTATAAGTGTTTAACAGTGGCAGCTGCTGAGTTACAATGGGTTTCCTATGTTTTAAAGGAATTACATGTGCCTTTACAGGGTACTGTTGTTCTTTACTGTGATAATACTAGTGCAATCTCGTTGGCCTCTAATCCTGTTTTTCATGCCAGGACAAAGCACATAAAGGTACACTATCATGCAGTGAGAGAACTGGTGGATTCTGGATTTCTAAAGGTTCAGCATATTGCTAGTGAGAATCAACTAACAGACTTATTCACTAAAGGATTATGCTATCCTTTGTTTTCAAGACTTTTGTGATAATTGTTGGGTTCATCTTCATCTGCTGCACTTGCTTCTTCTGATATGGTGTCTTAGACTTTTGTTGTTAGTCTTTTATCTATTCTGGGTTCTTTGTTCAAACCTATCAGTTCAGTTCTTTGCTGCATCAGTTTGGGGGGTATATTAGTGTAATAAGTCTTTTATCTGTTTTGGGTTTTTAGTCAAATCTTGACTTGACTTGACTTGACTCAACTAGACAACTGTTATTGTTTTTCTCTTTCTTTAAATATTGTTTGTCCTGTAACAGAAAAATTGATTCCATTTTTATCTTTGTAACAAAGCCAAGGCGCATGAAAATAGAGTCTCAGTTTCATCAAATAATTCTTTTGGGCTCAACTTTATGGTTAGATGAGATCAGTTTCATTTAAAAAATTAAAATAAAATATTTAGTTTTCACCAACTTTTAATTAGGCGAAAACACTTTTTCCGACCATATAATCAAGTACTACAGTGGTTTCTTTTTTCTCCCACCTTTCGGTGAGCTACATCAGAATTTCTTGCAGAAAAAGTGCTCTTCAGTTGAAAATCATTCATTAAACATTGAAATATCTTGTATAAACTGATGAAATTTTTATAAGTAACTAACTTTCTTGGTCTAAAAAAATAAAATTACAAAATCAATCAATTTCTTTCTACTTAATCAAATAGCAAAAGAAATGATATAAATAAATTGACTGTTCATAAAAACGTTCTACTCTGTAACTTATGATAACAAAATTTCAAGTACTTTCATCTTCGGGTGTTTCTGCATTATCTCTAGTAGTCTCTTCTCCGAACTCTCAAGTTGAACGAACGTCCACTTTGGTGCTCGATATAAATCACATCACCGGCAACAAGCTTTAATCCATCGACTAAATGGTTAGCGAATACAACGCAATAATCAGTCGTACTAGTGAAACGTAATAGAACCAAATGATAGACTTCATTGTCATATTTCAAATCGATTTGCAGACGCTTATTATCTCGCAAGTTGTCACCAGTTTTTTCCAAAATCAAAGTGCGGACTGTATCATAACATAAATGAACCATTTTGCTTTTGATATGTAATACTCATTTCAACTGTCAGAATATGGCAGGGAGTGCATTACATCTGAAGAATATAACTGCAGGCGACTTGCAGAGTACATTAAAGTGGGAGAATATAACTGGAATAATCAAGGCTCTAAACGAAAGCAGAATAATCAGAATATCCTATTTGTATGCACAACTATAAATCGTCTATAGAGAAAAAACTAGGGAAAATTAGAGATTGCAGGGAGTGAAAAATAGCAAAGATTAGATAACAATGAGACTAATGAATGATTTCAAGAGTAGAGTTAGTAGTAGCATCATCTACGCTGTTGTTGATTTAGTGATCTTGGCATTGCTAGTTTTTGAGGGTTCGGCATATGGTGGGTTTTGGAAAGCGATTCATGCCTCAGAACGAAACGATATATCTGATAAGACTGTCCTTACAATTCATTGCAAATCGAAGGATGGCGATTTAGGTGAACATAAACTCGCGTACGATGAAGCATTCTCTTGGAAGTTTCACCAGAACTTTATGCGTACAAAAATGTTTTGGTGTTTTATGTGGTGGAGTGATTCAACCGGAAAGACGAATCTAGGTAGCTATGAAGTATATAAACTCAAGAGAGATGGCATAATTGTCACACACAATGCCCGTATTCCGTACGGCAAGATGGTATTTATGCATATTTCGATGAACCTAAGAAATTTGATGTGCTCTTTCCTTGGAAATAGCAGTGAGTGACCAAGATACAAGTCTAAAAATACCAAGCTAGGTGCATGTTGTTAGGAACTTGAACAGGGAGATTGTAATGTTTGCTTATCATAAGGCACCTGAGATTGTAATTGTCACTGACTTTTCATAACTCTTTTCATAAAAGGTTAAGCAAAGTTCAAATAGAACTAATAACAATATAAATACCACCCGAGTAAAAACTATACTATGGAAACACATAAGAAATCGTCTGATTCGATGGTCTCATTTCGGCGTGATCTTCCTAATCTTTTTGTCATTGGACTTGATGTCACCTTCTACGGCTAAACCACATTTTGAAATATGCTGACACGAAAGGTAATTGAGCTCCTTGGAGTTCTGGACAACAATCCAGAAGAAGAAGAAGCAGAAGTAGTAATTTCAAACAAACACGCTTTTCCTACTTCCAATTTGTTGCCCGCAATTGCATCTCTACATGTTAAATATAAAACACTAATAAATGTTTGAGTCAAGTCCCATAATGATTAAGAAGAAGAAATTTACCATGAAGCAGGTGCCTACAGATACATGGGTAGGTTGCACGAGTACACCAAAATGCGGTGTTCCCCGACGCTTACCTTCACGAACTGCTTGTTTATAAGGTAAATGGCTCTCTTTAGCGCGAACAGTTCTTCTTTTCAATGCTATTTCCAGTGGGTTTACTTGGTTAACTTCCGATTCCACTCCTGAAGCGTGCGTTAGAGCTTTGCTTTTACAACCAGGAACCTATTTAGTTGAGCGTCGCCGATAACAAACAGGTACTCTTCCGGGCAATCGAGGCGTTTCTCTGTCAGCATCCTCTTCCTCGTCGTCCTCATCGTTAATGGTGATTGGTTTCTCTCTGAAGCGCAACCTCTTCGGTTCAATGATCTCTATAGAAGGTTCACTCTCTACCTCTTCTGATCGCCTAGGCTCATTTCTCCTTGTTTATATCGCCTAGGCTCGCTTTCTACTCTTAATCTCTCATTCAAACCCCCATTACTCCTATGACAACAACCTTGACAATTCCTAACAAAATATGAACTTTCTTTCTCACAGAAATTCTCATCATCAAACATTAACACATCAAAAACTCCAGATCTGTATTTGAAGAACAGTACATCATTTTCTTTTAGATTATGTGCCTTGACGAATATTTCCCATCCCTTTTTCAAATACAATTTACTATCATCGTTTCTCATCAATTCAACAGCCCAAGTTTGGCCACTTGGTCCTTTCAAACTCACAGTACTACTACTCCTAATCTCTGAAAATTCATTCATCAAACAATTCTTCACAAACTTCTTTGGCAATTTCTGCATTAACAATTGATCAAATAATCAATTAAGCATTAATTGCAGTATGGAATGTGATAATTCTTAGCTTGTGTGTACTTACAAGTTGGTGGTGATAATTCTTTGGCAGAAATGTGAAAAACTTAACCTCTTTAAACCTTGAAGAATACATTTCTTGTACCCACTTTTCACAATCCTCTCAATTTCTTCCTACAAAGACAAACACCTAAATTAGTTCCAATCCCAGTTGCCTTTAGTAAAGCAAGTGGGGGCAGTTTCCCCCTCCCCTATTCTTAATAGAGTGAAGCTAAAATTCATGAATCACTGAGACCCACACTTGCTTAAAATCAAAAGATAACTTTTTTCTTATAGATCTCATATTATATCATTCTAAGACTAATAAGTTGAGAAGCTTAGTTATCTGATTGAACGAACACACTCTGTTCTTCACCAAATATATGATTAGTGCTACATTTTTCTTTAAAACAAAAAACATGTGTCTGTTAAAGAAATAGCTCAACTATGAAACTATAAGCTCAAAGAACAAAAAAATTAAAATGGAGTTAGAAATAAAGACCAGTACCTATTTCCTTGGAATGTCTTCAATTAAGCTCTTGAAAGTAATGCAACCTAGTACCTTGTTTGAAATTAAATGCCTAATCTATATATTTTAGTTTGAAGGGGACTGCACCGTTCTTTCTGACTTCAATTGAACAAAAACTAATCTTTAATCCTCTGATATTGTTTCAACCATACTCTGTTTCTTTAACCATTTTAAGTGTTTCTTCATTTACTTTTTCTTTTTTTCGACTCTGCTGCTTCTGTAGTTCTGTTTATGCTAAGTAAATAAATTTTATTACCTACCACCAGAATATTTTACCCCACATTTAAATTACTGGGAAACTAGCATTTAGTCCTCCCATTGAGGGTGTAGGGCGTTCGGATACACCTAGAAAAGTTATAATTAAACCGAAAAGCCTAAAATTAGTTTGGTAATACAATTTTAAAATGCTTTTTTAGAACCAAAGTTTTATGTGAAGCGAATTTCTTTTACTTTCGAATTTTGAAATTGAAAAATTAGGCTAAAGCTAGGGCTGTTAATGGGTTCGGGTCCTCCCGGATACCATACTACCCGGAACTGGACCCAATTATTTTTATCGGTTCCAGGCCCTAACGGTTCCGGAGCCAGTTCCTAAATTAATGGACTCGGAACCGGAACCGGAACCAATTAAACAGTTGGGTGATTACCGGTTCCGGGTATCAAACATGTATTTCATGTTCAGTTCTGCTGTAAAATAAAAATAGGTATCTCCAGAGTTCTTTAAAGCAACTCGAAACACATAAGAACTTCTTTAAAAAAGCACATGAGAAAGAGAATGAATGCAAACAAACAGTTTAAAGTCTAGCTGTCTAGACTTAGAGATACCATCGATCAGCCCATCAAAAACTAAGTACAGCAGTTCCGGGTAAGATCAAACACATTAAGAGTCTAACTGAATTTCATTAAGTACTAGTTGGAGCACCAAAACCTCTCGCCGCAGTGCCTTTACCATAAACCAATAGCTCCGACAACAAGAAAGAGCACAGGGAAGCTGCATCTGCCTTTACCAAAACCTCTTGCCACAGATTAGAAGAAGTGGAGTAGCCATTGATCTCAATTAGGACAGCACAGGGTATCACCAATAATACTACTGAACCCAATACTACTATTGTTTCCACAAACCAGTACAAACAAGCATGGTCACATCCTCCACAATCACTAAGCGAAGTGTTACAGAGCAAACGCCTATGCTGGTTTTTATCCTCATTATTAGTTATCCTCTGGTTATTATCCAATCGTTTTTGGGTTAGCAATTAAGCACACACATGATCAATAGCAAATGAAGATCCATCCTATGAAATCAAATGCTTCAATGGTAAACAAAGAGTGTGGTACCTAGATTGTAGATCTGTAGTCACTAGTCACATATTTATCAAAACAGGAATATACTTTTTACTGACAAATTGTTCAAGGTTACCTCTTCCTAACACTTGAAAATAGATCGAACACAACACCATTACCAACAAGATCTCTCCATTAGTAAACAATGGTTCCAACCCTTCTCTCCACTTATACGGATAAAAAAGGTGTAAGCTTAAGATTGAGACATGGACAATTGCTGCAAACTAACAATGAGAGAAGTTGGAAGAAAGAAAATAAAAGAGAAAAAAGGATTAGAAAAGGACTGAGATAGTGAAAAAAATCATACGAATTTAGCAGTCGCAATCGAATTCGCCTTTCTCTTCTTCCATCTCCAGTTTAGGTAGATTTAATTTGAGAAGAAAGAGAGAGATTTTAGAGAGGGGAGGCGGAATCATCATGATAACTTTTTCCTTAAGGGTTTGTGTGAAATTGAATCGGGTCCCAGAGACCCGCGGGTACCCAACGGTAGATCCGAATAAAACCCGAAACTAACTGATTTTTTATCAGATCTACCCGTCTGGTCCTAAACTACTAATGGGCCTAACATGAGAATCAGAAACCGAACCCCCGATACCCATTGACAGCCCTGGCTAAAGCTCCACCCATAAATTATCCGTAAAACCAAATCCCAAATTAAAAAAAGTTTAAATCTAAACTACAAATTATCAAAAGAGTTCATATTCTTATAATATTACCACCATCAATTATTTTTAATATAAATATTACTTGCGGCTGCTACTTATTGTACTAAGTCCAGTATACACTCTTGAAAATGCCAAATGCTTCGCCACTGGACCAGTAGTGGATCTTCTTCAAGAGTCTAAGCATGGATTTAGTTGTGGCAGATAATAATGACACTCACACATTTTCATGTAATTAATCCTGCATCACTTTTGCCAAATTCCCGTCCATCCTCGATCATCAAATGTCATCTAATGAAAGAGAGGGCATGAGACCAGACCAACAAGTTCCCCAGCTCGTTGAGCGGGCACCCCAAAGCTAGAATTTACATCTTTCTCATCTAGAATGGAGAAATCAGTGGGGAAATTGACGAAAATGACCCTATCTTATTTCTTAGTACTCCTTTTGTTTTTAGAAAAATATTATTATTACTTTTTTATTTTAAGAAGGGAAGGTAGTATCTATTTGCCTTTTTATATGTGAGGGGACATGATAGTAAAATTCTAAAACCCTAGGCCTTCAAAAGCCTCCTTCTCCCATTCCGCCTCTCTTAACACAACCTCTGCAAACACCACCACCACCACCAGCTTGCAAAGCGGGTAGTAGTTCTTCTACTTCTTGTCTGCTACTAGTATACAACTCCAGGCGTGGCAATCAGCATCATGGCCATAGAGGATGGTTATCCGGCTGAGCGTCTCTTTAATCAAGGCTCCTCCTACACATATGATGTTGTAATCTGCCTCCCTGGCTAGATAGATTTCTCTACTGATGCAGTCAATTTAAGAACCAAAATTACCAAAAACATTGATTTGTCACTTCCGTGTTTCTTCTCCAATGGACACTGTTACCGAATCCTCAATGGCTGTAGCTATGGCAGCTCTTGGTGGGATTGGTATTGTGCATTACAACAACCAGCCATCTGAGCAAGCTGATTTGATTCGATCAGCTAAATCCCGTCATATACCCTTGTTTTCTGATTTAATCTTTAAAGCGCCTTCCGATTCAATTGATTCTGTTGGTGATTTCACTACGTCGTCGTGTATTTTTGTTACCGAGTCAGGGAATTCGAAATCGAAGTTATTGGGTGTAGTTGGGAAGTCAGATTGGGAGAATTGGAGTAATAAAGATGCTCCAGTTTCTGATTATATGTTTGAATCCTTCATTTCGGCTCCATCGAGCTATACGTTTGAGCAGGCTGCTACGTTTTTAGCAGCAAGGAAGCTGGATTACTTACCTTTGGTTAGTGTACGAGATGGTGAAGTTGTTGATGTTTTTACCAAAGACGATGTGGAGAGGATTCAGGGTTATCCCAAATTGGGGATGCCTTCTTTAGATAAGGAGGGGAAGTTCATGGTTGGTGCAGCAGTTGGGACTAGGGAGGAAGATAAATTGAGATTGGAACAACTGGTAAAGGCAGGGGCAGACGTAGTGGTGCTGGATAGTTCACAGGGTAACTCGATTTATCAGATAGAAATGATTAAGTTTGTGAAAAACACTTACCCTGAGTTGGATGTTGTTGCTGGGAACATCGTTAAAATCGTATCAGGCACAGAATTTGGTTCAGTCTAGAGCAGATGCATTGAGGTTGGTATGGGTTCTGGTTCGATTTGCACAACACAAGAGGTCTGTGCTGTAGGGAGAGGGCAGGTAAATGTCTTTATTCATTTTTATTTAGTTATTTGCTTGAAGCTGTGGAATTTGCACTACCAAATAGGAACTTTTTATGTTGATGTTGAATGTCTGAGACACATGTGGATCAGGAGCTTAAATGCGTATCTCAAATCTGAATTCAATCATCCAAACTAGCAAAATTAATCCCTTGTGCAACAATTGTTAAAGCTTACCCTTTCATAAGCTACAGATTAGAGTCATTTCTTACTTGAAATTAACCTGTTGACCATCACTTACTCCAAAAGTTACTACAAGAGAGAGGTGTAACGATGTAGGGTTCAATGGCCCTCGAAGGAACGGAGAACTAATGTCCACCTTTCTTGAAATGCTCTTTTGATGCTAAATGCATCATAAAATTATAACTGTGATTATGTTATTTGAATCTATAATATTTCTAAGAGGGTAGTATCATGAAGTTGTTTGGAGGCACTGAAATATGCTTATACTGTTGTCTGTTGCGTGGTTTCTGGATTCTGGAATTCAGTATTTTAAGAGTGCTAACCTTTCTTTAAACAAATTAGGCAACAGCTGTATATGAGGTTTCATCTGTTGCTTCACGAAGTGGTGTCCCTGTGATTGCTAATGGTATTTCAAAATCTGGACACATTGTCAAAACTTTGACACCTGGTGCATCTACAGTCATGATGGGAAGTTTCTTGGCAGGGAGCAGTGAGGCTCCTGGTGCCTACGAAGTTCAGGTATACGTGAACTAATATGTAAAACTGTCTTACATTGAAAGTCCTCTCAGCTCTGAATAATGAATACAAGAGTCTGATGGTTATTTTTCTCTCGCTGTGTTTTTTCATTTGCAACTAAACTTTTTATACTGATCTCGGTTGTTGAAAATGAACAAGGCCTCTTCTTCTTTTTATCAAAATACAAATAAGTGTTGCTGATGTTTCTCATTGGAAGAGTAACTTTGGGTGCCAACCTATGTATTTTTCTTTTGATAAATATACGTATTGATTGAAATTGCATGGTGTGGCTGAAGTGAACTATCACTATTTTTCCGTTGATTTTCAAGAACCACTGCTGAAACTATTTTTGTTGTACTACAGATATTCAATCTGTTGCTGAAATGCTCATTTGTAGTAGTGATATGCGCATTTTATGTTGACCAATCTTGAATATTTTGTTTAATCAATGTTAGGTTGATAACCAATTACGTAATCTTACAATCGCCAGTTGCGGTCCTATGTCATTAACCCCTGGGGTTTCATCTCAAGGAACCTTAAGTCTTTTTGTATTTTGTTAGTCATTCTTTTCTTTCTTACAGCGATGCATGGATGTTCTTCTTCTGGTAAAGCATGTTGAAATAACTTGCGACACCATGTTACTTTTCTAGGGTGGACATCGCATCAAAATGTACAGGGGCATGGGGTCCCTAGAAGCAATGACAAAAGGGAGCGATGCTCGCTATTTAGGAGATACATCGAAGCTAAAGGTTGCTCAAGGGGTTGTAGGCGCAGTGGCAGACAAAGGTTCTCTTTTGAAGTTGATCCCTTACACAATGCATGCTGTCAAACAAGGATTTCAAGATCTAGGTGCATCGTCAATAGACTCGGCTCACAAGCTTCTACGATCAAGTGAACTAAGACTAGAGGTATGTCTTATCCTGGTTATCTGGTTACCGCATATTATTGGTTATTTGGACTTTTAGTTCCCAATCTTGAGTTGATATTTATACGTAGGATGGTTTCACAGTTGGTAATTGTTATGTGGTTTACAGGTTCGCACCAGTGCAGCACAAATTGAAGGTGGAGTTCATGATTTAGTTTACTATGAGAAGAAATCTTTCTGAGAGCACCCAATTTTTAAGACACAACAGTAGCTGCTTATTGTATCCATAGGTTTTTAGATTGGACCAGTTGAAAGGTAGAAATGACACTCTTGCATCAATATCTTGGTTAATACAATAAGATTTTGTTTGTTTGAATAGTCAGTTTCTTTAACATAGTTATTCAATTCGGCGACTCTAAGAATAAATACTAAATACTTATATTAGTTGTATGTTAAACATTTCTTTCTCAAGAAACAAAGTAAATGGAAAAAAAAACTGGTAAAGTTAATCTGCTCAGAGGTTGCAGGACAGACTGCTTGGTCTCGCCTATTCTTGTTCAGAATCAAAATCCAAGGATATTAGAACCTTCCATGTGCTTTTTCTTTTGAAAATTCATGTTCTGTGGGGTGTTTAGCCAGCACAAATCACTGGAATCAAGTTCCTAAAGTGGTGGACACTTCAAGAAATGTATACAAATCATACGATAGAAGAAAATTTATGCAGTAGGATTCTTTACAACACAAGCACACCGATTGATTCAAATTTCAAAAAAATTCCTGTTTCCAGGGATTTGTGGATCAACTAGAAACAGGAATTGTACAACCAAATAACATTAAAAGTAAACAGATACACTTACAATGAGTTTCAGCGAAAGCGGAAAGGAAATAAGAACATCAAATTTTCAAAGCAATTCACTCGATCCTCTCGGCAATGCAGTAAGATTAGGACAAGAATGCAGTCTCAACTTTGCCAATTTAAAGATATCAGTGATAGAGGCTGGTAATTTACTAACCCCTGTATGCGAAACATTAAGGCTGCCCAGCTGTTTCCAGGCTCCAATGTTTTCAGGCAGTTCTGTAATTTTTTTGCAAAAAGAGAGATCCAATGTTTGCAAGGCGCAAAGCTCAAAGCTCAGTAGCTGACTTAGGCAACTTTGTTATTCCTGTATACGAAACATCAAGGTGCCTCAAGTTTTTCATCAATCCAAGGTCTTCAGGAAGTTCAGAAAGAGAACTGCAATTGTGTAATATCAACGTCTGCAGCTTATAGAGACTATTGACGATCCATCATGTAATACATCAAGTTTCTGACATCTCGAGAGGTTCAGATATCTTAGATGACTCAATTTTGAAATGGAAGCAGGTAACCTCTGAATCGATGAACCACTCAAATATATCACACGCAGATTCCTATTATCAAACAAGCTCTGGATATTCTTACAATCGCCCATTTCGGTGGCAACAAATGTTCGTAATTTACTTGCATTACTCCCAGCTGCTGGAAACACTTTTTCTTTATCTTCTTCAAAAACTAAACGCAAACGCCGTGCTGCAGAAATACTGGCTTCCTCGTCAGGTCTCAATACTGAGTATTCTTTATTGCTAACAACACTGCGGGAAAGATAATATACAAGATCATGCATCTTGCAATTACTAATTTCAGCAAACTCATCCTTTTCCACATTTTGGAACAACGAATGAGACATCAAATTGTTAAAATATTAGTTTCCAATATCTTCAATGGGAGCTCCGTAACCAGGTGCTACAAGAAAGCCTTCTGCCATCCATAGTTGGATTAAGGCTTCTCTATCAATCTCCCAACCCCTGGGAAATAGAGAACAATAAGAAAAGCATTGTTTCAAATTAGAAGACAAATGATCGTAACTCAGCTTTATTATTGGTCTTATTCTGTTATAGAAATCCGCATTTTCCATAATCTCCAAGTCCCTAATTGAAATCCACTCGTCATCTCTCTTTTTCAAGTGCAGAATATGTCCTAATATTTCTGCCGCAAGTGGTAAACCACAACATTTTTTCGCTACTTCCTTTCCTATCTCCACCATCTTTGGGGATTTTGGCGCTCCGCCAGGAGAAAATGCTCTTTGCTCAATGATTGACCAACACTCATCTAATAATAAAGGTTTCAAATGGTGCGACGGGATGTTACCTTTGACGATCTCAGCTACATGATTTTTACGTGTAGTCACCAGTATCTTACTTCCATCAGCACCATTCCTCAAACAACTTTTTAATGTTTCCCATTTCTGATAGTCCTCATTCCACAAGTCATCCAGTACTAGCAGATACTTTCTCCCTTCCAACCTTTCTTGTAGATACTTCACCTTTACATCAAGATTTGATCCGTTATCATACTTAGTGCTATCAATGGATTCTAAGATATTTATTAAAACAGTGTTCAAATCAAAATCCTCAGACACACAAACCCATATGTGGAGATCAAAATGCTTCTTCAATGATTCATTGCGGACGACTAATTCAGCTAGTCTCGTTTTCCCTAGTCCTGCCATACCCACAATTGGTATGACTGATATTCTTTCATGTTGATGTTGCCCATTTGACGAAGAGGGTGTTGGTGACGTGATCAATAATTCTAATATTTTTTTCCTATCATTTTCCCTGCCAACGATTGTTTCTAAATCAGTTACTGCGGCTGGGGCTCGTCGATTACTACGATTAATACTAGTACTGGTAGTATGACTTCATATGAGAACGCATCTAATACATCGTCAGCATCATAGGCAGCATCTTTAAGCTTTCTGAGCCAGAATCTGACAGCCTCCTCACTTACTTGGCACCTTTCAGCGTCGGATGTTACAGCAGCAATTATCTCCAAAGTGCTTCTAAGCTTCTCAAGGTCGTCTTTAACAGCCCAAACCAAAGCAATCTCTTGAGCAATAACAGCAGTCAACCCTTTTAATATTTCAGTGGCACCACTAACAAGAATTGCTTCGACATGATATCGTTAACTAGTGGGTGTGGGTGAGATATAACAATCAGCTCAAGTATGTAGCTAGAGAGATTGAAGATCTGTTTGGGTTTTGCTTTGGGAGATATGATGAGGATGTAGGAATAAATATGAAGAGAAAAGAGAGAAGACTTTCTTTATTAGGCTTCTCCCAGGTCAAGTAGTTTAATATATTTTCCATCCCCCACAGCTTTTTCATATTCATCAAGAAATGAATATTATAGCAGTGAGAGCATGGGATTTGGCTGGCACGGAGAGTTGTTGAACGTGCTCCATCTGCAACTACACCATTGAAAAACCGAGTCCAATAATTTGGTTGATGGGGATATTTGCGTAAATTTGACACAAAATACTGCCAGACTGAATATACTCATCTCTACTGATACAAGGTTGTGACCTAAAAAAAAACAGTGCAAGGAATGAACTAAAAGCCTGAAATTGAAAAAGATGCACAAAAGTATTTACAAATGGAAGAAAAAATACTAAAAATTAACCAAGCAGAGAACAAATTAAGGAAACACGGAGTCCAAACTGAATATCCATGAACCAAACAAAAGGAATTAGTTCTCATTTGTGGATGAATCAAAAACTTACCTTCTTCCAACTCTGAAAAATCATAAGAAACCCATTCCTAGTTTCAGAATTATCATTAGGATTTCAAAACTTCACTTATCCCTCTGTCCTGGAGGAGAGGGAGGGGAGAGTGTGTGTTAAAAGACAGACAAATGATGCTTCCAAAATATTTGTTTCGTTTTTATTAATTTGGTTTCATTTTATATACCATTAGACGGCCACAAGCAAAGAGTGCAGGAGCTGCAGCTTCACTCGACGGACGATTTAGGAGGCATTCCGGATGTCGGCCATGCCCAGTGCATTGATGCCCCTTTGTTGTTGTTTTTAAATCTGCTCAAAGGTTGCAGGACTGTCTCTGCTTTGTCTAGCTCACATACTCTTGTGCAACATCAAGTGGAAAGATATGAGAATCAAATTTATCAGAAATGTGGAGATTTCAAGGAACGTACACAAATCACAAGATACTTAACATATAATTTATGAACTGGGATACTTCACATCACAAACATTACAACCAGAATGACAACATTAGTAGTAAAAAAGAAACACTTACATTTTATTTCTGGATAAGAGAGGAAAGGAAACAATTACATGAAACTTTCAAATCAAAGAAACAAGCACACAGACAAGAGAAAAAAGATAGTAGAAAAGAAAAGAACTGAAAATGAAAAACTTCAAATTTCCCCTTGTTCGCCTTAGTACGTGATGCTTCAAGAAAAGAGACTCCGGCTAATCTCTAATCTGGGTACCAGATGGGTCGATCTTTCGTAAACAGCCCAATCCTTCGATTCCTCTTGGTAAGGCTTTAAGATTAGGACAAGAGTGCAGTCTCAACTTAGCCAATTTATGGAGATCAATGATAGAGTTAGGTAATTTACTAACCTCCGTATGTGAAATATCAAGCTTCACAGCTGTTCCAAGGCTCCAATGTTTTCGGGCAATTCTGCAAAAAATTTGCAGTAAGATATGTTCGAAGTTTGCAAGTCACTCAGCTTAGTAACTGACTTAGGCAACTCTTTAATTCCTGTATACGAAACATCAAGGTGCCTTAAGTTTTTCATCAATCCAAGGTCTTCAGGAAGTTCAGAAAGAGAACTGCAATTGTGTAATACCAACGTCTGCAACTTATAGAGACTTTTGATTGATCAATCATGTAATGCATCAAGTTTCTGGCATCTCGAGAGGTTCAGATATCTTAGATGTCGCAATTTTGAAATGGATGCAGGTAATCTCTGAATCGATGGACCACTCAGATATAACACATGCAAATACCTATTATTAAACAAGCTCTGGATGCTCTTACAATCTCCCAATTCCGTGGCAACAAATGTTCGTAGTTTACTTGCATTACTCCCAGCTGCTGGAAACTCTTTTTCTGTATCTTCTTCAAACTTTAACCGCAAACGCCGTCAGGTCTCAATACTGAGTATTCATTATCACTAGCAACAGTACGTGAAAGATAATACACAAGATCATGCATCTTGCACTTGTCGATTTCAGCAAACTCATCCTTTTCTACATTTTGGAATAATGAATGAGACAACAAATCATTAAAATACTCGTTTCCGACGTCTTCCAAGGGGGTTTCTCTTCCAGGTGCTACAAGAAAGCCTTCTGCCATCCATAGTTGGATTAAGGCTTCCCTTTCAATCTCCCAACTCCTGGGAATAAAGAACAGTAAGAAAAGCACTGTTTCAAATTTGATGACAAATGATTGTAACTCAGCTTTATTGCTGGTCTTATTCTTTCGTTATAGAAAGCCTCTTGTTCAATAATTTCTATATCCCTAATTGAAACCCATTGGTGCTCTTCCTTTTTCAGGTGCATAACATTCCCTAATATTTCTTCCGCAAGTGGTAAACCACAACATATTTTTGCTATATCCTTTCCTATCTTCGCCATATTTTCAGTTTCCGGTGGTCCACCAGGAGCAACTGCTCTTTGCTTAATGATTGACCAGCACTCATCATTTGATAAAGGTTTCAAATGGTGTGAAGGGATGTTCCCTTTGACGATGTCTGCTACATGATTTTTACGTGTAGTCACTAATATCTTACTACCTTCAGAACCATCCATCAAACAATCTTTTAGTCTTTCCCATTTGTCATATTCCTCATTCCACAAGTCATCGAGGACTAGCAGATACTTTTTCCCTTCAACTTTTTACGAAGATGCTTTACCCTTACATCAACATTTAGTGCATTATCAGATTTATAGTTATCAATGTATTCTGAGATATCTCTTAAAACATTGTTCAAATCGAAATCATCAGTTACACAAACCCATATGCTGAGATCAAAGTTTTCCTTGATTAATTTATCGCAGAAGATTAGTTCAGCTAGTTTCGTTTTTCCTAATCCCGCCATACCCACAATTGAGATGACTGGTATTTTTTCACCATTATTACTGTTTGATGAAGAAGTTGTTGGTGATTTGATTAATAAATCTAATATTTTTGTTTTATCATTTTCTCTACCAACGATTGTTTCTAAATCAGATACAGAGGCTGGGCCTCGTCGATTACCACGAGCAATACTAGTTGGGGTACGGAAATCCTATGAGCCATTCTTGCCTTAAAATAAAGGTGATTGGAAGATGAAAAGAAATCCTTTACCTTGAATAACAGATTGTTCTTTCCATCCCGCCGCATGACTTCAGAACGCATCTAATACATCGTCAGCATCATAGGCAGCATCTTTAAGCTTTCTGAGACAGAGTCTGATAGCCTCCTCACTTGCTTGACGCGCTTCAGCGTCCGAAGTTACACCACCAACTATCTCCAAAGTGTTTTTAAGCTTTTGAAGGTCGTCTTTAACAGCCCAAACCAAAGCAATCTCTTGAGCAATAACAGCAGTCAACTTGTTCACAATTTCTGTGGCACCACCAGCCATTTCGATGATATCGTTAAGTGGGTGTAGGAAATACAACAATCAGCTGAAGTATGGTGAAGATGTAGGACCGAATATGTAGAGATGGGAGCGAAGACTTCTGATTTGGATGTGTTCAACTAG
The DNA here is from genome assembly GCA_023531435.1 of Papaver californicum. Taxonomy (NCBI): domain Eukaryota; kingdom Viridiplantae; phylum Streptophyta; class Magnoliopsida; order Ranunculales; family Papaveraceae; genus Papaver; species Papaver californicum. The sequence continues at coordinate 40,039 of JAJJMC010031493.1, forward strand.
TCTTCTTCCAAGTCAAGTATTTTTGTCCCCCATTTATTATATCTCCATCCCCACTGTTTTGGAATCTTTTCTTATTAAGAAATGAATATTATAGCATTGAAAACACGAAATTGGGCTGGCACGGAGAGCTGTAGACCGTGCTCCACCTACCTGATGCAAATTTCACCCTAATTAGTGCACTGAATATTATGCCAAATTCATATTAGGAACAACAATTGGAAGCAGGAATTGTTAAAACAAATTCAAGGAGCGTCTCCAAATAGAAGAGGCCAGAGGGGTTTGACAAATATCCAATTTTTATGTATGAAGAGAACAAAACAGGTCAAGAATGCAGTAAAACGGAGAAAGCAAGAGAATTGATAGGAGCTAATGACAACCCTTACCTTCTTCTGAATTGATAGTAAGCCAATATCCATGCTGCTCAGTTCCACTTTCATCTGAACAGCTGCTTGTGAGTCTGAAGCAGCCCATAGATTTTTCCAACCATTTCGGACAACTATGATATTTGCAGAGAAGATTTTCTTTAACGTTTGTATCCATAATTACCAACGTCATAGAGTTCGAGCAAACTTGTAAACCAGCAGCAATTATGACTCAGATGTTGGTAATATTGGGGATATACGTTAAGCAAAATCCGATGGATTACCAGTTTTCAAAAACATTGGATTCGCCCAGAGCAAATCAAACTGGAATTGGGAAATTAAGTGTTTCTCTTTACTTGGAAGAATGACATTCGGTTTATTTGAAGGGAAAATCGGGAAAATTACAATAAAACTTTTCATTAATTTAATTATTACTAAAATACTTTTCATTTATAAAACCTAAACCTAAATCTACTTTACACTTTCATCATTTAAACGTCCGATTCTCTTCTTCTCCTCTCAATTTCAAAACTACCGATTTTTCACAATTTTCTTCTCATCTTCAACCGATTAATCGTAAACCAATTCATTGTATAATTGTAAACCAATTAATCGTACTTACTACAATCTAAAGATGCCTCGACAAAAGCAAATATTTCGTCAACCTCCTAATGCAGAGTGGCCGTCATTTTCCCTATTTACAGGAGATCGAGAAATTGTTCAAGAACAAAGCAATGAAAGCGATGAACGCGATGAGGATGAAGTAGACACGGAGTCCGGATACGAAGATCTGTCTCTCCAGCAGTTGATGGCTCCAATAAGGTTAGGGGTTTACCATGATTTGTGTTTATATTGCTTAGATCGCTTGAATTAGTGAGTAGAATACCAAGGGTTTTAGGTGCAGCAGCACAATCGGTAGTTTCGTGGTTGTATTAAACTACCGATTGTGGCAGTGTTCTTCATTGCTCATGAAGATCATGCACAATCGGTAGTTATCTTTAGGTTAAAACTACCGATTGTTCTTTTGTATAAAAATTTCGTAATAATCGGTAGTTTTGTATAGGCTTAAACTACCGATTTTGAGTGTTCAGCGAACCTCAAAAACACCCATCACAATCGGTAGTTAGATTTAGACATAAACTACCGATTATTCTACTGGATGAAAAAGTAGTGATAATCGGTAGATTCGTTTAGTGTTAAACCTCCGATTGTGCTAGTTAGTGATCCTCAAAAACATCATTCACAATCGGTAGTTATTTTTACACCTAAGCTACCGATTATTCTACTGGATCCAAATTTGGTGATACTCGGTAGTTAAATTTTTTATATAACTACCGATTGGGTGTGTGTCCATAGACTTTTATGTTCCCATTTTTTTATGCACAATAGGTAGTTAATGTAGAGCCCGAGCTACCGATTGTGAACAATCGGTAGTTAAGTTTTTTTTTGTACTACCGATTATACACAATCGGTAATTAAGTTATTTTTTTGACTATCGATTGTTAATAATATGTTGAGTTCAACTTACTTTGTCTACCGTTTTATGTACTGAAATAATTGTTCTTTATCTTGTATCAAAAAAGGGAAAGGCGATCAAAGCAAGCCCACGATAAAATTCTATCGGGGCCTCGTCGTGGAGGCAGTAAGAAGGTTACCGCTAGTGCTAGACGAAAAAAGAGCGCTAGCCAAAACGAAGAAGGAGGACCAAGTGCTCCTCAAGCTCAACACTTCAAAGTAGGTGGACCAAATGCTACCCAAGAATAATAAGAAACTGGTACAAAGAAACAATCAAGGAAGAGACAAGGACACAAGGTCCCCGACTCTCTGAAGATTAAGGGTCCCTGACAAGGTCAAATCCCCGGGCTCCCAAGAGACGGAGGGTGTCTATTGTTTGGCTACAAGGATTCTTGGGCCAAAGAAATCTACTCTACCGAGGTAATAATTATAAAACACCTTTCTTAACATATTGTCTTCTTGTTCGTAGAAGTGTTAACTTTTATTCTAATTATTTTTAATTCGTCGTGTATATTAGGACCATTCTAATGCGGTCCGTCTACTAAACCTACTTCCGCACCATACAAGATGAACGACTGGCCGTTGAAGGATGAGTGTCCTCGGTTCCAGGAAATTATACTGAGCTCGGGGCTATCTACGGCTGCCGAAAACTCCATGTTAGAACACGACCGTGTGTCGATATCGGCATTCATGGAGCGGTATTATCCAGAGACCGATACTTTCCACATGACGTGGGGAGAGATGACCTTCACTCCCGATAATGTGGTGCAGATTCTAGGTCTGACCGACCATGGTACGGCGGTCAAGTTTGATTATGTGAAGCAGTTAAGCTGGGACTAGCTTTATGCTTTGACCGAGAAGTGCTTTGGCTGGGACCGAGAGACCTCTAACGAAGAGTTTGACCGGTGCGCTAAATACAGAACCAGGCAATTTAGTATGGTTCATCTGATGGAAAGGTTCATAGGCACCTTAGAAAAAGATAAGGCCAACCCAGAGTTCAGCGATGACCAGGTCAGAACTGCAGCAACTGCATATCTTCTGTGCGTTTTGGGATGTGTAATTTTCCCAAATTCTAGTGGCAACCGGGTTGACGCCAACCTGCTACAACTTTTGGATCCCATCCAAAAAGTTAGAGACTATTCGTGGGGAACTGGTTGTCTTGCGTTTTTGATGGAAGAGATGAGGAAGGCATCCCGGGAGGAGACTAGCCAAATAGCCGGGAACGTGAGCTTATTGCAGGTATTTTAGTAACTCCATTGATGGTTTGATTTCTATTTATTCTTTTTTCTTTTGCTCTTTCAATTTTCTCATACTTGGTTTGATATGTTCATTAGGCTTGGATCTACGATCACTTTCCCTCTCTGGAGTTGGAAAGACAGAAGCCAGATTGGGAGAGAGGCACAAACCGAGACCAAAAATACATCTTTTCGGGCAACCATTCAAGGTTTAAGGAGCAGGAGTTGATTTCTTTGAGGAGGAACCTAGACTCCATGGAGGCCCCAGACGTATGTTTTGATCCCTACAGGGAAGAGCTAGCTGATGGTACTATAGCGCGAAAGTCTGAGTTGGCCATGTACTTTGGACCCTTGTGGCATCCAACAAGATATGTAATCTACAATGCCTCTAAGGTCCTACGTCAAATGGGTTATGTCCAAGTAGAACCTAGGCCTCACATCCACGGCAAGTTCAAATTGGACGTTCCAAATAGTGTTTGTGGTAAAGACACGATCCAAGTTATTTACACGCCCAACCCATCTGTTGAAGATTGGAACAACAGAATACATTACATGATCGACGAGGGGAGACCTGTAAACTGAGGTGATGAGATAACCCCAGCCTATATGGTATGGTACCGGGAGCATTCTCATCTTAAAGTGATCCGTGAGGACAAAGGAAAGAGCACCAGGGTGCACGAGTATAGGTCCATCTTCAAAGACAACCCGTCGGCCTTAGCAAGGCTGGTACGTAATGTTATTTCCTTTTGATTTTAGTTTTACGGGTCAATATTATAGATAATAATCGTTTAATTGTTAATGCCTAAAAACAGAAGAAGATGATGCATTTATGTTGAACAAGGTAGGTTCGTGCCTCAATGAGGGAAATAAAGACCTCCTCCTCAACCTTGATAACAAAGATTATGCATGTACGATCACGACGGCGACGAGAAATGTAACTACTAAGAAGACTAAACGTTTTCGCGGTTCAATGAGTGCTGCTCCTCGAGCCAATGTCCCTGCTTCTCAAGCCGATGAACCTGAAGCCTCTGTTACTCGTGCTCCTCTTCCTAAAACAAAAAAAGTTAGGAATTAGGTTGTAATCGTTAAATTGAAGGATATTATTTTAGTGTTTAACATTTCTGGTTTGAAGGTTTCCGATTTGAGATGATTATATGTACTTTTTTTGAGTTATCATTTGATTTACCATCGATTTATTTTTAACAAGTTATGTTCTATAAATTTTACATGTACAATCGGTAGTAAGCGGGTTTGAAACAACGACCGAATGAGTAAATTAATCCGTAATCGGTAGTTTAAGAATTACTTAAACTACCGATTGTGTACATTCAGCGACAATCGGTCGTTTGTATAAAATTTTTACTACCGATTGAGAGTGTCCAGGAGTTTTCAAAAAATTTGGATTCCAATTTGGGGCTACTAATCATAATCGGTAGTTTGTACAAATTTAAACCTATTGATTGCGAGTGTCCAGGAGTTTTCCAAAAAATTTGATTTCCAATTTGAGGCTACTTATCATAATCGGTAGTTTAAGAATTTTTTAAACTACCGATTGTGATTGTACAAATTGTTGAAATTTTTGAAAAAATCTCGATTTCCAATTTGGGGCTACTTATCATAATCGGTAGTTTAAGATTTTTTTTAAACTACCGATTGTGTTTGTACAAAATGTTGAAATTTTTGAAAAAAACTCGATTTCCAATTTGGGGCTACTTATCATAATCGGTAGTTTAAGATTTTTTTAAACTACCGATTGTGTTTGTACAAGATGTTGAATTTTCAAAAAAATCTCGATTTCCAATTTGGGGCTACTTATCATAATCGGTAGTTTAAGATTTTCTTAAACTACCGATAGTGTTGTACAAAATGTTGAAATTTTCAAAAAAATCTCGATTTCCAATTTGGGGCCACTTATCATAATCGGTAGTTTAAGATTTTTTTAAACTACCGATTGTGTTTGTATAAAATGTTAAAATTTTCAAAAAAATATCGATTTCCAATTTGGGGCTACTTATCATAATCGGTAGTTTAAGATTTTCTTAAACTACCGATAGTGCTTGTACAAAATGTTGAAATTTTCAAAAAAATCTCGATTTCCAATTTGGGGCTACTTATCATAATCGGTAGTTTAAAAAAATCTTAAACTACCGATTGTGTTTGTAGAAAATGTTAAAATTTTCAAAAAAATCTCGATTTCCAATTTGGGGCTACTTATCATAATCGGTAGTTTAAGATTTTCTTAAACTACCGATTGTGCTTGTACAAAATGTTGAAATTTTTTAAAAAAGATTTGATTTCCAATTTTGTTACCGTTCTGAATTGTTACCGTTGGTCAACGGCTATAATTTGTATTCTCATACACCTATAAATAAATGAATTTATATCTTTCATTCCCATTTCAAATCCACATCTTTTACATTTCATAGAAAATTTCTAATCTCGCGTTTTCATGTAATGTCGGGTTACGAAAATTTTAGGCTTAATGCAGAGAATTTTACCCTAGACGAAGATTTATCCCTATGTCAAAACATGGTATTACATTATCCAGCAAGGGGTCATGAACGTCGGATGAATGGTTCAATGAGCATGCAATGGTTAGAACATATCCATGCTAACTTTTGTAACGAAACCGGTAACCCCAACAAACGGAACAGAGCAGGACTTTTTTGTTGATATATGGAAATCACAAGGGAAGTACTAGAATTTTCTTCTTTAACCGCTAAGGTGAATGAAAGAAGAATTAGGAATGAAACTGATGATGAAGTTGTTACCAGATTTCTGGAGGAATGGAGAAGATGGAAACGTTCAGATTTCAGGTACAAACCTCATTTCGAGATCCTAAGGGTGATGGAAGAATACAATCCTTTTGTGTTGATTATTCTCCGAAGAAGTGAAGAACGTCGTCCCAGTCGTCATACGACCCGTTGAAGGTTTGATAATAGGTTTGCTTAAGTGTTTAAGTGTAATCTGCTGATTTATTATATTTCATTTCCTTTAATGTTACGCGATGTATGCCTTTTCGATTCAATGAAATGATTTATAAAAAAAATTAAGAAATCCAATTTGGGGCTACGTATTATAATCGTTAGTTTAATAATTTCTTAAACTACCAATTGTGAGAATCGGTAGATTATGGTGTACCCAAAACTTCTGATTATTTATATTAGTTCGAACTTAGTGTACATATTTTCTGTACACTCTTGATACACCAGGCCTCAACGTTTTTTTTTTTTTTGAAAAAAAGAGTCGTTAACACTATAATCTATATAAGGAGGGTGACCTCTTCTCATTTATGCACCTCCAATACATTTTAACTCTCCAACTTCGAAGAAATTAGTGGCTCAATCTATTCTCAACTAAAACGTCAACTTTTTTCATTTCTTTTCCTCTACCGATTCTTCTACTCCTTTTACCCTTAAGTACTCCATTGAAAATGGCTCCAAAATCTTTACCTAAACAACCAAAGAAGGGAAAGGAAAATATGGTGATAGAGGAGTCCAAAACCATTGAAATCAATTCGTCAACCGATTCCGAGACAGCTTACTATGTTTTGGATCCTCGGTGCATTTTAAGGGACAAAGACTTGTCAAGCATAAACACATACTACAATGAAGCTGGAGAGCACATAGGTCCACTTCGGGTTGATCCTAAGGGGGACGAAAAGAAGAAGAAGAAGCCGGTTGAAACTAGGACCAAGTCCAGAGTAACAAGGAGTGGAAGAATTTCATGAGATCAATGAGATTGATCAATTTGAACTTCTATGATGTGTTTGTTTCGTTTAACTCGGATGTTTTTAGTTTTTTAAAACATGTTTATTGAACAATATGTAGTAATTTTATTTGAACAAGTTTTTCTCAGGATGTAGAAATAGTATTACGAAGTTAGATGTTAAGTAAAATCGACATATTCGGTAGATAACTATGTTTCTAAACTACCGATTACGTACAATTGGTAGTTATTAAATTCCCGCGCTACCGATTATCCACAATCGTTAGTTATTTATGTTCACTAACTACCGATTGTAGCAAGAAAAGTCCTGGACAACAAAACCATTATAATCGGTAGATAAAATTGATCTTTAAACTACCGATTACAAAGTTAAAAAATTTAAAAGTTCAATTCATTATATGTTTACAATCGGTAGATATAAATTTTTAATTTCTACCGATTGTGAAAGATGAAGAGTTCGAAATTTTGGAAATTTTGAGAAATTCAATTTGGGGCAACTTACATAACCGGTAGTTTAAGTACTCCATTAAACTACCGATTGTACAATCGGTAGGAAAATAAATCATGATCCTACCAATTGTACAAAACTAAAACTCGAGAAATCAATCTAAAACACTCTCGATTTCTAATCCAAAACTAACTCAAATCATTTTCTAATAACCAAATTAATCAAAATTAACACTAATTAAGCAAGGGTATATTAGCCATTATAGAAAATAGATGGATAATGGATGTATTGAGATTACTTCAAAATGACCTTATTTTGTCTTATTAGTCGCCCCTAATTAGGTTTTGGTAGCCCTCAAAAAAGTCAGGCTAAAAAAAAGTTATGGAAAGATACCCCACCGTTACGTTTCCCATCCATATAGTCAGTATCGTGATATTGACCGGTCAATATCTCCTCAGATGAGATATCACCATTATACAAAATTATTGTTTTAATCGTATTTTATCTGTTGTTCGTGTTACAACACGTGTAATTTGAACGACTAGATCTCGACCACGTTTTACCCAGAAGTCACCTCACGTTCTCTCTTGTTAACATCGATCTCATCTTATTCGTTATTCTCTCTATATTACCATTTGCTAAACAGAAGATACTGAATCAATGAGACGAGATTCAGAGAAGAAGATGAATGGAGATGAATCAAGGAGACGAGATCATCAAAAGTTTTGTGTGGTTGTGAGTTTCTTGTTAACGAGGTGAAGAAGAAGAGAAGAAAGCTGAGAAACGAAAAACAAAACTGACTGAAAACTACGCGAAGAAGAATCAAATATATGGATGAGCATCAATCGTAAGTTTTATGAAACCCATTTCTAATTTTCTTTGTTTTACTGAATCGTTCATGTGAATTTGATTTATTACGCTTTGATTGCACTTAGTGTTTTTCTCTGATTTCGGAAAAATTGAAAATTAAGGTTTCTAATGGTGAAATGAAGGTTTATAATTACTATTGAAAGTTGTGTTAATAAGTTTAGATGTTTTTGAATGATTTGTTTTCTTATGTAATGATTAGGTATTTTTTCTGATTTGGGGAAAATTGGGAAATGGGGTTTCTAATGCTGAAATAAGGGTTTATAATTACAATTGAATGTAGAATTAATATGTTTACATGTTTTTTAATGATTTCTTTTTATATAATTATGACTTAATTAGGGGTTTCTCTCTGATTGGGGTTTCTTATTTGCATCAGGGTTATAAAGAAATTGGATTTTTGTTTAAGGGTGAAGAATGGGGCGCATGAGGGAAAGTTTTTGTATTATTATAATGTTGATGGTGAAACTATTACTTTTGATAAGTTTAAGCAGATGTTAAAGGTTTAGATTGATGAGAATTGGTGTGTTGCTTCCATCAATAGTTACATGGGACAATGTTCAACTTAAGAATAATTATATGTTTTTTGAAATGTGGAGAAATATTGTGGAAGATGAGTAGGGGTATGTTTCTTTAGATTTATTTGTGCTTGATGGTGGTGATTTGTCTGGAATTAGTGATATTGATTTGTCTGGAAGTAGTGGTAAACAAAAGACTCCAGTTTCTAAAGCTAAGGTGATGACTAGAAAGAGTCCAAGGTTAGAAGAGGCAGCTAGAAAGAACAGGGGAAAGTCCAAGGTTACAAGACCTGTAAGGCTAGTGTTTGATGATGAATGTGAGATTTTAGATGCACAAGCTAGTGTTTGTGTTAACAACCAACAAGAAAGTGTAAGTAATGGTAAGAAACATGTGGATGATGATGAAGATCTCTTGAAACAAGCATCTACTCAAGCTAGCATAGTTGAAGATGCTTATGTTGCTGAAGACCAAGTCAACCTACCAAATGAAAATCTGGGTGAGTGTCATCCAGATGATGATCCACATTTTAAGTATGTTGATAGTAAAGGTGAGGAAGAGAGAAGAGCTTATGCAGAATGGATAAGTGGGTATCTTGCAAATAAAGAAGCCCAAGATGAAGATGGTGAGTCTGATGAGACTTATGGTGTTGAAGATGGTGGGCCTTTAGTTGAAGATGATGGGCCTGCAGTTGAAGATGGTGATAGTGTTGAAGAGCCTAATATTAAGAGAGTTCCAATTGAGTTAACTGAAGATGAGCAAGTTGCATGGCAATTCCAGTTTGGCCAATATGCAAATGACCCAATTGATTTGTCAATGCAGAATGAAGAAATTCCCGAAGTTGTTCCTGGTGAATTGGAAACAGGGATGGCTTTTCAAGATAAACTGGCTTTCATAAAGCATTTAAGGGAGTGTGTAGTATTGGAGAACACTGTGTACAAGTTGAGGAAGTCAGAACCACATAGAGTGTATGCAGACTGCAAGAAATAAGCATAGTGAAGGGTGTAAGTGGGAAGTGAATGCAAGAAAGTTATTAAATGAAGAAACTTTCACTGTTAGGAAATGCAACCTGGAGCACACATGCACTTGTGATGTGGAACCAAATAAAAATCCTAAGTGCAACTCTACATTTGTTGCTGAATATTTGAAGAAGACAATTAAACCTTCTGAAGGGATACCAAAGCCTAAGCAGATACAAAATTACTTAATATGGGGTGATCTCAATACAGATATCCCTTATTGGGGTGCTTGTGAAGCAAGGGTATGTAGTTGAAGTTTTTTTATATAATTTTTTAAATTTTTCTTTGTTTAATTCTCTATAACTCATACTTTTTTTGCTTGCAGGTGCTCCTACTTTAAGAACAAAATGGAAGTTATGAACAATCTTATACCCTAGTTCCAAGTCTTTGTGAAGTGGTTAAATATTTGAACCCAGAGAGTATTGCCAGCTTCACCTATTCCACAGATGAGAAAGTCAATAGATTTGAAGGTGTCACAATATCATTCCATGCACAGTTACAAGGATTTAATACTGGATGTAGGCCAGTTATAGGGTTGGATGGGTGTCACTTAACTGGAAATTTGGTGGTGTGTTGCTTGCAGCCACTGCATTGGATGGTGAGAATGGTGTTTTCTCACTTGCAATATGCATTTGCAGGAATGAAACTGAGGAAAACTGGTATACTTTTCTAAAAGATTTGAAGCCTAAGGTTCTGAGTAGAAATGGACTGACATTTATGTCTGATAGGCAAAAGGGACTTCTTGAATCTGTTGCAGAATTGTTCCTAGATGAAAATCATAAATATTGCTCTAGGTAATGACCATTTGACTCAATTCTAATCCACTTTACTGCTTTATGACCATTTTACTTATCTACTATGTACACTACATGCACATCTATAAGAACTTTATGACCAAGGGTCACAGGGCTCCAAAGCTAACAAGTTTAATGTGGAATGCTTCCAAGGAATACAAGAAGTCCCATTGGAAGGTTATGTTTCCTAGTTATAGTTACTGTGTTGTGTTAATGAAGTTTTGCTTGCTTGTCTTATTTAGTGTTATGTATTACTAATATTGTTTATTTAATATTCAGGTGCATATGGATGCTTTAATGGTGGCATCTAAGACATCATACAACTATATAGTGGTGAATGACCCAAGTTGTTGGGCAAGATCTTTCTTTCCACTTGATGCTGTATGTGAGCATATTAACAACAATTTCTGTGAGTCTTTTAATGCAATGTGTGTAAACATTAGAGACAATCATGTGGTTAAGATGGCCACAATGTACAATCAGTTAGTGATGGGACTATATTCTAGAAGAGCTGCACTTGCTGCAACATGGAAGGATGGTGATCTAGTTCCTGCTGCAATGACTCTCATTAACAAGATGAAGGCCTGTATAGGGAAGTTTCATGCTAATCCTGCTCAAGTGAATAAAGTGTATGAGGTTATTAATATCACCTCAAAGAAAGTTTTTACAATTGATATTATTGCCAAAACTTGCACTTGTATCCAGTGACAGCTGAGGGAATTCACATGTCAGCATTCAGTGTGTGTGTTGGTCAAATTCAGACCAAATTGGACTTTGTAAGTACTATTTCAGTTATTAGTTGAGATGAAATGAATGCATTTTTGATTTGGTTAGACTCTAATTAAATTTGTGTTTAATGTTTGCAGGTACAGTAGTAAATACTACATTGTGGAGTATTATAGGACCACTTATTCATGGTCAATAACTCCATTAGGTGACAGTACCGAAGACTTCCCCAAGGTATGTGCATCTGATAAAGCTTTTGCTTTAAGAATCTTTTATATATATATTTATTTATGCTTGTCCTTTTATTATTGTATCCTTTCTTTTTAAATCTATATAGAGAATCCAAAACCTAATTTTTATCTTCTATTTTTCTGTCTCCTCTATCTTTGTTTATCTTCTACAGCCACATATTCATATCATACATCCATAGTTATTGAGAGAACCAGGAAGACCTTGTGTGAATAGGAAGAGGTCTTGGAAAAATATGGTATCACACAAGAAGCCTAGAAAATGTTCCAACTGTGGTGGAAATAATCACAACAAATCTACTTGTAAAGGTGGAGAAGTTGGATCTAACCCTAAGAAGAAAGGCTCAAGAACTGAGTGCCATTTTGAAGGTGATTCATTTTTTCATAAGCTTCAGTTCCAAAGAGGATTAGGAAGAAATTTGCAGCATCTACTTTAACTGCACCTATAACTACCTCTTCAAAAAAAGACTGCAACAATCACTACTTCTTCTTCTGCAGCTGCTGGGACAAAGAAGAAAGCAAAGAAAGAAAATGGATCCACTGGAAGTATAAAGGTGAAGCAAAATTTCAAGGCAGATTCAGGTTCAAGTGTGACTGTTAACTTTAAACAATCATTCAACAATGCCCAACCCTCTCCCAAAAGACAAAGAAAGGCTAAGGTTCCTTATGATGTTTAAGTTTTTTTTTTTTTTTTTATTATGATGTTTTCATGGATTGTGGTGTTGTTTAAACTTGTGGCATTTTATGTTTTGGTACTGATGTTAACTGTGTCTCTTTTTAGAGACAAAACTTGTAGTAGGTATGTTATTGTTTTGAGAACAGTCAAAAAAATCATCATCATCAGTCGTTCATCTAGTTTTTATTGACATGTGGCGCAATCTGGTGGGTAGGATACGGAAGTAATACATTGAAATGATTAGGTAGATAAGGTAATTACACTCTCTAGCATCTGTAGTTGTTCATTCATTTGTGCTGACACGTGGCGAAATTCTTTACAAGGACACAGGGGTAATATTTAGAAAAGGTATTGGTACTATAGTAATAATCTCATTTCACATCTTTAGCCGTCCAAATCTAACCCTAGGACACGTGGCAAAATCCAAAAGTAAAAGTAATCTCGTCTTAAAGTCCACACGTGTATAAGATCATGTGTGCACAATTTGACCATTTAACGCTACATGGATGAGAAATGTAACGGTGGGGCATTTTCCCATAACTTTTTTTTAGCGGGGTATTTTTCCGACGGGGCTTGCCAATATGGGGCCTTTCATCTTATTTAAAACTACAGATTTGTTGTTGTTTTTTATTGAGGCTGTGATATCAATGGAGTATAAATCTGTGCACCCTTCCATAACCGAATGCACGTTCCGGACCCACATTATTTTTATTATCATTATTTACTTCTTCTTTTTTATATAAGCATAGATTATATTAAAAGTGGAGAGAAATTATATATTATAAGAGTTAAAATGATTTATTTTGGCTTTTTGACCCTATATTGTAGAGTGGATCTCGAAAGATATAAAAGATCTCCCTCCAAGCCATACATACGATTTTTATCGAATACAACTTTCCACAGAATTCTATATGTATCTATGAGATCGAGTATGGAATTTTTTTTACTCACTTTAAATTGAGTTCATATCTGAAAGAGGTTGACAATAAGTTCTTTCAAAATTGACTATTTGTCCCTCTGTTAGAGGTGTTCCAAAAATGTCTGGTATCAAGTAAATAGTTCTACGAACGAATGGATCAGATCGAATTGAAAAATGGAAAGATTTGTACAAGGTATACCTCTCTTCACCACTTTGTGGAAAATCGTTAGGTATGAATATGTTAGATATTTGTGTCTCGATTGATGAAATAGTATCTCTCTCCAAAAAACATGTTTTTTTGGACTAAGTGATACCTAGAGTCATTTAGTATAATTTGGTTAATAAAAAAGACAGGCTCGGAACTAGGCTTTACATATAAGGGTCATTTAGGATTGCCTCGTTCCATATTTTTGTTGATCATTTTTTTATCTGGCTACCGTCAGTGGCGTGGTTAGCAAGTCAATCACCTACTTGGTTGCCTTTTCTATAATTATGTTGGATAGCAGTGAGGTGTTTGACCCATTCTTAATTTTATTTCTTTGATCATGATTGAAACATACCAAGACGGTTCCGTGGAAGATTCTCAAGAGAGCTTCCGAGTCCGTCTTAAAAATGACTTTTGACCATTTTCTACTTGTTACACTTCTAGAGGCCAATAGCATGGATAGTTCCTAGGCATGTGTGGCTGTGTGTGACCTTTTTATTACAGTCGTCTTGTAGATTTTGATTTTGTTTGATCAGTTGGTATCTGTATAGCTGTACAGCTTCCTCTGGTAAATTATTCTTTGCTGACAATTAAGTAATAAGTACAAAATTTTGAAAGATAATGGAATTGGTGACAAAATTTGCATCATGCTGTTTGAGATTCACTTTTGCAGGAATAAATAGATCTAACTTCAAACTTTTTACTTTATAAAAATCTTTATTATATAAATTGAAAACAAAATAAACGGAAAAGAAAAAAAAAAGAAGAAAAAGAACTCCAGACAATTTGAGTAGTTGAAAATTGTAGCTTCAAACATACTACGCTGAATACTAGAATCGTAGTTTCGCTCTACTGAACTGCTCTTCACTGCTGTGCGCACTGGACTCCTGGAGCACCACCACTACCATGCACATCTTCATCTTCATCATATGCCTCTCGAGCTCGAGCTTGAGCTTGTTTCCTATTAATTTCCTCATTGCTGACAGCGTGAAGAGTAGTCTCCTCACACTCATCAATTTCTGTGTCTTTCAGTTGTGGCGATGTCCTTGCTGGTAAGACACCTTCCAATGCTTTGCACTGCTCCATCGTCAATGACCCAGGGAATTCCACAGTGAATTGGATATACAACTTACCCTTCATGAATGCTCTCTCGTACATGGGCATCCCCTCATCGTCTACTGACTTGAATGAATTAGGCTTGACGACTTCCCCAGGGTTGGACTTGATGAGAAGCTGCCTACCATCAAGGTGGGTGAGTGCAAACTGAAATCCGCAGAGAGCTTCGGTCAGGGACAATGTGTGTTCCACAAACAAATCATCACCGTTTCTCTTGAACTTGGGATGATCCTTCTGAGTCACAACAAAGACTATATCCCCTGAGACAGTGTCTGGAGCTTGGTCGGCTTCTCCAGGGAATTTGATCTTATGTCCGTTCTGCATTCCCTTCTCAACATGCACTTCCAGTATCTTCTTCTCTTGGACAACCTTCTCACCTTTGCATTGAGGGCAGCGGTCCTTTTTGCTGATGGTTTCTCCTGCACCCTTACACTCATTACATGGATGCTGCATCTGCTGGACCATTCCAGGACCTATCTGCCTCATTGATACTTTCATACCAGAACCTTTGCAACCAGAACAACTCATGGAAGCACCAGATTTGGTGCCCTTACCAGTACACTTGGAGCAAATTACATTGCGGGAGAGGGACAGTTTCCTCGAAGTGCCACTGTAAAGATCCTCCAGAGATACCTTCAAGAGATGCACAACATCTTCTCCCTTCCTCTGCCTTTTTCCTCTTGTGCCTCCACCCATTCCTCCCCCTCCCGAGAAGAAAGACGAGAAGATATCAAAAGGATCGTGACCACCACCACCACCAAATCCACCCATTCCTTCTCCCTTAAGTGCATCCTCACCATACTGATCATAAATTTGACGTTTCTCTGGATCATTCAGAACCTCATAAGCCTGTGCCACCTCCTTGAACTTTTCTGGATCTCCACCCTTATCAGGATGATTCTTAATCGCAGCCTTTTTATATGCCTTCTTCACTTCTTCAGGAGAAGCGTTCTTTGGTACTCCAAGGACTTCATAGTACTTTGTGTTATTACTTTTGGTAGGTGCTGCTCTATGAAACATCTTCAACCCAGAAGAATTTTAATCACCAAAACTTTTTATTTTTTTTTGAAGAACCCTAACTCAGAGACGAGAGAAGCTAGAAAAAAATCTCACAATCAGAAGTTGTGTTGTGAAAAAGGGAGCTCTTGGTCTCTCTTTTATAGCCTCCTCTTTTCGTCTTAGCTCGGATATAGAAACCCAATAGGACCCGGAGAAGTGCAACAAGTTTTGGAAACCGACTTAAATATAGAAACCAATTAGGATGTAGAATATAGAAACCAACCAGTATCTAGAATGTTCTTTTTTTTTTTCACCACCGCCTCTGCTGCAGGTATATTTTACTTTAGCTGCATATCTACAGATTAGGCCACAAATAAACGATCCGATCTGTATTGCATCTGTCAAGGATGAGTTAGTGCACAAAAGCTGCAGAATACAAACATTTAGCAAGATGATACATAAAACATGGCCATTGCGCGTCTATATCAGTATCATGGTCTCCTGCACCATGAGAAGATAAAATTTAAGGCCAAGGAGGGCTGCAACATGAATGTGTTGAGGAATTTGAAAATTTGAGGCCAAGGCTAGCAGTCTATTGAGTTTGGCTACTGATGGAAATACGGTAATCCACTTCGTTGCAGGAATGAGAAACCAACCTGAAGTCTTTCTTCTCATGATCAGAGTAAGGGTCAGGCCAACCAGAGTCCACCCAATAAAAGGCTTGATTAGTGAAAGCCTCAGTTCTGTGCTCATGATATCTGAGAGAAGCCAGTCTCTACAGGTACTCGGTGAATGTAAAACAGTTTTATATCAAGCTTACAAGCAGAAAAAAGATACTGAAAATTTTTGACAAAACTTTTATCATTTATTGTTAAGTAAAAGTACAACACCAGCAATTCATCTGCAAGGAACATACAGATTTAGTAAGAATTGGGAATCTTTGAATTGAAAACATAACAATGGATTTACAAGTACACATCTTGAATTTCTTTTTCCCTAGGATTCATGAACCCTTTGGGAATCTAGAACTCAACAACCAAAAAATAAAATTCAATGAGATGATACAGAGTGTTGCACTTAAAGAGAAAAAGAGACAAGGACAGGAACTCTCAAAGCAAAGAAAGAAAATGAAAGCAATACATAAATACAGAAGATTTAAAGAAAACATTGAATCCTCCCTTTTCTAAGTTTCCATGTAACCAAGGCCTTTTAGTGCACAATGCTACAAGTACGAAATTCAGGCAATTCGTCAATATACGTACCAGAAATGTCAAGCCCTTTTAGACAATCCATCTTTTCAATTCCTTTAGGTAATGTTTTAAGATTGGAACATGATTTCAATGTCAACTTCGCCAAATATTTAAGACCAGTGATAGAGTCAGGTACGGACCTAACCTTCGTATGCGAAATATCAAGACTCTGTAGAGCTACCCAACCAGCAACGTCTTTTGGTAACCGTTCAAAATTTTCGCAATAAGAGATATTCAATGTTCGCATGTCGCAGAGACTAGTAACCGACTTTGGCAGGACCTTTATTCCTGTGTATGAAAGATCAAGATGCCTTAACTTGTTCATCGATCCAAAGTCATCAGGAAGTCTCAAAAGGGAACTGCAGTTCTGTAATACCAATGTCTGCATATTATAGAGACGGCTGATAAACCCTTCTTGTATTACATCAATATTACTACATCTTGAGAGGTTTAGATACCTTAAATGTCTCAACTTTGAAAGGGTAGCTGGTAACCTGTTAATCAATGAACCACTCAAATACAATACACGCAAATTCATGTTATTAAACACACTTTCAATGTTTTCACAGTTGCCTACTTCAAAGGCAATGAATGTGCGTAACTTAGTTGCATTGTTCCAATCTTCTGGAAATTTTCTTGGCTTTCCATCATCAAAAACCAAATGCAAACGCCGAACTTCAGAAATATTTACGATCTCATTGGCTTTCATAATTGAGCATTCGTCGTTGCCAACAACAGTTCGTGCAAGAAAATGCACCAGATCATGCATCTTACAATTCTTGATCTCACCGAACTCATCCTTCTCTTCATTTTGGAGTAATGAATGCCACAACAAATTAGTAAAATATTTGTCTCCAACATCTTCCATGGCAATTCCTTCACGAGATGATAGAAAGCCTTCTGCCATCCATATTTGGATCAAAGCTTCACGATCCATCTCCCAACCCCTCGGAAATATAGAACAATATGAGAAACACTGCTTTGACATTGATGGCAAATCGTCGTAACTTAATTTTATTGTCGGTAAGATTGGGTCTCGGAACTCTGGTTTGTCCAAAACATCGCTCTCCCTAATTGCATCCCAGTCATGCTTTTCCTTCTTCGAGCGCATAATATTTCCTATCATTTTTGCTGCAAGGGGTAAGCCACAACATTTTTTCGCAATTTCCTCGCCTACCACTACCATTCTTGGATTCTCCAACGCCCCACCAGGAGAAAATGCTTTTTCCTTGATGATAGACCAGCAGTCATCTGCTGATAATTGTTTCAAATGGTATGGTGGAAGGATCCCTTTGACGATGTCTGCTACATGAATTTTACGTGTAGTGACCAAAATCTTACTTCCTTCAGCACCATCCATCAACCAACCTTTTAGTTTCTCCCATTTATCCATTTCATCACTCCACAAGTCATCTAGTACTAGCAAATACTTCTTGTCTTTCAACTTTCCACGAACATGACGGACCAGCACATCAACATTCGACGCACTGTCATACTTATTACCATCGATGGATTCCACTATATCTCTTAGAACCTTTTCTGCATCAAATTCATCAGACACATAAACCCACATTTTGAGATCGAAGTGTTTCTGTACACACTCATCATTGTAGACTAATTCAGCTAGTCTTGTTTTCCCCAGTCCCCCCATTCCCACAATTGGTACCACCGAAATTTTTTCACGTTGATTATAATTGTCTACTGGTGAATTGATCAATAAATCTACTATGTTTGATTTATCAGTTTCCCTTCCAAACACTATTGAATCACCTGTGCAGGATAGGGTCTTCCGATCCGGTCTCTTACTGGCATGTCTAGATGTACTACCATCAGCTCGTAACTGATATTTATTCTTATCACTAGCAATACCATCAAACCTTTCGTTTATATCTTTAATCCTATGAGCCATTTTCACACGAAAACCATATCGATTAGAACATGTAAAGAGAGCCTTTACCTTGACCAAAAGAACGAATGTTGCTTTCCGGCGCATAGCTTCATATGCGAATTCGTCTAGTACATCGTCAGCATCATAAGCAGCACCCTTGAGCTTTCTCAGCCAAAGCCTCACAGCTTTGTCACTTACTTGGCGATTCTCAGCATCGGTAGTTACAGCAGAGATCATCTCCAAAGTGTTTTTAAGCGTTTGAAGGTCGTCTTTAACAGCCCAAACCAACGCAATCTCATTAGCAATAACAGCAGTCAACGCTTTCAATATTTCAGTTGCACCACTAACAAGAATTGCTTCAGCCATTTCTGAAAATTTCCTTCTTTTTTTTCTTCAATTAGATTCAACTACCTAACTGACAAATTGTACTTTGCCGGGGTTATGGAAATGAATGAATCTACCACAGTAGAAGACCTTTAGATTGTAGGATCCATGACCACAACCTATTTATAGAAATCCGACTCCAGAGTTTGTAAATCTGAAAAAAAATCAAAGATGGAAAAAAAAACACTGTTTGACTGTTTGTAGAGCAGGTATTTCTTTCTACAAACAACTGGTGACTACCTACAATAATTGTGATGATTAAAGAATAGACAACTCAGAAAAAAAAAAAAAAAGTTAGACCCTACCATTATTGCTGTGCACATGGATCATAATCAGGACCCGAGTACAATATTAGAGTCCTATGTTAGGCATTGGGTCAGAACCCGGATACATCTGAATGTTTTAATGTTTATATTATTAACAACAAAAGCATTCGGATTACAGTGACAATCAGAATTTGACTACCATTTTTTTTGGCAGAAAATGCTCGGAGAACTAACAAAATTTAGACTCCCCAGTAGTTCATGAAAATAGAAATGAAAAAACAGATAGAAAAGAAAATAAGAATGAAAAATTACACTATACTTGCCTTGAAGTCTATACTGAGAATATATCTTTCTTACATTCTACCACCAACAGCCTTTGAAACCTGCTTTAAAGCTTTAGAGATTTCATCAGCTTTTGCTTCGGCATTTGTGTGTGCAACAAGTGGGCTTTCGCCAGGAACAATATCATCTTTCATGTAACTTCCAACTGTTCTCAGCAACTCTTCACATCCTTTCCCTACCACCCCTTTCATTATTATTGTCTTATGGGTCCCAGATATAAGTTCTTCGTAATCTGTATCACCAGTCTCGCCAAGAACCACATACATGTTTGCGACGTTCAATCCCCACCGAACAAAGAGGTATCTACAAATCGAATTTTTATTTATAAATGAGTACTCTTAATTTATTTTTCAGACAAAATATTGATTCATCTTTGCGATTACAGTATAACTTCTTTAATATGATACTCGATAATATAATATTTTCGATAAAATAATAAAATTTTCTAGTCCCGATTTAGACGTTTAATGCTAAAATAATAAAATCAACAATATCGAATACCAAATCCCTTTTAAAAGAATACCTTGGAACTCATAAGGGATTTACTTGTCTATGTATCATTCCATTCGATCTTTTAGGCCCCTACTTAACCTCGACGGTTATGACATGATGCCCTTAAAGCCTATACGCGATGAATAGGCCCTTGTAACCATGTCATATTTGCTTACTAGAACATAATTTCTTTCTAAAACAAATGGAATGGCTAATTCCACGAAAGAAGTCTTTTTCACGAGGTACAACTAGCAATTCCTATTTTTCTGTTACGGAATCGACCATAGATCAATTCCCTTTTTTGGAGTATTAAATATATTTTAAAAGTTTTTTTAGACATTAATAGATTTAAATATTATATAAAATAATAATTGTACTAAAAAGTAAAAAATAACTATTACAAATATCACATTTTCTCAAAATATAATTTAATATCGATTTATTTTTCTTTAAACTTTAAATCAAGATATATTACATCCATAATAATATAATACTTTTTATAAGTTTCCTTTAGTCACCTAAATGTTATATAAAATAATAATTTACTAAAAAATAAAAAATAATTGTCATAAATATCACATTTTCTCAAAATATAATTTAATATTGGTTTATTTTTCTTTGAATTTCATTCATGTATAATAGTTCATAATGCATTCAAAAGATCCGGAGACACATTATTATACTACAACATACTCTATCCGTCCGGGAATAGATAACCTAGTTTAAGTTTGCATAATTTTTAAGGCAAAGAGGATTGACGAGTATTTTTAAGTATTTTTTACAATTATACCCTTATGGATAATAATTAATAAATCTATGTTTGATTTATCTCTAACAATATACGACGGATTTTCGTAAACTTTATACCATTGTAAAATATTTTAAAACACATATATAACGAATATAAACATGGCTATCAAATTATACATATTTCTTATACTAAAAATAATCAATTAAAAGGTACTTTTAGAAATATCTCCTTATTTAATAATATAAATCATCTAATAGTGAATAAAATTTAAAGATGAATATATCACATATTCTCGGACGGAGAAAGTATATATTAATCAATGGTTGAACGTTTTAAGTGCATTATATCAAATTATTAAGTGCATTATATCAAATTACTAAAATTATCCGAAACTAAAAATTATTCTCTAACCTAACAATGTATTAATTTAATTATAAAATAATAAATTATTATATTATCGATAATATAATATCTTTTGAAAAGAGGAGGATTATGATGATTCTATGTATATTATATTATAGAAGTTATACTGTATATTATGTACTTAAATGCTTACATCTTCGTGTGTTTTTGTAAATAGCTCATTGTGGTTACGGTCTACCTCTAGTGTGACTAACACGAGAAACTCGAAAGGAGAAACTCATTTAGCGGGGGTACTATCGAGTTTCTCTTATCTTAATGGAAACATCAAGACACTAGTTTGATACTCACGGTTTTGATCCTAGCTTTTTTCAGTATTAACTATCAAAGTCCCTGGTAATATCTGATCATTTAATTCTATTTATCCATAAACAAGTTTTGGAAATAAAATTAGGAACAACATTTAAGGTTTTCAGATGCACATAAATATTTTTCTTTTTTCTCGTTAGTGCGTTGTTCTGTACCAATTTCTAGTCCCAGCATTCCAATCAACGAATACGTGCTAAAAGTATCATACCTGAGTGCCTGTGACCGGGACGCAAGGAGAGGGATAGCTTGCATTCTTGTCGAGTTCCTGCAGTACATCAGATGACATCGCAGACCTCGCATTCGGAGCTTCTGCCTCATCTCATCCACTTTTTTTGCCTAAAATAGTAAGAGTTAGTTTTAATACCCAAGAATCGAAGCATACTATATTTTAAGACTTGGGGCCACATTTAGTTTGAGACCAACTTTTTTAGACTAACTACAGTCCTAAAATGCAAGATGTATATTCTAAAACACTGTCCTGCTTCTAGGATTCTAAATAAAAAATGGCCCAAAAACTGCTTAAATTTCGTACATACCCTAGTAGGATCTTTGATCAAGTATGAAACACAGTGGTCATTGCTCGATTTCTTATCTTCCTCGATCGGACTTGAAGAGGACTTCTCATGTTCACCACGACCTTCCTCTATGTTCATAAGTTTCCAGATAGTCCTTTTTAGACCATCACAACCCCAACGGTAATCGATATGAGACATGTAATCTGGGTCTGGATAGAGCTTTCCGCCATCCGTAGTGTAAGTACCAGGATAATACACTTCACTCCCACTACTACACACCAAAACATCAAATTCAGTTACTTGGATCTTCCCAGATTTCAAGAAGTCTAGTGTTTCAGACAGCGGCATGGCAGTGGAGAGTGCAAATCCTGAGAGCCTCCCAGTTTGAGCATCTGATCGGACGGCCTTGAATATCTCTTGTACTATTTGAAGCATCTTTTTCTCAGGGGATCCGTCCTTATTGTAGCAATCTAGGGCCACAATTATCAACTTACGTCGTCTTCTGAGTACAGGGTATTTGTTTGGCACATTCTCAGGCTGTTTCTTTCCTTCATCGGCTTGTGGCGCCTGTTTAGGAATCTTACTTAAAACATTCTTCACTTGTTCTTGAAGCTCAGGACCACCCTGAGCTTTAAGTTTCTCTAACTCAGCTGGATCATATTCCAATGACCCGTTAAGCGAAGTCTTCTCCCCGTCAACTGAGAGCCGAAGGGACATATCTTGAACATCCCTAAGTGAGTCTCCAAGAGATTCTTGTGCAACATTATCATCCACTGGAGTGTCGGTTTGCCACTGTGGGTGCCTCATTCTACACGCTGCTACTCTTGTCAAATATGTGCGGCAATGCTCTGGCCACGAAAATAGATGTATATTCTTCCACCCATTCTTCCTACATTCATGCCATAAAGTCTTCTCTGCTACTAGTTTTAGTAGTGCATCTGCAATGGCTTGTTGATCATGTGGGTCCACAAGTAATCCATTGTTCAATGCCTTAAACACAAAATTACAGATGAAAAAGTAGGAATTTTTGTTAGTAACCTGGAAGCAATTGCAGCTTAGTAGTATATATACAACAAATTGTTTTGCGCACCAAGTTGTAATTCCACCAATCAACAGTAAGATGTAATTTCTTACTAATAAAAAAGAACATGGCGGTATTACCTGATGAATGTCAACTGGACCACCATTTTTAGTAGCCACCATCGGCAGCCCATGAGCTGCAGCCTAAAGTGTTCAATACCAACAGTTTTAGTGATTTCCCTGTTTAGGAAACTAAGAAGATATAAAGGAGGCCACAATTTAACTTAAACTAACCTCAATTAAAGTAAGACCAAAAGGCTCCACCAGAGCCGGATTTATAAAAACTCCCTGCCATTCAAACAACCACCTTGCTAGTCAGCAATGACATGACAACTATCATTTTTTACCCTCTTAAAAACAAAAAGGACAAACGGAAAACCGAAGAAAGAATAATAAAACTGAATATAGTAGAATATGTTTCAGACATTTTCCAATTTAAACACACCCTTGTTTTTGCAGCCAGACGGTAGATATCTGGAACATCGGATTGTCTGTGATGCTTTGGGTAGGCGACGAGCCCATAGAGATCGTACTTGTCAATCAATTTTAATACTGTTGTAAGCACACTTGCATTACCCGAGGACATTTCTTCTATATCATCTCTGTTTCCCATTATAAGCGTCTAAAAACAAGAAAACCTCGACTGATTATGAGGATATCGTAGTAACCAAAGTAATTTGTGTAGCCAAGTGTTCAAATGCTTACAAGATTGGCTAGCTCTCTTAATGGACGACATTCACCAAAGGCTTTCAACAGAGTGGTAAGATTCTTCTTGGGATCTGGTCTTGACAAGGCCAAGATCATTGGCTTGTGAGGATTTGTTAGGAATCGCATTACCTACAGTGCAAGTTTTGTTTCAAGAGAAAATATTAAAACAACGAGATTAAGGAACAAACGAAGTAGTGTTACATGTACCATTGCCCAACTATATAACATCGAAGCTAATGTGGACAATGACATGTCAGGTGAAGAGGTGAGTAGAGATCAGTATGCAAATTGGTCAATTGAATCATATGTTAATTTGGTTGAAACAGCATTTACTAAACATAATGGAAACACTTTTGCTTACTTCAGCCCATATGGGTGGCAGAGCCCTAGGAGAAGACCCTTCACCTCCAATAAGCGATGTCAGATCACCTTCAGATTCTGGAGGATCTTCTTGAACCTCAACGCTGCTGAAGTCCATACCAGGAGGAATAACCTGCGAAAATCAGATACTTGTTTCTCAAAATAAAAAAAAAAAAAACAATCGGTGAAGCTGCAGAATTGTAGGAGATTCAAAGAGAGAGTCAATTCATATCCTCAAAATCATGCATCTAATTGTTTTTCTTCTTCTAGAAGTTTTGATCCTTGAGGAAACAAAAAACAAAATGCTTGTACTACCTATTGGCCAGTTCAGAGTAACCCAACAAAGGCATTTATATTTTACAAAATCATTGTGTAGATAATTTTCTTTCTTACTACTATGATTTTAAGCAGTATAAAAGATGTTTGAGGCCATTAAAAAAGCATAATAAGGAGTCATAGGTTTACCACTATTAGTGGCACTCAGTATTTCATTTTCAACCATTTCTTCTATTACCACTATATAACCAGAAGTTGCACTCCTAATTTTGAGTGGAGCTGTAAAGTATATTTCTATTCTACCTAAAACTACCACTCAAACAACTCTGAACGAAATAGATAGCTTGCTACTTACAACCATCCTTGGCATGAATCGACCATGGCAATTAACTCCACGTCTTGCGCGGGCTCGCAGAACTTTCTCGAGCTTCACATCAAACCCATCATACAATCCCCACTGTTCATCAATTTCTTGTTTGGTACTTGTTATAACAAGCTCAGCAGCATCGAGCGACAATTCCTCTGCTTCTATCCGCCGCATTATTTTGTATGTAGAATTTATATCCTCTTTTGACTGCCGTCCTTGCTTAAGAAGTTGTTCCAACTTGTTCCTCCCAAGTGAGTGCCCAGTTAGAACCATGGGGACATTCAAAGCACCGGAAAGGAGTGCTGCACTATCCCCCGCATCTGCATAATGTCCATGAATAACGTATGGCCAAATAGGTTGGCCTTCACCTATTTGCTCACCCAATACCCTAGACATATTAAGAACGTGAGCTACTGCTCCGTCTACAAACTCTTGAATATGGGGCCATAACAATTCCTTGCTGAGGTATTTATCCCTTGGTCCAAAGGGTATTCTTACAATATATGCGCCGCTGCTCTCTCCAACTTCATCTCCTGAATCATCCACTCCAGAAGCTAACATCTCAGTTGGTTCTCCATAACTCCAATCAACTTCAGGTGAGGAAATTTGACGCGTGAACAGGTCTACCCTGTACACACCGGGCATCATAGCAAGAGCACGAGCAAGTTCTACCACATACTTAACCTGAAAATCCACCCATTTAAGCAAGAAAGTTAAGCCATAAGCGCACAGAAAAGAGTTCCGAGATTCACAAAGTGTTACCTGATCACTTAGTTACCTGACCACCAGTATCAGAGTCTCGTCCGAGCTCCATTTGTTCTCCTCGGACCAAACCATGCAAACTGGTCAGGAACATAAGATGCAGAATGAATATTAATTGTGTACAGACTGTGATGAGTTAAACTGGTCGGTTTATAAACATTGAATTGAACCAAACAAAGCTGAAGTAAAAGAAAGTACCTGATAAGAACAATATAAAGTTTCTTTCCTTTGTTATCATCAGACCAGACTTCTAGATTGGATAAATTTCTCTGGAATTTCTTCCTTGGTGTGGACACCATATCTCCCAATGTATCCCCTCTTTCTCTTTCACCCTCAGACAGATCTTCAGACATATCTTCTGTAGCATCCCTTCGACCTTGCTCCCGTTCCCATCTCCTGTGCGTCGATCGTTGAACATCTTCTAGCTCCAACTATCCCAATTCACAAACAAAACATACCATTAAATTTTCAAAAATCCAAGCGGATAAATGATGGTTACATATGTTCCAATATTATATCTTAATAAACGTCCGAATCCGAAAATCAGAAAGAGAACACTCTACAATTACTGCAAAAACCAAATCCATAGTGTCAAATCCAGATTCATTAACAAAGCATTAGTTTCCTAGTTCACTTCTTTGTCATACAACATTAATCCATTAATCTGAATCAAAATAGCCAACATCAACCTAAATTTTCATTTGCTTTTCGCAATTACTACTCCAATAAACAAGAAATCTTAATAAATCAAAAAAAAAAAAAATACGGTTTTGCATTAATGATCTTCATTGTCAATTCAAATCAATGAAAAACCCGAAAAAAAAAAGAGAAAATTGAATTGAATTGATAAGATGATACACCTGTTTCTTCTTGCGGGCTAGATGCCAAATTCTCCAACACATATTCTCAAGTCTGGAACTACGTTCACGAGCATTACGAGTAGCAACAACTTTAATCCAAGTTCTATGAAGATCAGTTTCATCAACACCAGTAACAACTTCTTCAACAAAATATTTAGTCGGATTAAAATGTCCTCCTAACGGTGCTGCTGGTTTTGCATCATCAATATTAGCTCCACTATCAATAATCGCTTCTAAATATCCATTAATCCACTCATTCCCAGCCATTATTACAGAATCAAAGAAGGATTTTCAAGTTTTCTTTTGTTAACAGAGAGAGAGACAGAGAGGAAGTTGTGTTTTATGGTGAGTGAGTAATGGAGATGATGGATCATGGAGTCATCGATATTATGAATGATGATCAGTTAAAAGATGCCTCAAGTGAAGGGAAGCCACGTAGAGAAATCAGTTAGGAGTGTATAGGATACACGTGTCAGAATATCTTGCCTTTCACACGCGTGTTTCGTGGTCATTTTTTTTATTTTTCTCACGGTTTTCAATGTTTGCCCGATTCCCCATGCGATACTGTCGTTCTTTTTTTTTATTAGTTTCTTACACCTGACCTGCCTTTTAAACTCCTCATTTTGTTGTTTTTCCAATTTAAGGTCGCTTCAATATTATTTCCAACCCGTGACCTGCGCTTGTACTAACACACATTGCTTTTTACGCCCGTGTCAACTTTAAGGTCAATGTATTTTATGGGTGAGTATCGATCATACTCACTGCGTTTCATGGACATTAAACTATCCCTGATAAAAATTTATTTTACAAAAACTGAATTATTTTACTAAGATAATATTTATAAAATTATCTTTGTTTAATAATTATTATTATTAAATTTTAATATATAAAATATGTACAATTTAATAATTATGTTTATCTTTATTAAGTATGTATTTTAAAATGATTTCGGGCACAAATATTTATATCATATTAAAAAATATATTATTTCAAATTTTATTATTATTTTATTATCTATAAAGATATAATTAAAAAAAATATAAAAATATATATTTTTGTTATTCAAAAATGGAGTAAATTTAAAATAATTCAGCTTTTACAAAATGAGGAAATACATTTATGAGTTGTGTAAAGTTATTTTTGTTGATCACAAATATGTAACATCGGTAGTGACTACCATATTTAAAAAATAAGTATCATTATAATATTAAGTAAAGTTGATATTTGAAAATAAGTGTTATATAATACGAGATAAAGTTGTCGGGCGATGATCTTGATGAACTGAATTCGAAACTTGTATATATCAGGCTGGAGATTAAAAAGGAAAAAAAAGAATTGATTAACACATTTACACAATTAATTAAATTCTAAACCAACTTAACTTTTCAACACACTTGCGTTGCTCCCCAAGCCCCAACTAGCTAGCTCCACCACTGGTTCATATATTCCTATTCGGTTATGTCTAAACTATTCAATCTAAGGTAGGGTTTTACCAAAAAGATTAGGTTAGATTTCCTGTATCAAAAGGCAATAATAATGTTTATAGGCTCCAACTAAGTAACCAACTGCACTTCAAACACTTGTCTCTTGGAAGGTGATGCTAAATTCCTACTTCCATAACCCATAAAGTTCTTTTGAAAAGAGAGTTTGAAAGTCCCTTCAACTTCATTCTAAAACCATCCTTTAGGCGAATTCCAGCTGGAGAATAAAGATTCCATTGTCTAGTGTAACGGTTAACTGTCATGGGTTCAATTCTCATCTCATCGCGAGAGGGTGGGAGCCTGTAAATAGAGGTTGGAGACTCAGACGAAGAATGTAGTGAAATTAGTAATTGAAAGAGAAAGATGATTTGATATTCCACCATGCTAGGATTTGATGGTGAAGTATGCGGTAGGAAAACTCAAAATTCCACATTTCTAACCATCATCAATCAAACTTTATCACTATTTTATCAAGTTTACCTGAAAATAACATACATCTTGATTGAAAGCAACGGGACCATTTTCTTTTTCTCAATTCATATAAAACTCCAAACACTGTGTATGTATTGATGACACGCATGTAACTTCTTATCTGGACAAAATATGTACAGTGCATCCAAGAACCTCACAGTTGTATAGCTAAGCTTCAATCAATCCTAAATCATACAGTACTTGTAGCTGATTCATTTGGATCTTTCTCAATCCTGGATAAAGGATTTGGGCTAGCAATTAAGCCTTCTCCATTCTGTTTTGTTGTCATGGCTTTATTCATCCAGCTCTCACTATCTTTTGGATTGTGCTGCCACAACCATAAACCATGCAGCAGCAGCTCTAATCTTTGCGATGTTATGGCAGTTGTACGTTTACTCGTTAGCTTTACCGAGACATCTTATCAAAATTTGTTGCTCCTCCTAGCTAGTACCCTAGGATAAAATTACGACCCGGAGAATTGATAATGTAAAACTCTGCTTGTATAACTGAGCCATTGGCTCAAATATTTTTCAAAATATTTTTCTTGATTTCTGTGCTCTCGAATTGGCAGACCATTGTAGGGTGAGACTTTGTTTGGGTTTTTTCTTCGTTTCTTGACAGTTTCGTCATCGGTAATTTGGTGCTTTTCTCTCCACTTCTTTGTGGGGAGAAGCCTTTCCTTTTTAATATATCTTGCTCTTTTTAATAAGCTTTTGGCCAACAGAAAAAACAAAAATCATTTGCCAACAAAAAACAAAAATCGTGTTGCCTTACCCGCACAATAACTTGTTGGCATCTGCGAGTGCTATGCTAGCATAACTCGGTTAGTGGTTACAGTCTTGTGTATGAAATTCTAATCGACATTTCATTGAACATTTTCATGGCATATCTATGCATCCAAATAATCGGATACAACCCAAATCTTTGATTATCAATATGAACATTAAGACTCAATATCTAAAGTAAACTAATACATGCCGGATTTTCTCAGATATGATAGTAAAATTGATTTGATCACAAACCAGCTTCACTAATAGGAAAGTTTTGAAACCTTCTTCATTTTGTCTGTCGTTTAACACACACACTCTCTCTCTCTTTTTCTCTCCTCCAGGGCAGAGGGATAAGTGAGATTTTGAAATCCTAATAATAATTTTGAAATTAGGATGGGTTTCTTATGATTCTCCCTCTCTCACACAGATGTGGAAGAAGGGAAATGTTTGATTGAAGGGGGTTTCTTTTTCTTCTTTTTTTTCATATGGATGAATAATGCAGTGGTTAAAAAATTAAAATTGTGTTTGAACAACTCTTTGTTCACATAAAGATATTGCGATTATTAAAAATCTGGGCCTTTGGATCACAACCATCAAAGTTAGAAACATAATAAAATCAAATATCTTATAATGAAATCAATTCATGTCAACAATCTAGATATGTTAGCAATAAGAGCAAGAAGTTATAACATGAATGAACACAAGTATTTAACGTGGTTTGACAATCAAATTGTCTACGTCCACGAGTAGTAAAGAGTTGTATCATTTTATTCATCATAGTATGTTACAGAAGGATGTTATGCTATATACTTAAGTCAAATTAATCAAAGAATAATTGAACTATTAACACAAGTCTCGTATCTAAACTCTTTGCTCTGATCCTATGCCTTATCTCTCATTCTCTATCCGTTTTTCCGTCCATATTCCTGTTTGAGAGTTCGGTATTTATAGCCAATTTGATGGGTCCCTCCAATCTAACTTTCCACCTATTTGTTCTTATCCAGTCTTTGGAGTGAAGTGTAATCCCGCAAGACTTATTTGTGTTTACCGCAAGACTTAGTATGTGTATTGCTCACTTCCCTTGGTTTCTTGCTTAATGTCTCGCACTTCTTCTGCGGATTTGTACTCAAGTTGTTGTTTTTGGATTTGGATGAACGTTGCGGTCTTATTAGAATCATGGCATGTCTGACATATGGCCATTGAAAGTGACTTGTCATGCTTTAGTTCCTTTTGTTCCGCAACCTGTAAAGCTGATACGTGCCTCTCATGCATCGATGTTTATCAGTTTGCTTTACTGTATCATGCTTTCCCGCAACTTGTATGCTAGTCATGCAACGAAGCTATCTATTTCGAGCAGTGTGTCATGCTTTCCCGTAGCTCACGTGTCGATCATGCAACGAAGCTGTCAGTCACATTACTTATCGAAATTTCAGAAGTCTGTTTCAGTACTTCTCAAAGGTTTTACTTCGGTGTTTCTCGTTCCATCGTAATCTGTTACTCCTCCCATAGTATTTGAACACGTGTAGTTTGAGATTTTTACCCTCACAATTTGCCCCTTTTTTCTATTAAATTTTGACATAGGGTGAAAATTTTAAAAAGGAAAAATAGTTATTATCCTTTCGATTTTAACACTAGCAATAACTTTTCTCCCCACGTTTCTGTCAGTTGACGGTTTCGAGGAAATCAAATCTCTGATAAAGTTTCTCTCTCTTTTAGTTTTCGACGGTTCGTCAGTTTCAGTCTTCTCTTATTTAATGTTAGTCTCATTCTTTATATCCTTTGTCTTCTTCTTCTTAAAGTTTTTGTGTTTTTCATTCTTCTGAGATTTTTAAAGATTCCTCAGTATCTTTTCATTCTCCTAAACTTTTGTGATTAAGGATTTTTGCATCGGGATCGAGTTTTCTTCATCAGATCTTCTGTCTTTTACTTCTTACAGGTAATCTTCTTAACTTTTTCCTTAATGTAAGTGTTTATTTATCAATTTCTTTAACTGAATCTTTTAGAGTGAGAAGTGATGATGATGATGTTCTTGTTTATCTGTTTATTGTTTGTTGGAGTAAATGACGATGTTGATGATATTCTTGTTTATCTGTTTATTGTTTGTTGGGGTGAATGGTGATAATGACGATGTTGATGATACTTTTATTTTGTTATCTGGTTGTTTTATCATGATCCTTTTATTTCCTTGATCAGAAAATTGTTTATTGGTCTGTATTTTGATTCATTGAATACCTTGTTGCTCTTCTGTTTTGTAGCATTTCTGTTTTGTTCTTGCTTTTGATTATAATGTACTTATCTTCTCTTATTTTCATATGCAGATAAAGATTTATCATGACTGGAAAGAATGATAACAAAGTTGTTGGTGGTGCTTCCCACCAGGATAATCAACCTTTAGATAGAAAATCATCCCGCTATTATGTGATGAAGAAGAAGGGAGTAGATGAATCTGGTGGCTCAAGAGTTCAACCTTCCAACTTAATAAAGTCCGCAGATGTACCTGTTGCGCCTAGCAAACCAGCTCCTAAGAATAAGCGGTCAAACAAAAACTCGAGTTTTAGGTCAATGAACCTTGCGGAATTTAAAAGGAAGCACAATCTTCATCAATTCAAAGTTTCCTTTTACGATCATGCTGAAGGAGATGAAATTACATTGGAGATGATGGAGGAGTTTAAGTATAGCAACAGCAGGTTGTTAATTCCCGCAGGAGCATTGGATGCGGGCTTGCAGCTTTCTCTGTACAAGAGCGGGAATTCTTTCCAATTTGAGGTTCTTGCAAGCCGTAACAAGTCCCAACACGGTTTATCCCGATCCGTTACCCAATATAATGGGAATTGGTGGCGCGTGTTGGATGAATGTAGCATGTGAAGCCAGGGAAAAACTACTTCACCTGTTACGTACCCAAACCTGCGGAACGTAAACATTATACGGTCAAAAACTTCCACGCTATGTATGCGGACAACATAGCTGTGAAGAATTATAAGAAGTGGAGTATTGGTCCGGGACGCAGAGGTGGTGAAGGATTTCGTTTGCTATGGGAGATTGATAATTCCAAGTTGAAATTCATTCCTGGGACGGAGGATCCTTTAAAGGAAAAAATATGTGAGGATCATGATTTTAAGTGGTATCGCACTCCTCTGATCATTGAAGGTCCATGGGTCTTCGGGTTAATCCAAGAAAGTGTGGTTTACAACCTTCTAACGCGTTTTGATGCTTACTGCCCTTGGCGGTTGAAATTTAAGGGTTTAAAATTTTCGCTTGTCGTTGTGGTACGTAAAATTCTCTCTATCCTTTTATATCATGCTTTAAACATTGTTTGATTTTATGACTTTCTCTTTTATAGCCGCAAGTTGAAGGGAGCGAAAAAGGTGGTCCGGGGGTTAAGCGCAAAGCCGCAACTCCCGCAGAAAAGCTATTGATTTATCCAAATGAGTTCTAATAATACTTATGAATTTTATTTAATGAATTCTTGCGGTTTATGGATAGGGTCGGAAGAAAGCTAAGGGCACACCCCGTGCTTCTACTGACAGAAAGGAAGGAGATATTTGTACTTCTTCTCCTCATCAACCAATTTTGAGAGCTGAAGATAGCTGTGTTCCGGAGAGAAATGAAGAACAAAATGTCCCGCTTCAGGTAACAACTTTTGAATCTGCGGAATTAGTCGGTGCTTGGGCGGAAACCACAGATGTTGTGACCAGTTCTTCGCAGCTGCTGATCCCGTGCCTTCCTTCCTTTTTCAACTTCCCCCCTTGTTCGTAGATGATCTTCTCGAACCTTCTACAAGTGAAAATGATTCAACTGATAAAGAGGATCCCCCGTTTTAGGGTGATCCAGGAAATGCTTCAGTAGAAGAGGGTGTGCAAGTACATACTGCGGTGGAAGATGAGTCGGCAAATACTAGAGCAGTAGAAGATGAACCAGCAAGCATTATGGTTGAAACTGCTCCTATCGTAGTTAATGTTGCAAGCGTGGATGTCGTTGATGCATTGCAAACAAATGAAGAAATCCCGAAGAAGGATAAAGGCAAAGGAATTGCGGGAGATTCAAATCCTATGGACGAGGAGGAAGAAGCCTTCCGTTGGTTTATGTCAAAGGAGCTACTATTTATTTCATTCGATTCTCTGTCGGTGGAATCAGATAGTCCTGCGGTCGTTAACTTGCAGGAATACATACGGTCTTCACTGTATGATACAATGAAAGATGCCTGGATAAGATACCAAGGTCAACCCGTCGACCCTTCCTTCTACATAAATCATCCTTCTTCTTTTGCGGAAACAATTGCACTTGCAGATGGTGAAGTGTATTCTTTCCCGCAATAAGATCTCTTGCAGGTATTCTTATTGTTTTAATAACCTTAGATTTCATTTTATTTTCATCTACTTATAATTTTAATCCTGCAAACTGTAGCTTTCCCAGGGTCAAAATGTTGTACATTCAGCTTATAAATTTTATAGGGGACGATCCAAGAAGATGGAAACCCAATTTAGGGTTGTAGAAGAAGAAGCTGCGGGTTTGAAGCGGGAAAACGATGCACTTCGTCAGCAGTTGCTTGATCTTCAAAATCAAGGTTTAATATTTTTCTTCTCGTCATTTTTCCTACTTTATTTTCATATTTTCTGAATTATTTTATGAGATCAGCGGGGGATTCAAACCTTGTGGCTAAGCTGCGAGATAGAAGCATGCGTCTGACAGAACATGTATTGCAAATCAATAACGAATATATAGAAATCAAGGGAAGATTTAATAGCCTGGTTGATAGGATAAATGAAGCTAAGTCAAAGTATGATGAATTAGAATCAAAGCATCGGCTATTATACGGAGATTGCATCCGCAAGAAGAAAGAGTAAAATGCTACTTTGTTATGGACTAAGGACTGCCTTCTCGAAGCGGGGCACACTCAGAGAAATTGGGAGAGGAAAATCGCAAGCTCTGTGTGGAGCGTCAAAACATCGTTGCAGGATTTTCTCGTACCAGGTCACATCACGACTCTCATATTTCTTCTTATATGACGCAAATAATTAAAGATAGAGATAACTCAGCTTCAGATGCTCATGCCAAAGGGAAAGCACTTGCGGATGCTCAAACGAAAATTCGCAACCTATCTGACACCGTTCTTCAGTGTGAAAGTGATATCTTCCGCTTACATAAAGAGATTGAAAGATGTACAAACAAGTCTGATCAGTTGCGGGAATTAAAACAAGCGGAGTTAGATCAATGTCATTTAGATCTTCATCATCTTACGGAGAATTATCAGAAACTTTCAAATGAATATGATTTTCTTGATGTTACTAAAGATGCAATGGCCCACGAACTAGGAGAGTTTGAATCCCTCGCAAGAAGTATCTTATTTTTTCTGCATACTTGAAAATGAATATTATTTCCCATTGATTAACCTGACATTTTTTTGTCACATATTTTGAAGGAAAATTCAAGGATGCGGCCGCAAGAGCTGCGAAGGCTGAGGGAGAGCTTGGTGTTGCCAACGCTAAAATAGAAGAAGTCCTAAGGCATCTAGAGCTTGCTACTGTCAGGGCCAATGAAACACAAAATTAGCTGGAACTTCTATCTTCTAGAGCTAAAGAGGCGGAGGACAAATGTAAGAAGGAAACTCTGAAGGCTGAAAGTTTATCTCGAGATTTGTCTTCAGAGAGAGGAAAATATTTTTTTTGGAAGGGGAAGGTCCAACAATCTGCAGCTGAAGTAGATCAGTACAATAAGGATCTTGAAGCAACAAAAGCTTATATCTCTTGGTTGAGGGTCGAAGCTCGAGTTGGATTTGAAAAAGCGGTCAACAGCATTCTTGATAAAGTTAAAGTTGATGGATTTACCAAAGTCTATAGCCGTAAAGAAATCCCTCATAACCCTCCTTTTAATGGAAAGCCTCCCGCACCTTAGTTTTTTCCTTCTTTCAAATTGTACTTGCATTTTCATTTTGCCTTGTATTTTTGTCCCTGCAAAACAATTTATAAATATATATATATATACATATTTTGATTGTTAGTGCATTGATTGAGTGTGTATTGATTAACCGCAAGGTAATTTTGTACCTTGAGTTACTTTGAGGGATGTAGCGCATGTAATTTCTCTCTGGTCAGGAGGAAATTAGGATGCGGTCCCTAGAGTACCTCCTGAAATGGAGAGTACCTGATACAATAATTAATTTCATGTTAGGAATCTCTATAGCGAAAGATCCAATAGTCATACACTCATAGACATTTACATGGACTTTCTAAAGAGATTGCATTTGTTCTGTTTTACCTAGTATGAAGCGCAAATTATTGTATGATTGCATTGATGGTTTAGGGGTAATATGATTTGAGATATTGTGCGTTCCAAGAATGCTGTAAAATTTCTCCATTTATATTCCGCAAGTAGTATGAACCTTGTCCCGCAATATCTTGTATAACATATGGTCATTTCACAAAGTTCCGCAACTTCACTTTTTTATTGAATTCTCTTGCCAATCTTCTTTGATAATTTTTCATCCTTTAAAGCGTAATCTCTCTTCTCTCTTCTAAGTCATCCGAATTTCCAAACATTATGTCTGAGTTCAAATTCTTGCCCCCGTATTTTTATTTATAGATGCCTTCTGCATCCTGTTGAGCCTTTTGTCTGAGTATTTGGTTCTCTTGGGTTAAGAGAGTAATTTTTTTTGTGCAATTTTTTTGAACCTTGCGCATTTTATTCATTTCTTCTAACATTTTATGAATGAGATCATCCCTATTTTGGGATACTTCTTCATGTGGTTTCTCAATCGATTGGTTTTCTGGAATGTATGCTTGATCCCCCAAAGGTTGTAGTCCTTGGGATTCTTCTACTATTTCTCTTTCTTGAGGAGTATCTATTGTCTGATTTTCCAAGTTTCTATATTAACATCTTGTTCTTGCACGGTTCTATTTGGAACTGTTTCCATTTATGTGATTTTTTTTGAGGTATTATGATATCTTGTTTGTTCGATCTTGTGTTGTCGTAGAAGTTTCTTTTTCAATTTTCTAACAAGAGTTCAGATAATGAGATATATTTTTCATAGAATTTTAACATCCATAATATATAATATGAAACCATTTGACTGATAGAAACATTTTAGCTGAAATTTGATTTACCATATAATAGCTAGATAATTTTCCTATTTAACTCAAGTTTTATAAGTTCATCAAATTCATTTATTTATTTATTGCGAACATATCAAAAGCAAGCTCAGGAATTCAATCCAAAGCTTATTTTACTGTTTTGTTAAGAATCAAAACTTGGTAACGGTAATACAGTTTTAATTCATATAATCAATTGATTCAGTGATACATAAATTTCAAGGTTTCAAAATATACTCTTTTACAGAATCATTATAAAACATGATATTTTGGTAGAAGTTCATGAACAAAAATTTCAAACTCATGAATAAAAGATCATATAAAGTGATCAAAAAATATTAATATAAAGGGTAGGTATTAATCAAAGAAATATTGTGTACGATCACATCAGTTAATTTCATCTAAACATCAATTGAGAAGTTTTGAAAAACAACTATATGTAGAGTTTTGAAATATCACTTACAAAGAAAATTACTCCTAGTTTAAGATAAGGGGTTTCATAGATAATAAAATCCATAGTATTAAAAATGAACCCTAAAAAAAAATCTAAAAACAAGTCCGCGTCGGCGGCGCCAAAAATTAATGTAATTTTTAATAGTGGTAAACAGAGTGTCGTTCTCTCGAACTTGTGAAGACTGAATTTAGATTTTAATAAAACTAATTTTATAAACTACAAATATACACAAAATATGAAATTAATATTCACAACAAAGTTGAGAGAAAACTGAGGCTAGGTTTCCACTATTTTTCCAAATTTATAATGATTAAATTCAATAATTATAATCATGCAATTCTAACTTTTAATTTTCTAAAATGTTGCAATAAGTAAATTCTTAAAGTAATAATTGTATAACAAAAGCATAGAATAGCTAAACCCTAGGCAAAGCATATACCATCTAACGAAATCACAATTGCTCTATAAAAATTATTAAATCAATTTTTAATTAAGGCAAACAATCATAAAATAATTGCATAAACTAATCAAATAACATTACCATATAATTTTGGAAAAATTAGCTTCCACGGTCGCCTCAGTGATGGGGTTCAGCTCCTCATCTTTTTCATTTGCTCAGAGTTACAATTGAATGCTCAAAATGCTCACAAATGATAAAAAATGAGAAAAATAAAGAAAACAGTGAATTTGCAACGATTATATGAGTTACAGATTCACTGTTACAGAGGGTCTGAAGAACAAATGTTGCTGATTTGAAATAATCGTTGCAAACAGGATGAATTCCTTTGCAAAGTGGATGAAGATTTCGTCGCCTTTCGGTTGAAGCTTCGTCGCCTTTTCCTGTTCTTCGTGCACCAGCAGCAACAGAATCTCTGGA
Source organism: Papaver californicum (assembly GCA_023531435.1). Taxonomy (NCBI): domain Eukaryota; kingdom Viridiplantae; phylum Streptophyta; class Magnoliopsida; order Ranunculales; family Papaveraceae; genus Papaver; species Papaver californicum. The sequence goes on from JAJJMC010031493.1 coordinate 77,581, forward strand.
TTGGTTTTTCGAGCTTCTCTGCCTCTCTGAAACTTAGTCTAAGCTTCCCCCCCTTCTATGATACCCAAAACACCTTTTTGTAGCTTCATAACACCTCCAAATCCATCCATTAATTCTCAACAGGATCTTCATTAACCCGATGATTTTTTTCTTGATTTCCTGATATGATTCTATTCTATGTATCTCTGAGTATATTTCAATCGTATCTTGTGGGAATTAAAAAGGGGTTTGATACTGACTCTATGCAGATATTCTCTTCATCAAATCATTCCCCAAAAATATTTCTCTCTCGAGAGAAAACAAAATATTCATGATCTGTGATTGAATCTTTCTAGTGATTTTCACGTATCTTCTGGTTATTAAACGATCAATAGCTATATGGTAATCATTCTCTGTGATTTTTGACCCAAAAATTACGTGAAAATCTTATCCAGAATCAATTCAGGATGTCTGCATTTAAACCAAAATATTCCCGCCAAATTGAGTTTTTGAACCGTGAAGAAGGGGGCGCCCATATCCAATGTCCCAGTGCTTTTATAAATTTCCGGGTGCCTTTAGTAGTTTTCCATGCCAATTTTTCCCAAATGTTATTTCTCCATAAGTACCTATTATTACATAAAATCACAATATTAATACAAAATCGAGTTTTAACAAAGAACAAACTGAGAACAAATTAGACACGAAAACGTGTCTATCAGTCCCGCACTTCTTCTGCGGATTTGTACTCAAGTTGTTGTTTTTGGATTTGGATGAACGTTGCGGTCTTATTAGAATCATGGCATGTCTGACATGTGGCCATTGAAAGTGACTTGTCATGCTTTAGTTCTTTTTGTTCCACAACCTATAAAGTGATACGTGTCTCTCATGCATCGATGTTATCAGTTTGCTTTATTGTGCTAGGATTTCCCGCAACTTGTGTGTCAGTCATGCAACGAAGCTATCTATTTCGATCAGTGTGTCATGCTTTCCCGCAGCTCACTTGTCGATCATGCAATGAAGCTGTCAGTCTCAGTACTTATCGAAATTTCAGAATTCTGTTTCAGTACTTCTCAAAGGTTTTACTTCGGTGTTTCTCGTTCCATCATAATCTGTTACTCCTCCCATAATATTTGAACACGTGTAGTTTGTGATTTTTACCCTCACAGATATTATGGATAATAATCTCACATGAAGTAACATGGTACAAACAGTAGACAAATACTTAAATGTTGTAAGAACTAGTAGTGATAGATTTACCTATAAGAAAGTGAAGAACCAGTTTGTGATTGTACAAGTTTGAGCTTTCATCCTACCTAAAGTTCTTCTAAACCAACAATGCCGATATGGTTGTGCCTCCTTATCAAGATGAGACCAGCTCTTAGTGTGCGAACTAGTCAAATAATCTTATGAGTTTCAAATTTTGTTCCGTCTCTTTGATAGATGTGTGTTCTTTTTCTTTTGAGATGAAGGGTGATTGAAATTGATCACTCTTGTACAAAGTGTTTTAAAGTTAAACGGGAAGCAATTATATACAGCCTACTCAAACTCATATACCTGCAATTTGTGCTGCAGATGAGTTATCCATATAGAGTTTTTTCCCTTTTTCTAATTTTTGATAGGAGGTGAACACTTCTCTGTTTCCACAGACATGCTTGGTAGCACCAGAGTCTACCCACCAGTCTCTCACATTGGTTACCAAACTTACTTCAGATACCTTACCAGAGAACTCATTCTTGTTGTTTTCAACTAAATTAGCATTCTCTTTATTATTATTAAAGTCCTTATGTTTTATACAGTGAATTGCCATATGCCCAGGAGTTCCACAAACATAACAAGCATCCTTAATTTTACCAATGCCAGATTTGAGTTTCCCAAACATACCTTTCTTGTGAGGACTAGACTTAGGGTTGCGTTTTCTGCTCTCACCCTTTTCAGTATTGGAAGACTTGTGTTCAATTACATGAGTCTTGTTGGACATGTCCCTTGCAGAAGATACATTATTTTCTTTGGAGCACAACAATTCTTCCACTTGAATCTTCTTACCCAAATCGACCACACTGACTTCACCAGTTTCACGTCTCAATCTGCGTTTGTATTCTGACCAGGAAGAAGGTAATTTTTCAATCACAGCATACACCTGAAAAGTTTCATCAATCACCATGCCTTCAGCAAGAATTTCATTGATAATACTGTAAAGTTTAAGGAATTGATCAACCACAGATTTATCATTCGACATTTTGTACTCCAACAACCTAGCTACAAAAAAATTCTTACTTTCAGCAGTTTCTTCTTGGTATTTTGCCTCTAAAGCAGCTCATAAATCAAACGCAGTAAAATTCTCCTTTGTATTATAAAAGTCATACAATACATCCTCTAAACAATTCATAATATAATTTTTAGCCATATAATTCTGCCAAACCCAACTGTCTAAATCCCTTTCATTTCTAGCATCATTCAAACTCTCATCGAAAGGTTTCAGAACAAGTTCGTCTAACATATGAAAACTTAGAAGAAAAAAAACATCTTTGATTGCCATCTTTTGAAATCCTTCATACTGAAATTTTCTGGTTTGCCAACATCATTTTTTTCCATTGTAACAGAAGAAGTATTATTGTGTTAAGATTGTTGTGTCAGCAACAATAAAATACTGAAACAAATGATGTTAACGTTAAATAAAAATCTCTAAATTGAAACACTGATTTGCACACAAGGACAGAGCCACATGTTCAGCAAATTGTCCTTAGCACAATAGTCCATGGGTACTCCTCAAGAATGAGAGATGATATACCCCACACCGGAGATGTGTCCAGGATATGACTTTAGATTATGATTTGTATAAGCACAATACAAATCACCTACTCAAACGAACCCAACAACAAGATGAAGGAAGGAAATAAACAAGCAAAACGCATTGTAAAGCAAGAAGAGGGGAAAAGATCTATGGATAGTAGTATGTTCTGGGATGAGTGGAAACGAAGAAGTCAGTTTTCTTTTTATAGGCAAAGAGATGAGAATAGCAATAATGGCAATTGAATGAGAATCAATTCCGTACATGGAGCACGAACATAAATTGTAAAATGGAATTAGAACGGGCAAATTTAAATCAATTCAAATTCATCATTTTCTGCCAGCAAAACTTTTAGTAAGCAAAATATTTTTCTACCCGGTCAGACGCTCCCCATTGAGACAAGATTTATTTTTGAAATTCAAAATTATTTAGAAAATATTTTGTCCAAAAAGATAAGTCTTAGTTGACCCACACCCGAGCCTGGATGGCCCGGACGGACGGCGTGCGTGTGTGAAATGTGTGGTTGCACTAACTAGCCCATTGCCTACGCCATCTCCCTCACACAAAAGTGTGTTGACCCAAAGGGCCACTCTTAGATGCAATTTTTATAGTAATATAGAGAGGCAACATCTTTAGTTTCTCTTAATGCTATGCTTCTGTCTTCCATTGTGAGTTGGGACTAAAGGTTTCATTCAAATATAGTGAAAATGAACTAGTGTCCTTAGTGACCCTTAGGTCCTAAGATCCATTCCTACCAGGACCAAAAAACAAAACTTTAAAAGTTCATTTTCTCCAACAATTTTCAGTTCCAGAGTTCCTTGCAGGTCAATAAACTCATGGATTTTATTGATAGAACATTGGTGCTACATGATGGGTCCAATGTAAAGGAGTTATCTCTCTCCATCTGCTTGAATGAAACTCGGATTTCCACTGTAATTAGTTACAATGTTGAAAAACTCAGTCTCAGGTTGAATCACAGATACCTAGTTTTGATGCCGGCGTCTCTCTATACTTGTGAGTCACTAGTTACTTTGAAGCTATGTTCAATCCCTGATATCTATTTTCTAAAAATACATCTTTTCCATAACTAGAATCTCTTGTGCTTTCTCAAGTCGAATTTAGAGATGCGTGCTGGTATGAGCAACTTTTCTCCAATTTCCCCGTACTTCAGTGTTGATGATGGCATCATTCACCTGGTCTGATGTGAAGAGCTTTTGTATCTCAAGACCTGTGTGAGTACCAAAAATCTACTCCAACACGTGGCAGCAACGACAGTCCCACATGATCCTCCAATGAGTGACTGCACCTTGTTTGGATTGCGCAAGTCAGAGGCAGGATGCTCTAGCAGCTTGTGCACATTTTAAAATTTCCAGGAATACCTGAAACGGCATGAAGACCAAACCATTTGTTTGCAAACAAATAGTCATGCTCCCACTTGCCGTAGAAATCAGCAATATCCATCAAGTCCTTGATCTCCCCTACCGCAGGAAATCAATGACTAAGATAAGCATCATACTTCCATCCCGCACGCTTTGTCACTTCCATTCACCCTAAAACTCATCATTAGATTTTCTTCCCGCACACCATCCAACCACTCTGACCGCACACTATCTTTTCAATTTTGTCTTGCACCCATTTCATAAACCAATCATTCCCACCATTTTTGTCGTTTTCATTCCCATAGCACAACTTAAGTTCATACAGCAACACCATTAGAAGATGTTGATGATACTTCGGATTATCAGCTTCTCAAAGTGGACCACACCTAAAGTCCATCTTGACCGCAATCCGCAAGCACATAGAAGTTCTTCCGCAAGCCCACAACAGTCCGTCCGCAAGCCCACAATACCAATTTCGTCTGCAAGCCTGTTGTACCTTCCATCAAGCACGCAGCCCGCAACATTAAAACCATTTTGCCCGCACCATTATTTGCCCGCACCATCATTTTCCCGCACCAAAATTATACTAAGGCCATTTAAGGATAATATCAACATCGACACATGGAAATCCAATATCGACACATGGAAATCCAATATCAACACATGGCAATTCAATATCGACACATGGCAAATCAATATTGACATGTGGCGGATGACCCCTTTATAAGCAAAACAAATGTATTTGAGAAGGGACTTTTTTGGGGATGGGTTTTGGCTACTTCATTTCTTCTGTAACCTAAGAAATCAATAAGAACATCCAACTTTCATTACCCGTGGACGTAGGAAGATCTCTACCGAACCACGTTAAACTACTCGTGTTGATTTTAATTTTGTCCTCTGTATCATTTAATTTCTTTTAATGGTTGTGCTACCATGAAAATGACAGCCACAATTTGGCGCTAGAAACAGTGATGTTTAAAGGATTTTTCCTACCTTTTACAGAGAATTGATGGGAGCTTTTATAAATGGAGCTCGGATCCAGAAGAGCGGTTTTTTCGGCCAAGGAACTATAATCCAGCTTCGGAAGAAAATTAAGCTCAGTAAAGATGCAAAAAAGAGTCATTGACAAGAGAAAATTCATAGAAACACTCAAGAGAAAAACGTAGTGAATGAAATCAAACGAATTTTCATCAACAGTTAGTCCGAAAGGACAGATCTCTTCCTTTCCCCTCAGATTTTGTGTTTAATCATTTGGATTTGGAAGGTTTAAAACGAAAATATTATAAAATCTTTATAAAAATTAAGTTATATTCTTCAACAAAAATTTGTTTGTTCTTCTGAGATTTTGATTTAAAGTAAGTTTTTTTTATAGGTTACAACAGCTAAACCTTGCTTTACAAAACCGATCAAATGAATTTCAAAAATGTTAAGCATTGAAATTTCTGGTTGAAATGTCTGAAGATGTTGATTTGGAAGTATTGACAAGCCTGCTGCTTATTAAGTGCAGTGTTTAATTATTTCATCATGTATGTTTCCCTGTTTGCTTTCAATGGGACAACTTTGCATGAGTCACAACAATAACAAGAAACCAGCCAAAGAGAGTTAACTGAAACCTAACAAGCTGTGATGAATGATGGTAATTGATGGATGATTTAGGTGTTATGTGTGATTAGTAAATGTGGGTTATTCGAATGCAGGAAAGGAGATATAGTGGTGTTACAAATCCCCATCAATTCCATGTTTGAATCAACAACAGAATGCATATAAGGTTTTTGTGAAATTGCCTGAACTGAAGTGGCTGAGTTATAGTGGTTTTGATTCAAGTTTTGGTTATACAGAGTTATATGGAGGATTTACTGAGATGGGTATGCCTTTGATTTGCTTTTGGACTTGAAATTGTATCGCGTGAGATGAGACTGAAGTATTAGAAGGAAATCTGGGTTGCGTTGCTGAAATTGAATTAGAGAACAGCCAAGAAGAGCTGAGACATGGGTTTTGTCGTTGTGGTTTAGCTGTGAATCAAAATAGAGATTGAAGATAGAGTTTGAGAACTTGGTTTTAAACCAACAAGTTAGACAGTGAGAAGAGCATGCAATGATGGGTTTTTTGGATTCAGTTACGAATGGGTGAAAGTGATCTATTAGGTTTGTGGCAGTAAAGAGGAAGATGGGTGTGGTACTGATGTTTACTACCGTAAATTCGTGGGTATTTCTGAAGAGCTTTGACATATTGTAGAGGCCAAGAGTAGGTCAGGTACTCGCCACGAGGAGATGAAGATACTCGAGTTTGCGCGGTGGTATTTGGTAAGAGTTAGTGATGGTTTGATCGCATCTTAGATGTAAAGATCAGAGAAAATGTTTATGTCATAGTTTGTGCAATTGTCGATAAAGTGTTAGGAGTTTATTTCAGAAGATCACAAAGTCAGGGAGTTATGGTTTGAATTATGACAATTTCGGTAATGCGCTGAGCCAAAAAATCAGCAAGAAGTGTATCCAGTGAATTGTAGTCTTGTTGTGGTTATGTGCAACTCCTAGCCATGGTTCGACGCTGTCTACAATGGTTGTTTGGCAGCTCACTGGAGAGAATTTAGAAGACAACGTGAAAAGAAAGAGGGGACTACACAAATGATACATTATACATGATCTGAATTACCTAAATACTTTGTGAGCTTTTAAAAGGATGGGAAGAGTGCACGGATGTAGTACCACGAACTATACCAAAAGATAAGTGTTCAATCTATTATTCACTATTATAAATCTATTAATGTTTGCTTTTGAATGCAAAGTGCCGAACATCTTTTACAGGAGTAAGATGCAGACTGCTTTTCATCTTGAATTTGGATTCTATAAACTATTATTGTCATTTGATCTTACTCATTAAGTTGACGAAAGGATTTGGATTGCAGTCTATGGACTGTGTCCTTGTCAATCATTGTTTTATATAGCTTACCCATCATTGTATCGTTCTTATAGATTATAAGAAAGTAAATTAATCTGTGGCATGTGAACCAACTTCTCAATAAGCTCATTTGCGTGAATACTTACCTGTATATGTTGAATCCTACTTTAAGTTAGTAGCTGAATTTTTTCCGTTGATTCAACTGTTCTATAGCTACTATAGACATAAATAATACTATAAGCAAAGCATTTTACATGCTTATATCTATTATGTTTAGAAAATGAAACATATGACACTTCAAGTTGATTGCAGGAACATGTAGAAAGTATTCTCATTCTGAGTTTATTATTTTAGAACTTTAAAAGTATTATCTAAGACCTAACCTAGTAAATTAGGCCTAAAATAGCTCTTTGAGGCTTACCTGCTAATCTTGTTTGCAATTCATCTTAAAATTGATTCTGAATTCTTAAAGAGCATACTTTGTTTATCAGTTCACATTTAAGCTATTTTGGATGCTAGGTCGTTGAGCCCTTATAAAACTGTACTAATATGGACTTGTGAACTGAGTGCAGAAAATTCAGGAATAAAATTCCTCAAACAGATAAGTTTTTATACGATTTTTGATGCCTCAAAGTTATCTGATGCTTATATTTCCTAATATGGACTTGTAAGGGCGTAAGAAGAATGCTCAGGTATAACCAAGTATGCATCTAAAATTTAGCTACAAGTTCACAATCTGCACACAAAGGTGGATATTTCAAATTTTAAAATCTGAAACACCTACAAAAGCCAAGGAGTTGCAGCAGTGAAACAACATAACAAAGTTATGGAACTTGTTTTTTCGAGCCAAACAGGCGTGTTGTAAAACCAACACGAGTTGGATTCATCGGATATTCTCCAACCCCATGGAAATAGCTGAGCTCACAATCCCAGCAGTGAAACTATTACTGATCTTCAAGTCTTCACCTTTATCATGAAGAGATAGAGCTGCACAAGTAGCAGTTACAACATTTTGGAGTTGGTGACTTCCAACCATGGGCATTCTTACATCAAACAATTCAACAGACAAGAAGATGATGGCACAATAGTATTTATGATTCCTGACTTGTCCTTTTCAATGCTCTCTCAGGCACTCCCAAGCGGAACCAATTGATCTTCTCCTATAGTAGTTATAACTGATGCTAAGAGTCCCGAACTAGAGAACACATATGTGGCATTTCATTCTCCACCTAGGCCAGCCTCAATAATTACAGTATCAACATTCTCTTGATCAAACTGGGTTAATGCTACAGAGTAAGAACACTCCTAACCAGTACTAGGGGCAGTTTACAAAGAAACCAAGTTTTTAGCTGGGATATGAGCTAAATATTACGCGCCATTTAGGTATTTCATTTCGATAATTTACTGACCCTCAATAGATTCAATACTTCCCATTGCTCGTAATTTTTATCTTATATGTCTTGTACTTCTTAACATAAGTCAGCAATTCATAAATACTTCATATAAGCATTCGAGGATTGATACTTCTAATTGATTATACTTCACATGAAGAATATTCATTGGATATTTCTATTTATTTCGTATACTTTATACTTCTTATTCAAGAACCATACTTCTCGTCAGTCAAGAATCGATATTTCTTACTACTTATACTTCATATGAATTATGAGAAAAATTCTCGTTGGATATTACTGTAAAACCCCTTAACCTAAAATAACTTAGCATATAGTGGTTGACTTAGGTTAGTTGGAATGTTAGTGATTCCCACACGTTTAGGAACGTGGGTGTTGGTTAGGGTTTCGTGGGAAAAATAAAATAAATAAAAAAAAATATACGAGGAAATTATAAGAAGTCTAATTAGGAGTTTTGGGAGGCTAGGGTTTTATTCCGTAGAAAACTAGAAAACAAAAGAGAATAGCCGTCTAAAGTATTTCTCTTCCATTTTTCTTAGATACCGCAATAGAGATTTTAAAGAAGTAAGAAGACGGATTTAAGAAGCATAATTGAAGTTCGTAAGGAAACCTTCGCAGCATCAAAACAGGTAGGTTCTCTAATCCTTATTCCCATTATGTTGGTCTGTTAACTGTAACTAGTTTCTTGTCTATCAATATCAACATATGTTCTTCCTCGATAGATATTTCATACCTTTCAGAGTGTTAGTTAACATTCTCAAACCCTAACCTAGTAGTCTTTGTAGATATATGCTTATATATCAACGTTAGTACACGAAAAACATCTACGTCTTTATTATACCTAGATTTCTAGAGGCTATAGAATATGGATCAACCATGTCAGGAGACAAATCTACTGCTACAGTTAATAAGTTTCAACTCTTTTATGAATAACTATTAATCCATACAATGAATTCTTCTTTAGTTTAGTTATGAACTATTAAATATGAAACTATACAGTGAATCCTTCTTTAGTTTAGTTATGAACTATTAATTATGAAACTATGCAGTATTATGAGTTATGATTCTTTAATCGTTGTTTAGGAACTATACAGTGGGTTTTAAGTGATTCTCATGTAGACTGTTTAACGTTGGTTTGTTAGCAATTCATGAATATAGTTTGCTGGGCTACTTCTTGTTAGTGCAAGACTATAGTAGGTGTTATTAAATTTAGGGCATGCGTTAGAATATACTGGGAAATTTGAGTGGTGATACCTCTCAAAAGTGTGACGCCCATATAGGACCCTGATAATATTAGTACATTAATATTGTACACTGTGTAACTATGTGTGTTTGAACGGTTACACCTCCCAAATGCACGACACCCATATACGACAGTCTAATAATATTAGTACATATATATAGTAATACTATTTGGAATTCTGATTGAATCTACAATCTAGTTCCGGGTTGGATAGTGAGGGTAACTATCCGTAGTTCAAAATATTGGTGTGTGTGTACATCTGTTTGAGACTCGTAGTTGGCTCGACTCCCAGAGGCTGTTGGGCGATGACCGAGGGGTCGCCTAGAAGATATGGATCTATTATCTTGAATGGGGTCGACAACACTTATCTTCCTACGCACTATAGGGAATTAAGTGGACTACGCAAGAGTCGGTATGTGTCGTCGTACAGTTAGAGGACGAAACTATAGATATGGAAGTCGATTAGTTTCGTGGGTGGGAAATCTGTTTTCCGTTTCTTTTATATATAATGGTTTTGTGTGCCTTGTGTTTTGTCTTGATTTTAAAAGTCTATATTTCTGTTTAGGTCTTCGACCTTACTACTTTCAAAGAGGCACTCTTATAAACCATTTCTACCTGACGAAATCATTTCATGAACCTTGTTTCGCTAAATTATCCGTATAGGGCATAAGGGTGTGAGAATCTACTTTAAGTTGGGGTCTGACCCAACTTACTATTATTTTTCAGGGAACGGTAGCCGCGGAGCGACCTAGCTTGTAGAACGATCTTTGTCCCGGAAAGCTACTTTATTTTTCTTCAAGGTGCTTAAACGTTTAAACATTTTATAGCTTGCGTTTAAATCTAGAATTCTTTACTTTAAGTAAGACTTTTATCTTTTAAATTAAATATCCGACCTGCGTGTCGAAGATGAACTATTGTTTTATTTTTGAGACTCTCTTTTATCAGATTAATTTTATATTACACGTCATTTTTTATAAGATTTTCTTAAACTGTATCATTCTTCAAAAACACCACATGATAGCCGGATTGACATTTGTTGGCTTGAAGGCTTGAGTGTGTTTATTTTTATCCCATAGGTAGTGCACACTTCTATTTTAGGGCGGCCGACCTAGAATGATGAGGTGGGGCGTTACAAAGTAGTATCAGAGCTTTTGGTTACGGAAAATCCTTGGGAGCGGGTGTAAGGTCTTGTTGTTTCACATAGGCACAGATTATTTGTAGGAGCACAGTGATTTTATTTTTCTTTCGATGAAACTGTGTGTTGATTGCTCCTTGTTTTTCCTTTTTCTTCAAGAATGGATGAAGATAGGAACAATGAGACTCGAGGTCGCGGTAGACCTAGAGGTGCTATTGGGCGAGGTCGTGGCAGAGGCCGAGGACGAGGTCGTGGTCAGGATGAGAATCTGACTGAGACTTCCGTTGATGAGAGTATAGAGTATCATCATTATGGGGAAAACCATAGTTCTAGAGATGATACGAGGTCTGGTAGTAGGACTAGGTCCTCTGGTAGTTCCAGGACGATTCGGGTTGACGGAAGTGAAGCCGAACCTCAGGTAATAACTCTAGAGATCCTCCAAAAAATGATGAACAATGCGATTACAGCAGCGCTAGATCAGAGGCTTGGACCAAGTGAAGGAAGGGAGAATGTAGAGACTGTAGCAAGGAATGAACCACTTCCCAATGAGAGACACCAAAATGGGAAGTCTTGGGTTCAGTATTACCAGGAGTTTCTGAAGATGAAACCACCTACATTCAGTGGAAAGGGAGGTGCAATCGAAGCACAACAATGGTGCAACAGAATGGACAAGATAATATCTCAATTCGACTGTTCAGGAGCATTTAAGCAGAGAATGGCTGCGTTTCAACTGGAAGAAAATGCAGCAACTTGGTGGGATTCCATGAGTAGGACCGTTAATGCCTTGGAGTGTCAGTGGGTAGAGTTCAAACAACATTTTCTTGAGCATTACTTCCCGCCTGTCGAGCGTCAGGAGATGATCAGACAATTCGAGATTATAAGACAGAGAGATGATCAGTTGGTTGTAGAGTATGAGTGTGAGTTTGACCGACTTTCACTTTTTGCTACTCACCTTATGTCTACAGAAGCAGATCGGATTGCGAGATTTTTGGGTGGATTGAACAGTGGGATTGCTCGGCATATCATTGCAAACTCTAGCTTTGATACATATGCCAAGGTTGTGAATTGTGCTAGGGCACATTGCTTGAGGATTCAAGAGGCGAAGAAGAAGAAAGCTAGCAGAGTGGATATTAAGGGTACAGAAAAAAGGGAGAATAAGTATGGGAATGCTAGTGGTCAGAAACGTCATTTCCACCAAGGTAATCAGGGTTGGAAGAAACCTCGAGCAGATGAAGGAAATAATAATACTGGTGCCATGGTACGAGCCCCTCAACCAATAAGAACAGAGGGATACGTATTTAGGGGCCCATGTTATCACTGCCAAGAAATAGGACACAAGGCCCGTGATTGTCCAAAAAATGACAAAATCTAGCAGGAGATGAGCGACGTCAAGGACAGAACCAACCACAGGGACGAGGGCCTCAACCTCGGTTGAATGCTGTCATGCCTCGGAATGGTGAAGGACCGGTGGTAATGTTGGAAGGTACCTTCTTTATTCACACTCGTCATGGTAGAGTATTGTTGGACACAGGAGCTACCCTTTCTTTTATATCTTCTATATTTGTGAAAACGTTGCATGTTGTGTTAGAGAAGTGTTCTTATGTTGTTTCATCACCGATTGGTGGTTCAGCATCTATCGATCATATTTTTAGGTCGTGCATTATTCGTATGGGCACTATAGATCTTGCTGCAGACCTTTTTGTTATGAATTTAGATGTGTACGATGTAGTCTTAGGAATGGACTGGCTTGCGGCTCATCATGCTAGGTTAGACTGTTATGCTAAGACAGTCACTTTTACTATTCCTGAAGAGGGTGAGATTGTCGTATCCGATTTGATGGGGAGTTCACAACAAACCAGTAAGTTGTGTAGTGCTTTACTAGAGGGGTCATCATCAGAGACTACATCTTTGGAGTCTATTGAGGTGGTATGTCTGTATCCATAGGTGTTCGGGGAGATACCCGGTTTACAACCGCAGAGGGAGGTAGATTTTGGTATCGAACTAGAATCAGGCATTGCACCTATAGCCAAAGCCCCATATCGTATGGCACAGGTGGAGATGAGCGAACTGAAGAAACAAGTGGAGGAATTACTAGGTCAAGGCTTTATTAGACGAAGCAGTTCACCATGGGATGCACCAGTGTTGTTTGTGGCAAAGAAGGACGGGTCGATGAGAATGTGTATTGACTATCGAAAGTTGAATGAGGTTACCGTAAAGAACAAGTATCCTTTACCAAGGATAGACGATTTGTTTGATCAACTAAATGGTGCAAAGTGGTTTTCCAAGATTGATCTGAGGTCTGGGTATCATCAGGTAAGAGTTCGTGAAAGTGATATTCCCAAGACAGCTTTCGTGACTCGCTATGGCTCATTTGAATTTTTGGTGATGCCTTTTGGGTTGACTAATGCACCGGCAGTATTCATGGATTTGATGAACCGTGTGTTTCGTGAATTTCTGGATAGTTTTGTGATTGTGTTCATAGATGATATACTGATTTACTCTAAGACTTTCGAAGATCACGAAAATCATCTCCGTCAAGTACTTAAGACTTTGAAGGTACATCAATTGTATGCCAAGTTCGAGAAGTGTGAGTTCTGGAAGAAAGAAGTAAAAAATTTGGGTCACGTGGTATCAAGTTCTGCATATCCGTTGATCCCTTTAAGGTTCAGGCCGTATCGGACTGGAAGCAACCCAGAACAGTGACTGAGATCCGTAGTTTCTTGGGGTTGGCGGGTTATTATCGTAAATTTATTCAGGGATTTTCTGTTCTGGCGGGTCCCTTGACAAACCTGACGAAGAAGGATGTTCCTTTCAAGTGGAGTATTGAGTGTGAGCGGTCTTTTTGTGAACTTAAAAGCAAGCTGACTTCTGCACCAGTTTTGATCGTTCCGGAGAGTGGGGTGAAGAAGGTAATTTTTACAGATGCATCGATTCATGGGTTGGGATGTGTGTTGATACAAAATAAAAAAGTAGTTGCCTACGCTTAGCGACAGTTGAGACCTCATGAGCAAAACTACCCTACTCATGACCTTGAGCTGGCCGTTGTGGTGTTTGCGCTTAAGATTTGGAGACATTATTTGTATGGTGAAAAGTTTGAGCTCTTTTCTGATCACAAGAGTCTCAAGTATCTTTTCTCTCAGAAGGAGTTGAATATGCGACAGCGGAGATGGATGGAGTTAATTAAAGATTACAACTTCAAGTTGGAATATCATCCAGGGAAAGCTAACATGGTGGCTGATGCTCTGAGCCGGCAGCCATTGGGAATAATAGCTTTGTTGATGGTACAACAGTAGAGAATGCTAGAAGAGGTTGCTAATTTTAATTTCGGCATGGGTACGATTAAAGGTCAAGAATTTTTCTTTGGTAGTATGGTCATCGGTCCGTCTCTTTTAAGTCGTACTATGGAAGCTCAAAATGTGGATGAGTGGTGTAAGAGTCAACTAGAGAAAATACATGAAATAACGGATAAAAGCTTTACTGTTGGTCAAGATGGTGGGTTGAGGTATCGTGAAAGGTTATACGTACCAGATGTTAAGGATTTGAGACGAACAATTTTAGATAAAGCCCACCGAAGCAAGTATACTATACATCCTGGTGGTAATAAGATGTATAAGGATTTGAAGCGACAATATTGGTGGTCTGGAATGAAGCGTGATGTAGCAGACCACGTCCGAAAGTGTCTTACTTGTCAGCAGGTAAAGATCGAACACCAAAACCCAGCTGGTAAATTGCATCCTTTACCTATTCCGGAGTGGAAGTGGGAAAACATATCCATGGATTTTATTACTGGGTTACCGCGATCGAGTAAGGGTCACGACGCAATCTGGGTATAGTAGATAGATTGACGAAATCAGCATATTTCTTACCGGTCAAGACGAACGATTCTGGTGACAAGTTAGCTCAGTTATACATGGGTGAGATAGTTAAGCTTCATGGTGTGCCAGTTTCTATTGTTTCTGACAGAGATTCATCATTCACATCACGGTTCTGGAGGAGTTTTCAGACATCGTTAGGGTCTTCGTTGAACTTTAGCATAACATTTCATCCTCAAACTGATGGACAAACCGAACGTGTGAATCAAGTGCTTGAAGATATGTTGAGGTGCACTATTATCGATCTTGGAGGGAGTTGGATGAATCACTTACCTTTAGTGGAGTTTGCATATAACAATAGTTACCATTCTAGCATTGGCATGGCTCCGTTTGAGGCGTTGTATGGCATACCTTGCCGTTCACCTTCATGTTGGACAGAAGTTGGAGAATCCAAACTCACAGGTCCAGAAATTATTCGGGAGATGTCCGAAAAAAATTCGTTAATTAGAGAAAGGTTGCGCACAGCACAAAGTAGACAAAAGAGTTATGCGGACAAGAGACGCAGGGATCGCGAATATGAAGTGGGAGACCTAGTACTCCTCAAAGTTTCACCCATGAAGGGTGTGTTACGTTTTGGTAAAAAGGGAAAACTTGCTCCTCGTTTTATAGGACCATTCCCTATTGTGGAAAGGATTGGGAAAGTGTCTTATCGTCTCGCTCTACCGGAATTGTTAGCTGGGGTTCATAATGTTTTTCACGTATCTATGCTTCGAGAGAATGTGCGGGACGCAGATCAACATTCAGTAATAGACTATCAGGATCTGGAATTACAAAAGGATGTATCTTATGAAGAAAAGCCGTATAAAATCATTGATCGCAGAGAGCATGTCCTTCGAAGGAAGACCATTCCCATGGTTAAGGTTCAGTGGCACCATCACAATGACAAGGAAGTCACCTGGGAACGTGAGGAGGACATGATGACTCGTTACCCTGATTTTTTCAAGAATCTGGTAAGTGCGAATTCATTTCGAGGACGAAAACTTCTTCTTTTTAGGAGGGAAGATTGTAAAACCCCTTAACCTAGAATAACTTAGCATATAGTGGTTGACTTAGGTTAGTTGGAATGTTAGTGATTCCCACACGTTTAGGAACGTGGGTGTTGGTTAGGGTTTCGTGGGGAAAAAAAAAATATATATATACGAGGAAATTATAAGAAGTCTAATTAGGAGTTTTGGGAGGCTAGGGTTTTATTCCGTAGAAAACTAGAAAACAAAAGAGAATAGCCGTCTAAAGTATTTCTCTTCCATTTTTATTAGATACCGCAATAGAGATTTTAAAGAAGTAAGAAGACGGATTTAAGAAGCATAATTGAAGTTCGTAAGGAAACCTTCGCAGCATCAAAACAGGTAGGTTCTCTAATCCTTATTCCCATTATGTTGGTCTGTTAACTGTAACTAGTTTCTTGTCTATCAATATCAACATATGTTCTTCCTCGATAGATATTTCATACCTTTCAGAGTGTTAGTTAACATTCTCAAACCCTAACTTAGTAGTCTTTGTAGATATATGCTTATATATCAACGTTAGTACACGAAAAACATCTACGTCTTTATTATACCTAGACTTCTAGAGTCTATAGAATATGGATCAACCATGTCAGGAGACAAATCTACTGCTACAGTTAATAAGTTTCAACTCTTTTATGAATAACTATTAATTATGAAACTATACAGTGAATTCTTCTTTAGCTTAGTTATGAACTATTAAATATGAAACTACACAATGAATCCTTCTTTAGTTTAGTTATGAACTATTAATTATGAAACTATGCAGTATTATGAGTTATGATTCTTTAATCGTTGTTTAGGAACTATACAGTGGGTTTTAAGTGATTCTCATGTAGACTGTTTAACGTTGGTTTGTTAGCAATTCATGAATATAGTTTGCTAGGCTACTTCTTGTTAGTGCAAGACTATAGTAGGTGTTATTAAATTTAGGGCATGCGTTAGAATATACTGGGAAATTTGAGTGGTGATACCTCTCAAAAGTGTGACGCCCATATAGGACCCTGATAATATTAGTACATTAAGACTGTACACTGTGTAACTATGTGTGTTTGAACGGTTACACCTCCCAAATGCACGACACCCATATACGACAGTCTAATAATATTAGTACATGTATATAGTAATACTATTTGGAATTCTGATTGAATTTACAATCTAGTTCCGGGTTGGATAGTGAGGGTAACTATCCGTAGTTCAAAATATTGGTGTGTGTACATCTGTTTGAGACTCGTAGTTGGCTCGACTCCCAGAGGATGTTGGGCGATGCCGAGGGGTCGCCTAGAAGATATGGATCTATTATCTTGAATGGGGTCGACAACACTTATCTTCCTACGCACTATAGGGAATTAAGTGGACTACGCAAGAGTCGGTATGTGTCGTCGTACAGTTGGAGGACGAAACTATAGAGAGGGAAGTCGATTAGTTTCGTGGGTGGGAAATCTGTTTTCCGTTTCTTTTATATATAACGGTTTTGTGTGCCTTGTGTTTTGTCTTGATTTTAAAAGTCTATATTTCTGTTTAGGTCTTCGACCTTACTACTTTCAAAGAGGCACTCTTATAAACCATTTCTACCTGACGAAATCATTTTATGAACCTTGTTTCGCTAAATTATCCGTATAGGGCATAAGGGTGTGAGAATCTACTTTAAGTTGGGGTCTGACCCAACTTACTATTATTTTTCAGGGAACGGTAGCCGTGGAGCGACCTAGCTTGTAGAACGATCTTTGTCCCGGAAAGCTACTTTATTTTTCTTCAAGGTGCTTAAATGTTTAAACATTTTGTAGCTTGCGTTTAAATCTAGAATTCTTTACTTTAAGTAAGACTTTTATCTTTTAAATTAAATATCCGACCTGCGTGTCGAAGATGAACTATTGTTTTATTTTTGAGACTCTCTTTTATCAGATTAATTTTATATTACACGTCATTTTTTATAAGATTTTCTTAAACTTTATCATTCTTCAAAAACACCACATGATAGCCGGATTGACATTTGTTAGCTTGAAGGCTTGAATGTGTTTATTTTTATCCCATAGGTAGTGCCACACTTCTATTTTAGGGCGGCCGACCTAGAATGATGAGGTGGGGCGTTACAATTACTTTGTGTGGGAATCTAAATGCTTCTTCGGGAATTATTATTCGAAAATGGGTACTTCATACTTCTCATTATTAAGTACTTCTTGAAGACGGATACTTTTATTTTCTTATACTTCATATTTCTTACGCAACGACTACTTCGTAAGAAAATGATATTTCTTATTTCTTACGGATATTTTTCATTTCTTATCAAAGATACTTCTCATATACAATCTGTGTATACTTATGGTTTCTTATGCAAAGGATATTATTATTCGAGGATCGTTACTTCTCACCTTTAATACTCTCTTGACGATCGTGACGAGAGGATACAATCATCTTCATTTAACTCACATGTGTCCAGACTTATATCATACAAGATGTTGCGGGACAAGGATCATACCACTTGCGGAATATGGATGGAGAAATTTTATGGCATCCATGGAACGCACAATATCACAAAACCATATTACCCCAAAACCTTCAATGCAATCATACAATAATTTGGCTTCATATTAGGTAAAGCAGAACAAACGCAATCTCTCTAGAGAGTCCATGTAAATGTCTATGAGTGTATGACTGTTGGGTTTTTCGCTACAGGGATGCCTAACATGACGTTAATTATTGTATCAGGCACTCTCCATTTCAGGAGATGCTCTAAGGGACCGCATCTTAATTTCCTCCTGGCCAGAGAGAAATTACATGCGCTACAACCCACAATTTCCCAAGGTACAATATTGCCTTGTGGACACTCATTCAATGCACTAACATATATATATGTATGTATATATATATATATATATATTCAAAATTTTGTTTTGCAGGGGCAAAAATACAAAATAAAATGAAAGTGCAAGTACAACTTGAAAGAAAGCATACATCCAATCAATATGGCGAGTACACTTTGCTGGGTAATGGTCTAGCGCACAACCACTAGCAAAATGCGTAGATTTGAAGATGTCAAGGGTACCGGACAAAATAAGCAGGCCACATACCATTGGACATGGAACCCTCACAGACTCTCACAAAAAAGCTAAGTACCCCATACTTCCTAGATCTGAAATTTTACAATTACTTTACAATCAAGATGATAGGTTCTCACAGGCGACGGCACGTATGTACAAATCTGCGTCAAATGACACCTGATACAGGACCCATCTCGATTAACACCTTGAATTTGAATCTCTGATTGACTTATACTTTTATACTAGATTCAATAGTACATATTTTCATAAAGATTGAATGATTAACAATTTATTAATTTATTTATCATTTCTGGTTATAACATGTGGAATGATATTATTATATTAATGTGCGCTTATGTGAAAGTTTGGCAGCAAAATTTTATTCTTGAATGGATTAGGTTCTTCCTTTTATCATGAAAAGGCCAGACGCAAGGCAACCGCGGGGGCATCACATGATCTATGAACAAAATGTACTAGACATTTGCCAACAAACACCAACAAGAAGATAGCAGCATCATACTTAGCCAAGACGCACCGCAGAGCATCAGCAACATCAACCAACAAAGTACGGTACGAACAAGACGTGAAGTCATTTTCTTAAGAATTGTTCTTCGAACAAACCTTAAGAAAAGGGGCAAATTGTGAGTACCAAAAATCTACTCCAACACGTGGCAGCAACGACAGTCGCACATGATCCTCCAACGAGTGACTGCACCTTGTTTGGATTGCGCAAGTCAGAGGCAGGTTGCTCTAGCAGCTTGCGTACATTTCGACATTTCCAGGAATACCTGAAATGTCTTGAAGACCAAACCATCTGTTTGCAACCAAATAGTCATGCTCCCACTTGTCGTAGAAATCAGCAATATCCATCAAGTCCATGATCTCCCCTACCGCAGGAAATCAATGACTAAGCTAAGCATCAGACTTCCATCCCGCACGCTTTGTCACTTCCATTATTTGCACACTAAAGCCCATCATTAGTTTTTCTTGTCACACACTATCCGACCACTCTGACCGCACACTATCTTTTCAATTTTGTCTTGCACCCATTTCATAAACCAATCATTCCCGCCATTTTTGTCATTTTCATCCCGCATATTTACATGCATTTTCATTCCCGCAGCACAACTTAAGTTCATACAGCAACACCATTAGAAGATGTTGATGATGCTTCGGATTATCAGCTTCTCAAATTGGACCGCACCTAAAGTCCATCTTGACCGCAATACGCAAGCCCACAGCAGTTCGTCTGTAAGCCCACAACACCAATTTCGTCCGCAAGCCTATTGTACCTTCCATCAAGCGCGCAACCCGCAACACTAAAACCATTTTGCCCGCTCCATCATTTTCCCGTACCATCATTTGCCCGCACCAAAATTAGACTAAGGCTATTTAAGGATAAGATCAACATCGACACATGACAATCCAATATCGACACATGACAATTCAATATCGACACATGGCAAATCACTACTGACACGTGGCGGATGACCCCTTTATAAGCAAAACAAATGTATTGGAGAGCGGACTTTTTTGGGGCTGGGTTTTGGCTACTTCATTTCTTCTGTAACCTAAGAAATCAATAAGAATATCCAACTTTCATTACCCGTGGACGTAGGCAGATCTCTGCCGAACCACGTTAAACTACTGGTGTTGATTTTAATTTTGTCCTCTGTATCATTTAATTTCTTCTAATGGTTGTGCTACCATAAAAATGGCAGCCACAACCTGCACTGAAGATCAAGAGGAAGATGGTTCTCAAAACTGTGCTCTCAAAATTCATGCACCAAGTCTAGAGTTCCTCGCCTACGTAGGTAAGGTTGCAAATGATTATATCCTGTATAGCTTTCCAGCACTAGTTACCGCATACATTCACTTTTTCTTTGAAGAAGATGGTGCAATGTGGGAGCAAGAGATAGATTATGGTGCAGTCGTAAGTAAGTTTCATTGAGCACTTGCACATGTAGCGAATCTAAGAATTTCTGATTGAACCCTACAGGTATTAGTTATTGGTTGCTGCTATCTTTTGTAAGTTTATGTTTGTGTTGTTCTCCCGGTTGCAGACGATTTATTGAACAATTTACCTTCATTTCATAATTTGCGCAAGGTGGGCCTGATTGGTAAAGTAACCGCTGATAAAGCACTAATTGCTCTGCTCAAAACAGCACCTAATCTGGTGTCACTCGAATTGA
>JAJJMC010031493.1:103523-172324 GCA_023531435.1 Papaver californicum
AAAAAAAAAAAAAAACCTTTATCATCTAATATACTACAAGATACAAGAATTTTACAGATGTCCGGAACATGAACAATTTCTTCAATGTGAGAATTTTGCCAAAAAGTGAGCTTCCGCCCAACTTTGCCTTTTTCCACAACCTGTGCTGCGGACGAGTTACCCATATAAAGCTTTTCTCCTTCCCCTATCTTCTGATAGGAGGTGAACATATCTGTGTTTCCGCAGACATGCTTGGTAGCACCAGAGTCTAGCCACCAGTCTCTCACATTGGTTACCAGATTGACTTCAGACACTGTACCAAAAACCTTGTTCTTGTTGTTTTTCATAACAATTAGCATTATTTTATTTTATTTCTCTATAAATAAAATCCTTACGATTTCTATAAAATATTGCCTAATTTTAATATGAATATGATTTATTTATAATCAAATAATAACCACTCTACGCATGCTTCATGTAAAATCATTTTAGTGTATGATAACTGCATAATACGTTTATAACTGCATAATACGTTTTATTATGCGTATAATAATTGTCTTGATTTTATGCATTAAATTTAGTGTATAAATTTTAGTGCATCTCAACGTTTCATCAAACGTGTCATATGGTTGTTAAGTTTAGTGTTTTAACTGTTTTAATAATATCAAGACAGCATACATACGATTCATATATTAAAAATATATTATGATTATAATTAATAAATCATACCTGTATATTATGATTCGTTCATATTCTGTTGCTTCCTTTAGAACGACCAAGAAAACTGCCTCCGAAAATTCCGCAATTTAACGACTAAGAAAATTGCCTCCGAAAACCACCATAAGCAGATAACCCAGATTCATAATCAAACACGAATTGAACACCTTCCTCTGACGAAAACGAATAAAATAAACAATCCCCGGATGACCATCTTTCTATGACTTAAACCCGAGCCGAACCCAAATTGAGTGTCCAAGTCCATTTAGTCATCCCTTATAATTTTGTTGAGCACAATTAGTAGAGATGAAAGAAACTCTAGAGAAGCATGTGAGTCACATGTGTGATATGTGAAGGAAGGGCAAAAAATGTCTTTTTTTCAGATTTTTGTTTTAACCCTAGTGGATCACCCTCACCGATTTTCCTTGTCCGTTCTCTTCATTTCTCGGCACCATTCATCCATGGCAACAGTTTATTCACCCATCAGTTCACGACCATCAACTTCAATTCAAACCAACAGATTTGATACCCATTCTTCACTGCCACCTTCCTCTCATCTGCCTCGGTTCCATGGCAACAAGTCCTCCTCGATGACTCTTCTTTGTATTCTTTCGAATTCAACTCCACAAACCCACTATTCTCTGGTTTCAAGTTACCAGCAGCAACCACACTTTCTTAGGGATTTAGATTTGAACTAAAAGCCATCAACTCTCCCCTGTTGTGAACCCATTTAAACTTAATGTTCTTCACAGCCTCAACCCATTTATTCGCAATCACCAGTTCTGATTTCATGGCTAATTACGATTTGGGGAAGAACACAAAAACCCCAACTCTTCAATTCTTCATTAAGACAGCCCCAAAACATCAATTCAATCATAACCCACTCGTTCTCCATCACTTAATGGTCTAATACACACTTCAATTTTCATTCAAACTCAAATTTAATTGAAGCCCTAATTTTCTATTTCACCTCAGAGAAAATCAGCTTCTTCGATTTGGGCAGCTTCTTCAATTCGTTGAATCTGTAACATCACAAATGTGAAGTAAGCCCAGAACTTGAATGCATTTGTTGTTGGAGAAGAAACCAAATCATGGGCAGTAACATCTGGATTTGGAGTTATCATCATCTTCGAAAACAAGAACCAAAACCCAAAGCAGGAGTCCAGTATAATCTGATGAATTGAGCAGCAATTCTGGTGCTCTATACCATCTAGTGACAACATACTCTGTCATAAATTCATTTTCCGAAGCAGGGCGAGCCAAACCAAAATCACAAATATTTAAGTCACAATTTGCATTTAGCAAAAGGTTGCTCGGTTTTAAATCCCTATGAATAACATTGGCGGAATGAATATACTTCAAACCACGAAGAATCTGATACAAGAAATACTGGCTGTGTTCCTCGATAAACCTTGGTTGGGGCGAATTATTTGATGGAGGTCACTATCCATGAGTTCAGTGGCAATGTAAACATCAGAAAATGCTCCTGGTATTGGTGGTGAAATAACGTCTCTAATACCAATAACATTCTCATGGTCCAAATGATGAAGAAGTTTGATCTCACTTAAAGTTCTTTTAGCATCCACATAATAATCAAATGCATTAGCAAACTTCTTTATCACAACCATTTCATTTGTCTCTGAATTCAACACAGAACATACGATTCCATAAGCACCACGACCGATCGGCATAATCGGAGGACGATACTTGATAGTGATCTCGAACAAATTACCAAAGATATTATACTGAACAAATCGACCTCCGTAAGTTAAAATTGCTGGAAAATCAGCTGGTGGGTTATTAGTGTTATCTGGGTTTTGAGGAATATCTGCCATTAAAGATATTGAAGATGAAACAAACAAAAGTATCTCTTTACAGTCTCTTTATTGTAATCTTTTTCTTTCAAATTCTAATTTAATTGCTTCAGCTTTGCACGCCCAAGAATTATTTCTCGTTTTCATTGTTACAGAAAAACAATTATCGAGTTAAGATTGTTGGAGAAAATTATTCCTGTAACAGAAAAACAAACCAAAAACCAGAAGCTTCACAATTGTTAACGTTAGCGCAAATATCACAATCACACAAAGCACAGAGAGGAGGAGTCGCCTGTTCAACAGACTGCCCTTAACTCGATATTTGCCAGGTACACTTTAGAAAGTGTTGCTATACCTTTAAATTTGACAGATCGAATTCAGGATAAAACCTCCTGATACCAACCCAGTTAGCAAGAGTCGTCGGCCCATTGTGAACTTAACAGAAGAATAAGATAAAAATTAATCTAGTGCGCACAACAAAGCGAGAAGAGGGGAAAAGACGACAGGATAGTAGCTGCATCTGGGGTAAGTTGAAAATGAAAATTCTTTTTCTTTTATAGACAAATTTGAGAGAAGAGAATTAAATTGTATTTATGAAAAATCTTTTAATTTAATTCTCATTAATTCACATAAATAATAAAATGGTTTTTAATTCACATAAATAATGAAACGGTTTTAATACTTATTATATGAATTTAAAATAAAACCATTAACTCTTGATAGGCACATGCTGGGCACACGCCGGCTCACGCCAAGCATACGACGGCTCACGCCAGCTCACGCAAAACACACGCAAGCTCCGCAAGCCCGCGTGCGTGCTTCGGTGCGAATCACCGCACATGTGTGAATTTGCCCACTAGCCCATTTCCTTAGTCTATATCCAATCCACATGTTTTTCCCATAGAAGCAACTTTCGGGTAATTAGATAGACTTCATCCTTGGTTTATCCCATGCGGGACAAACCAAAGGTTTCTCATTCACATAGAAGTGAAAAATGAATTTTTTATTTCCACACACAATATAGGCTAGTGACCCTTTGGTCCCATCAAGATAATTTTTATAACAAAATATTTTTTATAAATAAACAATAAATTTATTTATAATTCTAACAATACATAAATTGATTGTCTGTACAGATTTTCAACTATGCTCTCTGGAATTACAGTTGTTTCGCTTTTGCACAGGCATTTTTCAATTGATCAAGATTGCGTATGTACAGTCCACTAAAGCTCCTTCACAAACTCAGCACATAGCTGTATTGCAGCAGCTTTTTGAGCCACCACTAAATGAAGCTTAAAACAAATGATTTTTTAAGAACAGAGACAATATCTACAGAGAACTTCTAGGCTGCTGTTGAGTTATGCATTTCAAGCGAAAAAAAGTAACCAAAAGGCTAATATGATGATATGGTTGGGGTAAGCCAGGCCTTTGCAGTAGTGCAATGCAAAGGCGGCACATGAGAACCCCAGTAGCAAGCTACTGTGATTGGAACTCCCATGAAAAAATTAAATTAATATGGCTCAAATATCAGATATTAAACTGATAAGAACAGATACTACACTTGATCGTAGCCGGAAGGTATGCTTATTCTCATTTCTAAATTACCCTTTCTTACTTTCTTGTTTCCATTCCTCTGCCGTGAGACTAAATCTTCATTTTAAGTTGAGTTTAATTGGGGACCTGAGATGAGTCAATGTGCATGGTCTGAGTCCAGTTTATTTGGAACACAATAATTGGCTTGACGTCGGTAAGTACAGGTCATGAAATCAAAGCTTAATAGAGTGGCATTTAATTATCCTTAAGTAACGATGTTTTAGCATTTAATAATTGGCTTAATGGTTAGATCAAGTGATGTGTTTAGCTAAGTTTGTGTTAGAATTAAAAAATAATTTATTACCAAAAATTGTTTTGTTACCTAATTTATTTTGATGGGGTCAAAGGGTCACTAGCCTATATTGGGGGTGGAAATAACAAATCCACTTTTCACTTCTATGTGAATGAGAAACCTTTGGTTTGTCCCACATGGGATAAACCAAGGATGAAGTCTATCTATATTCCACTAAAGTTGCTTCTAAAGGAAAAGATTTGTGGATTAGATATGGACTAAGGGAATGGGCTAGTGAGCAAATTCACACATGTGCGGTGCTTCACGCACGCGGGCCGCGGGCTGCGGAGCTTGTGTGTGCTTGCGTGTGTTTTTTGCGTGAGCTAGCGTGAGCCGTCGTATGCCCGGCGTGTTCCCAGCGTGTGCCTATCAAGACTTAATGTTTTTTATTTTAAATTCTTATAATAAATAAAAAAACCGTTTTATTATTTATGAGAAATTATGGGAATTAAATAAAAAGTTTTTCATAAATACAATTTATTTCTCTTCTCTAAAATTTGCCTATAAAAGAAAAAGACAATTTCATTTCAACTCACCCCAGACGCAGCTACTATCCTATCGTCTTTTCCCCTCTTCCTGCTTTGTTTTGAGCACGTAGATAAAAAATTTCTTTCTTATTCTGCTGTTAAGTTCGCAACGGGCCAACGAGTTTTTGCTAGCTGGGTTGGTATCATGTGGTTTTATCCTGGATTCGATTTGTCCTCACTAGTGGTATAGCAACACTCTTTCTAGAGGTGTACCCGGCAAATATCGAGTTGAGGGCAGTCTGTTGAACAGGCGACTCCATCTCTCTGTGCGTGTGTGATTATCTGAGTGTGCTATCTGTTCTAACCTTTAACTATGTTCAAGCTTCCGTTTGGTTTGTTCACTGTTACAGGAATATTCTCCAACATTCTTAACTCGATATTTTATTTTTCTGTAACAATGAAAGTATGGGTTATTGGTTCTTCTAAATCAGAATCAACAGAGCAAAAGAAGACGATATTCTGTTCAGTTTGCTATTTCTTTTTTGGTATTCTCTTTAATTTCAATTAGGATTGTTAAAGACATAGATAAGACCTAATGAATTTTAATATGGTTTTCATGAAAGAAAGAAAGAAGAGAGAATGAGTTTGGGAGACAAGATATTTTATAACAATCATAAGGTTTTGATCGTTGTTGTTGCTTTAGTTTTATTCTGTGGATTAGGCCTTTCTTGTGAATCCGACGGAATGGCTATGGTTGGTGATGTTCGTGACTCTTCTGAAGGATCTCAAAACAATCTTGAGATCGAGGATCTCGCTAAATTTGTCGTTGATGAACACAACAAGAAATAAAATGCGCTTTTGGAATTCGTAAGGGCAGTGAAAGCGAAAGAACAGGTGGTTGCTGGTGCTATGCATCATTTGACACAGGAAGTAATTGAGGCTGGGAAGAAGAAATTTTACGAAGCCAAGATTTGGGTGAAGCCATGGATGAATTTCAAGGAGTTGCAGGAATTTAAGCGTTCTGATCATGAAGCTTCTGCCTCCACCTGTACTCCTTCCGATTTTGGGGTTAAGCGAGACTCTAATTAATTGTGAAGACTAGGGCAACAGGCATCTTGTTGTTTGGTGCGAAAGGGAATCAGAACATTGTTGGACGCCGTCACTTGATCAGTCAATTGAGTGAAAGAATTTCGGGTTCTGCTGACGGGTCTTGTTAGAATCTAGATTGAGGAATTTGAACAATAAAAATTATTGTGGTGATGATACTGTAAATGTGAAAATTTGAATCATGTCTGTCGTTACGGTGAAAGTGAAGAATTCTTAATATCAATTAGGAGGGGACTTTGAAGAAACAAAGGACCAGTAAAGTTGTTGCTGAGAACCAATCGTGAATTATGGAGTAATACTCCACCACGAATTCTGTAGTCGGTTACAAAATTAAATGAAATAATAAAAAGGGTTAAAATGAACTTAACACAATAAAACATATGGTAATGGATTAATGGGTTAACAGTTAGTGAATTAATGTTGATTTCCAAACAATCATCACCATTCACGTTTGTTTTTCCCGCTAATTCATTCATTCATTTTAAATCCTTTTTTTTCAAATCAATAAACCTTTACTGGATCCTGATGCCTTCACAGCCTTTATCAACTGGATTCTCATGGACGTGTTAATGTCCAGGAGCTATCTTTTGATGTCGGGTTATTGATGATTGAGATGATTTGTCGCCGCCGAGGAGTCATGGTCTTTTGTCTTGAAAAGACACTGGAAGCAGCCATTTTTGTTGACACTTGAGGAAACCTATAACCGAGAAATGAAGAGAATGGACAAAGAAGATCGGTAAAAGTGATTTGCTAGGGTTAATAGAATAAATCCGCGAAAAAGACCATTTTGCCCCTTATCCATACATGTGACTCACATGCTTGTCTAGAGGTTTCCTTTATCTCTACTACTTGTGCCCAATAAAATTATAAGGGATGACTAAATGGACTTGGGCACTCAATTTGGATTGCGCTCGAGTTTAAGGTCCTAGAAAGGTGGTCATCCGGGGCTCGTTTGTTTTCTTCTTCTTCATCGGACAGAAGGTGTTCAATTCGTGTTTGATTGTGAATCTGGGTTATCTGCTTCTGGTGGTTTTCGGAGGCAGTTTTTTTGGTCGTTAAATTACGGAATTTCGGAGGCAGTTTTCTTGGTCGTTCTAAAGGAAGCAACAAAATATGAACGAATAATAATATACAAGTATGATTTATTAATTATAATCATAATATAATGTTAATATATTAATCGTATGCATGTTGTCTTGGTATTATTAAAACGGTTAAAACACTAAATTTAACAACCGTATGACACGTTTGATGAAACGTTGAGATGCACTAAAATTTATACACTAAATTTAATGCATAAAATCAAGACAATTATTATACGCATAATAAAACGTAGTTATCATGCACTAAAATGATTTTACATGGAGCATGCGTAGGGTGTTGATTATTTGATTATAAATAAATCATATTCATATTATAATTAGGCAATATTTTATAGAAATCGTAAGGATTTTTGATAGACACATTTTAGTGTCTAATTTGCACCTTAATTTCTAGTGAGTTAGTATTCGATTTTGTGTCTATTACGTGTTTTATTGCTTTTGTAGGTACATTAGAAGAATAAAGATTTGTGGAAAAATTGGCTCAAAAAGTGTTCAACGCACCCGGGAAAATGGATCAAAGCACCCACACTTTGGATTGGGGCACCCCTGGATCGGGTCAACCCAGCGGGTCAACCCAGCGGGTCAGCCCAGCGAGCTGGATCGGGCCGAGTCACGGGTCGACTCATCGGACTCGACGGTTTTTACTGGCAGCACAAATCCAACGTGAAATTTGGTTTCTTTTGCTTCCAGATTGTTCCAAATGTTAGTAGATAACTCACACAAGTTAGAACAATCGAGAAACAGCAAAAAGATCCCGTGAAATCAGTTGAAAAATCATGAACATGGCCGGAATTTGATTTCGATTAGGAATGGGATTTGTGGGCTGTTCTAGAGAGTTCTATTAGGTTTAGAACTCTCTCTAGGGTTTCTACTATCTATAAATACCAAGAGAAGCCAAGAGAATCGAACACAAAAGCTTAGAGAAGATTTTAGAGATTTCCGGTCAATATTCCGTCACCGCCGACGAGCTGCTGCTGCACCGGCCGGCGTGTTCTTCATCCATCACTGCCGGAGAAGAAGACTCAGTAACATTTATATGTGTTGCTGATTTGAATTTTCCTTTCGTCTATTGCTTCAAACCATTTGTTGCTTAAACTTTTCTGTAACAGCTGAACCCTCTTCTGTAACGCTTATAAGCGTATCAAATCAGCTGTTACAGCGTTATTCAACCTTGTAATCAATATTTTGAGCAATGAAATCAACTTTTGAGCAAGTTTTCTTCACCATGAGCTAAGTCTATTTACTGGGATGATGGATAAGGTAATTTTCTCAATTTTATGTGATTTAATTATTTTCTAATAATTATTTATAATTCTTTTATCATTAAAATTGCATAGTTTTGAATAGTAAAAACGGTTTTCTTTCAACAGTTGTGCTTTTGCTTGATGGATTATGCTTAGTTAATTAATTTTGATAATCCATGCTTGTGATTTACCTCTGTTTGTTAGCATAACAAAACCAATTTTGGCAATTATTTGGGCTTCAATTAAATTAAAAAGAATTATCTGATTAATCACATAGGTTGTTAGAATTACCTGATTCCTGATTCCTGGTACGTTTAAAATTATTTAAAAATCATAGTTAAGTTATTTAGTCTTTTTCTTACTCCTGAAATTTTCTAGAGTTAGTTTAAATCATTATTTTCTAAAATCATCACCTTCACAAGTTCGAGAAACGAACCTTTATTTACCACTTTCTAAAATTACATCAATTTTATTTATAGAGAAATAAATTAAAATAATGCTAATTGTTATGAAAAACAACAAGAACAAATTTTTTGGTACAGTGTCTGAAGTCATCTGGTAACCAATGTGAGTGACTGGTGGGTAGACTCTGGTGCTACCAAGCATGTCTGCGAAAACAAAATAAAAATAATATAAAAGAAATGTGTTCACCTCCTATCAGAAGGTAGGGGAAGGAGAAAAGCTTTATATGGGTAACTCGTCCGCAGCACATGTTGCGGAAAAAGGCAAAGTTGGGATGAAGTTCATTTTTTGGCAAAACTCTCACATTGAAGAAATTGTTCATGTACCGGACATCTGTAAAATTCTTGTATCTTGTAGTATATTAGATGATAAGCGTTTTTATGAATCTGGTAAAAATAGTGTAACTCAGTGGAAAGAGCTATAAGACAGGGTTTTTTTACAAATTAAATGTAACCTCAATTTAAATAAATAATTTAGATTTCTTTTATGTTTGTGTTTGACATGGTAGACCTGGTCACGTTATTCAATGAACAATCTGGCCAGCATAGGCTGCATTCCCAAATTTAATTTGGAAAGTAAACATAAAGGTTAAATATGCATGAAATCAAAATATGCTAAAAAGTCTTATAAGAAAAAACATTCAGGAAAAATTCTAAACCCTTAGAATTAATTCACTCAAACCTAGTTGAATTGAACTCAGTTCAAACTAGAGGTGAAAATATAATTCCTTAAGGAGATGATGAAGCCATGAATTAGTTCCGGACTACCTGCGAACTTGTGGGGGGAGACCGTCCACTCAGCTTGCTATGTCCTGAACAAAGTACTTATTAAAATATCGGATAAATCTCCAAATTAATTATAGAAAGGTAGAAAGCCCTATTTTGCATACTTCAAAAATGTGTGGATGCTTGGTTAAGGTTTTTATCCCTCCAAATAAGAGGACAAATAGGACCCAAAACTGTTAGATGTGTCTTCTTTGGATATCCTGAACACATTACAGATTATAGTTTTAGGGTTGTAAGTTCTGATATTTCAGAAATTTGTCTGAATACCATTAAGGAATCTAGGGATGTTGTGTTACTTGAAAAAATTATTTTCCTTTGAAATCTGAATCTCGCATGATATGTGTTGATCCCCTGGATATCCTTTCTACTAGTCATACAATACTTCTATAGGAAGATGGAGTTGAGAAGAGGCAAGAGATTTAGAATAGAGAAATCTTTTAGAGCATGAAAATTTTGATCATGTAATGATTTCTAGTGGGTTTAAAATAAATGAATCTGACAAGTATGTTTACACTAAACTTGTGCATGATACATGTGTGATTGTATGTTTGTATGTTGATAATCTGATTATACTGGATACAACCATAGATGTATTTTATTCCACTAAGAACATGTTGAATGAGACCTTGACATGAAAGGCCTAGGTCCCTCAGATGTAATCTTAGGGATGAAGAAAGTCTAATAGATATAGTCTTAGTCAATCTCATTATATTGAATCTGTACTTAGAAAATATAACCAGTTTGATAGGAGCATTGGATGCATTTTTTAGAGTGTTAAGGTATCGAAAATACACTTTAAACTTTGTTTGAGTTATAAGAGATACTCTGCAGTCCTTGAAGGACATTGTAATGCAAACTGGATAGCATACTCAAAGCAGTCTAAATCTACGAGTGGATACGTTTTCACTCTAAGATCCTACATGGGTTTAACTATATGGATAAGGAATATGCAGCCTTAATGCACAATGGGACCTAGAAACTGGAACCATATGTTGAGGGTATGAATGTTCTGGGCTGCAGATGGTTTTACAAAATAAAGTTAAATTTTGATGGCTCAGTTGACAGGTACAAGTCTAGACTTGTGGCTAAGGGATACTTGCAACAGGATGAAGTGGACTATTCAGAAACTTTTAGTCCAGTAGTCAAGACTACAACCATCAGATGTGTTCTAAGTATTGCCTTGAGCAAGCATTGGGTTCTGCAACAACTTGATGTTTCAAATGCATTCTTGCATGGGTTCTTAGATGAAGATGTCTACATGGAGCATCCACCTGGGTATGTTCTACTACTCATCCTACTCATGTGTCATTTATAAAAATCATTATACGTCTTGAAGCAAGCTCCTAAAGCTTGGTTTACCAGATTCAGTAATTTTCTTCTTGATCAAGGTTTTGTCATGTCTACATGTGATCACTCTTTGTTCATCTATCATACTACATCTGAGATGTTGATTCTTTTGCTTTACATTGATGATATCACTCTCACTGGATCCTCTAGTACCTCAATCCACAAGTTCATCCAGATATTGGGAAATGAGTTTTGTATGAAGGACCTTGGCCCTCTTTACTATTTTTTGGGGATTGAGTGCATTAAGTACAAGAAATCAGGTACACTCCTTCTCACCCAACAAAAATATACCATTGAATTGCTTCAGAAGGCTGACATGGTTGATTGTAAACCCAGCACAACTCATGTTGCTTCTGGTCCTAGACTATCTGTCTATTGTGGTACTGCTTTAGTATCACCAACAATCTACAGAAGTTTGGTAGGAGGTCTTCAATATCTTACTATGACCAGGCCTGACATTACTTATGCAGTGAATTATGTTTCTCAATTCATGCATTGCCCTTCTGGTCAACATTTTCAGTTGGTTAAGAGAATTATGAGATATCTTAAAGGTATTGTGGGTTCTGGAATAACAATTTCTGCTGGTGATGTGGGACAAATAACTGCATACTCTGACTCAGATTGGTAAGGTTGTCCAGATACTAGAAGATCTACCAGTGGGTATGCCATTTTCCTTGGTTCATCTTTGGTTTCTTGGTCTTCCAAGAAACAACCAACCATTTCTCGCAGCTCTACAGAGGCAGAGTATAAGTCACTGGCTGTTACTTCTTCTGAATTGTTATGGATATCCTATTTGCTGAGGGAACTTCATCTGCTTGTTTCTAAATCAATGGTTTTATACTGTGACAACCAGAGTGTAGCAAGTTTGGCTTTCAATCCAGTTTTTTATGCCAGGACAAAGCACATTGAGGTAGACTATCATTTTGTCAGAGAGTTGGCTTCTCAAGATTTTTTGAAGATTGCTTATGTTCCTTCTATCCATCATCTGGCAGACTTGTTTACCAAGGGGTTATGTACTTCTGTTTTTTGATCTCTTTCTGTCAAGCTCATGTTTCTGGTTGATACACAGCTTGAGGGGGAATGTTAGAGTCAGTTAGTTAGTTCAATAAACCACATGTGTGTGTGTGTGTTATGTGTGAGTTCTTATGTGTGAGTGTTATGTGTGGGTGTTATGTGTAGGATAACTTAGATTGTGTATCTTAGAAAGCTTTATATTTGGTAAAGCTTATTCTCTTGTAACAGACAATCAGATTTCTCAATTTGCTTCACAATTTCTCTCAAATTGCTTAAACTCTTTCAGTTCCTATTTTATTTCTATGATGACTGTGATTACGAAAAATCTAATCTTTGGATCACAACCATCAAAATCAAAAACATAGTAAAATCAAGCTTCTTAAAATGAAAATGTAACATATTAACAATATGAAGAAAAAATTTAAAGCATATATCAACACAATGATTTAACGTGGTTCGACAATCAAATTGTCTACATCCACGGGTGATAAAGATTTGGATCATTTTTATTCATCTTTATATGTTACATTAGGATATCGAGCTATATAATTAAAGTCAAATTAATCAAAGAACAATCAAGTTATGTAATTAACATAAGTTTCATACCTAAACTCTTTGTCCTGATCTTATGCCTTTAGTCCAATTCTCTGTATAAATATTTTAGTCTTTATTCCTGTTTGAGAGTTTGGTATTTATAGCAAATTTCATGGGTCCCTCCAATCTAACTTTCTACCTATTAGTTCTTATCCAATCTTTGGAGCGAAGTGTATCCCGCAAGACTTATTTGTATTTTCCGCAAGGATTGATTTGCGTACTTCATATTTTTCTCAGTTTCTCGCTTAGTATCCCGCACTTCCTCTGCGGATTTATACTCAAGTTGTTGTTTTTGGATTTGGATGAACGTTGCGGTCTTTTAAGAATTATGGCATGTTTGACATGTGGCCATTGAAAGTGACTTGTCATGCTTTGGTTTCTTTTGTTCTGCAACTTGTATAGCTGAGACGTGTCTCTCATGCATCGATGTTTGTTAGTATCCTTTATTGTGTCAGGCTTTCCCGTAACTTGTGTGTCAGTCATGCAATGAAGCTATCTGTTTTGAGCAGTGTGCCATACTTTCCCGCAGCTTATGTGTCGATCATGCAATGATGTTGTCTGTTTCAGATGTATGTTTCAGTACTTCTTATAGAGTTTTGTTTCAGGGTTTCTCGTTTTATTATAATCCGATAAACCTCCCATAGTATTCGAACACGCGTATTTTGAGATTTAATACCCTTACAATGACAGGGCTGGCTCTAAAGGTACCATAACTACTTGGTGTAGTTTAGCAAATAACAAAGATTGTAGCTATCAAAGGTACTTAATTTGATTGGCATGTGGTTTAAATTAAATTTCAGCTTGAATGTAAATAAAGCCAATTATTATTTGTTGTTTTGTTTCTATTCCAATGCTAAAAAAAATATGAAATGACTTAATTATGTTGTTAAAACCAGTCTGTTCATTCGTTTCAGGACTGTATTTTCGTGGCCCATAATTTAATTTGTCGTTGTTTATCCTTTCAAAGATATTTTTGTTTTAGGTATTGTAGGGCTTTACCCTTGATTAGAGGGAGCTCTTCCAGAAATTATCGACGGCCTAGGAAACCTGGGGCCAAGGAGGGGGTTTGGAAATAGTTTTCAATCAGCAATTGACACGCCTCGGTTATTACCTCATTAGCTGCGTCATTGCCCCAAGCGCAAATATGCTTTCAACCTTCTGCATCAACTATTTTTCATATTACCTTCATTCACATTACTAGATATGAATTCAACAATGTGGGACTAAATATTTGCTACTTTCACTGACAAAGCAGCCTAGCTAAGTACTCTCTAGAAAACTAACCAGGCCAGGCCCTCTAAAGATTAAGGTATCCTCAACAACACATCCCAAGTAGTCCATTTGGTTTATGTCTTGCTCTTCCAATTTAGTTTTGTCTCCAAACACTCCTCTTATTTCTTGTTGTGCTTTCTTCGCCACCTTTTGATTCTTTATAAGTTCTGACATTGTCCGTCCCTTGACCTTTGCAGAGGTATTGCTTCTGCCATCAAACAGGTCCTGCGAATCATTACAAAAACTTTATCTATCAACTTTAAAGTACTTAATTAATGTTTCAATATCTAGTCTCGCCAAAATTACTCCTTTGATATTACTTCTGCTGAGACTAAGGGTTATCTGATTCAACATAGAGAAAATACAGATCCATGAAGCTTGTTTTAACGTTTTTAGCACTGTGAAGAACTAGGTGCCTGGACTGGAGTGTCATTAGTTCGATTGCTTACTTCTGATGTTTCAATTGCATAATATCGCTATTTGTTCCAATTTTTTATAGATGGATTTTGGTTAGGGGGCGCACAGAGGAGAACACCCATGTTGTTTATAGGTCACAACCATATAATGCCCATAATTATGCAAAGCACCAAAAATGGACCAGATCATGAGTGATAGGAATCAAAAGGAAAGAAGCTCAGAAAAATGTGCAGTAACGTGACAAGTAGTATTGAACATGGGCACGTTTCGACAAACAACAGTGTTGGTTTGTTGATTTTAAATCAGTAGAGGAGAAATCGAGCCTTAGAAAAAAAAGTTTTTCTTTGTAGATTGTTGGGTTTCTCTCCTTTTTTTCCTTCTTAAAATAGAAAAACCCCACAAAAATAAGCATATAGATGTCGCTTATAATCGACAAGCACATGGGATGCTTTAGTAAAAGGCAAACAAATAGTTTGATTCGTGCTCATCTCACAACTGCATACATCAAGAGCTAATTCTTCACCTTCAACTGAGATGTAAAGTTGCTAGACCAAGTTTCTTTTTGGACTTGCTAACCGAAGGAGGATTATATGCATCGAAGTTTCTAAAATGTCCTAGATCAAAGATAGTAAGATGTTATTATCGATGTAAAATACATGTTATTTCAATAGGGTCACCCCTCTAAAGTGTTTGAGAGTTTTTTCTTTGATGATTTAATGGCAAACTAGGAGCGCAAGGTTTATAACATGTAATTATTTCAGTTATCTCCCTGGTTTGCTTTCTCTCTTCTTTTTTTTGCGGAACTATTATATTGTTACCACTTGGTGCCTCCTTGGCACATGGTTATCAGTTTTAATCTTTTTCCAAAAAATGCTTTTAAAATGTATTCATTCTGCTTCTAAGGTGATGGTGAAGGAAAGGTTGCCTTCCTAATTATTCAGCACTTGAATATTTCAATCAATGAGGTGTAGAACCTAGAAAAGGACTAGAGATGAATATGACATGATTATATTCAATTCGATTATTGTGTCTCTCCCTCCAATTATTCTCATTTTCACTTTGATTCCATCACTGTTGGAATAGATTCTTATGCAATCCGTAGACAAAGCAAAACTTAGCAGGAAGAATTGGGCAGGGGACACGCGGACGCGTACCCCTCAGGAATAAATTATGACGTAGACTCTCCCTCTTGGGGAGATCTTAGACGAGCACCCCTCTTTAGTGTGCAATGAAGGTCACTAACCTAGGCCATGGACCTTCATGATCATCCATAGACTCCGTCCAGGTAAATATGTTTCCCATTCCTCCGTCTCTTTACTTATACTCTCTCATTTCTTCTCTGTTGAGCCAATAAAACCAGTGTGGGACTAATCATTTTGTTTGGGAGAAATATTGGCTTTTGTCTATCCCAGACAAAAAGGAATACTGAGAAGTTATAACATCCAGCACCAGTGGTCTAGTGGTAGAATAGTACCCTGCCACGGTACAGACCCGGGTTCGATTCCCGGCTGGTGCATTTTTTTTTTCTGATCGGTTGTTTTTTCCTGCAAATCTCATAATTGAAGGTTACTCTCAAAGCGGTGTATTCTCACTTAAGCGACCAGCTAGCAAAGCAGTGGGCGCCAATCATGCCAATTTCTGACACCTTGTTTTGCATTCTTGTTACCGGCACTGACTATGTTGGTTTATACTTAGCCCATTTTCTGTCGCGTTGTTTTGCATCATTGTTACCGGCGCTGATTATGTTGGTTTATATTCAACCCACAACAATGCTACATCAAGCACTCATTGAGAGATAGAAAATTACCAGCTTGCAATTTATTCCCCTTGGAATTGGAATTGTAAGAAAAAGTAGATATATAACCAATATGTAACTTGTGGCGGTAGTGTTGCGTGCATCGCAATGTCTGTACGGCTAGCAAGGTTGGTTGAAATAGCGAAAAAAATGCTCAAATCTGTGATTGTCACATTTACCATCTCATAACAACGACCAAGAATAGATCCCACTTGAAATAAGTTTACAAGATTCACTGATTCACTATGCTCTCTGGTTAACTACTATTCTAAGTACCCTCCATGTATATTAATAAGGTTTGCATAAACCAAGAACATGTCCCATTCTTTGCTTATTTCTTCTCAGCATTAAATTCTGACACATGAAATTGTTAACGGTTAAACTAAACTATCAACAACACCCCAATTGTTATACATAAATTGATTGCTTGTACAGATTTTCAACTATGCTATACTCTCTAGAATTACAACTATTACACTCCTGCACAGGCTTTTTTTAACGGATCATAGTCCACTGAGGCTCCTTAATAAACTCGGCACAAAAGCTGTTTTGCAGCAGCTTTTTGGGGCGCCACTAGATGAAGCTTAAAACAAATAACTTTGAAGAAAGGAGACAGTACCTACTAACTTCTGGGTTGTTGTTGAGTTGTGCAGCAGCTTTTTCGGACGCCACTAGATGAAGCTTTAAACGTATGACTTTGAAGAACAGACGGATGACTTTAAAGAACATAGTCAGTACCTATTGAGAACTTTCGGGTTGCTGAGTTATGCATTCCTACAAGCAAAAATACAAGTACATAATATAAGAAGTTAATTTTAAGATTTGGTTGGGGTGTGCCAGGCCTTTGCAGTAGTGCAACACAAAGGCGACATATGAGAACCCCAATAACAAACTACTGTGATAGGAACTTGAAAAAAATAATTAATATCGTGTGAGCCGATGGCTCATATATCAGATACTAAACTGATAAGAACAGATACTACACTAGATCTTAGCCAAAAGGCCGAGAAAGGTATGCTTATTCCTGATTCTAACTTCTCATTTGATACACTCTCGTCTCTCTTCCTATGCTTTAACTAGTCCATGTGGACTAAATCTTAAGTTCGCTGCCTTGGCCCTTAGACAAGACAAGTTGAGTTTTATTCAGATGAGTTCCATGAGTATGGTAAGAGTCCAGTTTATTTGGAGCACAATAATTCACTTGATGTCGGTAAGTACAGGTCATGAGATCAAAGCTTAATAGAGTGGCATTTTATTATCCTTAGGTGACGATTTTAGCATTTGATAGTTGGCTTGACGGCTGGATCAAGTAATGTTTTAGCTTAAAGTGCAGGTCAATAGATCAGAGATGAATTTTCGTTTGCCTATACTTGCAGAGAGATTAGTTTGAAGTATTGTACGTAGGGCTAAACCAATTGATTAGAATGGGCCCTTCTAGGAATTTCCAACGCCCCTGTGAGACCTAAGGCCGAGGAGGAGGTTTCGAAATAGTTTTCAACGAGCAATTGGGGGTTTCTCACTTAGCACGTCATTAGCTGCGCCATTGCCCCAAGTGCAAAGATGTTTTCGAAGTAAAGCATCAACTAGCGTTTATGATCATGGATATATTGGGCATACGAAAATTATTTTGGTCCTACCACTAAAAAATAAAATAGAATCATTATAAAAAGAAAAAAAAAATTATCCAACTATTTATTTTATTAACTAATATATTTAATTAGTAATAATTAAATCAAATATTAGTTAAACTTAGTTAGTGATTAAAATTAGATTATAGTTAGTGTTAGATGGGGAAAACTAGGGTTTTGGGGTTTTGGTAGCAAAGATGAAAATTTATAGTGACGTCGAGGATTCTAGTGGTGATGAAGAAGTTGGTGCATCTAAGTATCACCAATCAGATTAAGAAAATAAGTTCGATCCTACCAATTTGGATTATTTGTTGGATGAACAAGAACGTGTGAACCAAGGCATATTTGATGAATTTACTCAAGAAAATAAAGAATCTAACCGGGAAAATGAAGATATTAATGCTTCCAATCAACATGTATATGTTGTTAGGGTCTCCAAACATGTTTTCCAACCTTATAATCGCCCAAAAGTGGATTTTTTACAAAATTTTGAGTTGATATCTGGGCTACGTACTACCCAGAATCGTTGGATACGATGACACCGTATCCAAGATTGTATATCTCATGGAGAATATGAATCGGAATCGGTTGATGTGGTCATGAACAATGACCGATTCCGGTATATATTTTAGCGGGATTGGTAGGTCAAATATTCGGCTTTATGGACTCATTTATCGAATGATTCTATCCCTTGGAGATTTTCCCAAAATTCTCCAATAATGGAATTGTTGGATATGTGTTGCGTTATGCGCCGATTCCAAGTGAAAAAGTGTCCAGAGAGCTCCACTTTATTGAATGCTAGAATCGGCACGCAAGTAAGTTCATGTGTGCCGGTTCCATCCTTTGTGGATTTTTTCCAAAAATTTAGACAAGACAGAATCGGTCGATATGGGAGGGACATGAAGGCCGATTATTTGGAATCATTTGGCACGATTGTCCCTTTTCCGACGATTTTGTTAGCCTAATTGGTTTGATGTACATTGTAGATTGTTGAAACACTCGGCGACGATCAACCCGAACCCGTATCTCAGATGGGGCCTGATACTGTTGACCATTAATACACTTATTCGGTATGGGTAAAGAGAGACGACGAAAAGCAATGGTTTGTGGACAAAGGGATAGAGATCAACCAAGCATTAGTCTTAAGCAAATGTTCGAGGGTTGATCGTTTGGATATTTTTTACGAGAGAAGTGGAAAGATTGAAAGTCATTGGGCAAAGGACAAACCATATGTGAAGAAGACGCAAAGGGTCTACATTACTAAATCAAAGAAGCATAGGGGCCCATTTAAAAATTATAGTGAATAGACGCAATGGTGTATATAAGCTTTTTAAAGTGATGAATGGTTGTCATAATCATGATGATCGTAATCCCTTGTTGGACACTCTACCGTTTGTGGGTTAAAACCACATCAAAAAGCAACGGTTAAGTCGATGTATGCAACTACACCAAGTAATATCCTTATGAAGATAAAGGCGGATGATCCTAAAAACTTGTTCACTTTGAGGCAAATCTACGCGACAAGAGCAAGCATCAGGAAGAAGAAATGGGATGATAGAGCGGTTATGGAACAATCTCAGTGGTTAGCCGAGCAACACAACTACACAACGAATAAGCAGGTAGTGGACGTCAAAGTGACTCGTATTTTCTTGGCGCATCCAAAGATGATCCAATTGGCTCAATGCTTCCATCAAGTTTTGTTCATGGATTGCACTTACAAGACAAACAAGTACAACATGTCGTTGCTAAACATATGTGGCTACACTTTGTACAAACAAACTTTCTCGGTGGCATGGGGATTTATGGATCGAGAGAATGAGGTGAGTTTTATTTGGATGTTGGAAACCTTGAAAGAGATTTACCGTAGCGATCAAATGCCTAGGATCATAGTGACGGATAAGGATCAAGCACTAATGAATGCAGTATATGTGGTTTTCCCAGATGCTAAATAATTTCTTTGCACATGGCACATACAATGCAACATCAGAGCGCATTGCAGGGGCCACATCCAGAGGCCAAAACCAAGAAAGGTACTGCTCGTGAGAAGGCCGAAGATGATCGTCTTAGTAAACTAACTCGGGAGGAACGAGAGGAAGGAAATAAGAGAATAGCCGAAGAATACGAAGATAATGAAGTGAAATGAAAGCTTTTCAACATCATTGGGATTTGATGGTACATTCAGTGTCTGAGGTCGAGTATAAATCAAATTGGCGACAAGTATAGCGGAGAGGTCTCATGGAAAATCGAAAAAACTACTTCGGGGGAGTCAAAATAATGTGGTTACGGTACAAGAAGCTACACATCAATACACCATAGAGGATATCAACAAGATTCATATCCAAATGGAAGAGAGTAGGATGAAAGTTGTGGCCACGTACTCTGATGATTATGGTATTGTTGCTAAGGGATATTTCCAATAGGGTGTTGTATTGGGATATCCATTATATGATAAATGATTATAAGTATTTTGAGGATAATGAGCACGGGAGAAAGAAGATTATTTGTTCTTGTAAGACGATGACGGCCATAGGGCTCCCGTGTCGTCACATTATTGCAAATAACCCCTAATGGATTCCTTTTGAGCTCATTGATTCGTTTTGGAAGCAACTTACTTTCACACCAATTCTGATCGAAGATGTAATTCAATTATTTGTAGACACAGATCTTGGGAGAAAAATAATTGAGGGCTACTCCGACAAGAACAATTTGCAATGACAAATTTTGATGCACGACTTGGTCCTCGATGTTCACCCATATATGGAATCGGTTAAAGAACTAAGTAAGCTACCACCGACGGGTAGACTACATACCAAAGTGAATAGAAAGCAAGAAAGGAAAGAGTACAAGGCGGCAATGAATAACCAAAAAGACCCTTCATGAGCATACCGAGGTTAT
Organism: Papaver californicum; assembly: GCA_023531435.1. NCBI lineage: Eukaryota > Viridiplantae > Streptophyta > Magnoliopsida > Ranunculales > Papaveraceae > Papaver > Papaver californicum. The sequence goes on from JAJJMC010031493.1 coordinate 124,049, forward strand.
GTATGAAGAAACACCCGCTCCAAAGAAAAGGGGTCGCCCGAAGAAACAAAAAAGTGGACCAAGTGGGCAAGAGCATATCGAGGCTATGTATGAAGACGCTCCCGCTCCAAAGAAAAGGGGTCACCCGAAAAAGCAAGAAAGTGCACCAAGTGGGCAACAAGCAAGAAAGTGCACCAAGTGGGCAACAAGCAAGAAAGTGCATCGTTCCAACGCAAGAAAGTAAAACGAGTGCAACACAAGGCAAGGAAAAGGTTCTCATCGTCCCTCCGTAAGAAAGTCAAGCGAGTACAAGACGAGTACGACTAAAAGGGGAAGCAAGGAAAAAGGTGTCCATGGATTCCCCACAAGAACCGTTGACTATAAAAGATCCACTTTGTTATCAAGTTACACCTAGGGATGTGTGGGGTAGACCATATCGAACGTGTTACATGATATTCCATGAGTATCCTACGAAACTTCCTTTAATCATTCGTCCATATGTAGAATGGGGATGAAAATTATGGATTTCACGTTGCGTCCGAACAAATAGGCTATTTAAGTTTGGCGGATGAGGAGAACCTAACTCAATGCCAATATTTTAGAAAGATAATGGTCTTACGACTACAAGAAGACAAAGAATTTTACATCTCGATGATGAGGGAAGGTACAATGGAAGATAAACAAATTGAGTTTTGAAAGATTGGTTGCTCGTGTTCAAGGGCCAAAAGGGGATGAACCAATTACCAAGAAGCATTGGATGACCATGCCTCAATATGGCCATCTCTTGGCGGATACATGGAGTTGTATTGTTCATTATTTTGGTTAGGAAGCATCTCTTACCTTCACACCAAAGAGAACAAAGTGTGATGAATCGCTTAAAGATCGAAGAATTTTTATAGTCAACATTAGCAACATACATTTTATCGGTCTTAGGCTACGCGATGATTGTCCCTACCTTCGCTGTGTAAGTTCACTTATTTTGTAGGTTTCACCAACAACACCTTTAAGGAATGGCTGAAAAAATACGAGCCCAACATGAAACTTTGGGATGAATTGGTGGAGCCAGAACAAATCAAGGGTACAATCATGTTGAATTAATTATTTTTCTTTTGTTAACAAATGAACTATCGGATATCCATGGTTTGTACCTTTCATATATTGAACAAACACTCTTAATGAATGTAATGGATTTGCTTTTTGGTTACTTTGAATTCTTGTTGGAACAACACCTCTAATAAAAGCAATTGCAAGAATTTTTAAAAATGAGTTACTTATAATTGGTGGATGCGACACATCCTTATCGACCGATTCTGATTCACATTTACTAGAGAGTCAGTCAGAATCATTGGACACGTAAGTGTTTTGTCCACCTATTCTGAATCTAATGCAAAAACCTACAATTGTCGCAAGAGGTGCGGATGGAATTGGTGGATACATGTGTAAATTGTCCACCGATTCTGGATCAAAATTGTAAAAATTTGATATTCTTTACTACCAATCATTTAACGTAACGATGCATAACGAACTTCAAACAATTCATATAACATATTAAACCATAAGTTTATCCATCCATCCACAAACAAAATAAAAATAAGTATTTGAATAAAACAACACAAAATAGATTACACAATAAGTCTTAGTTTAGGATAGCCAACAAGTCATAAGAGCATGTATTAGGTATCAACCGCATGAGGAACGACACCATCAGCAGCATCAGCGGCGAAAACAACAACATCTTCAACAACAGCCTCTTTATATATTGTATCTTTGGATATCCAATTAGCAATATCCTCCCTTAAGTCGGATGTTATTTCAATCACCTCCTCAAGCTCCTCCATTGCCAGCTGGAGTTCTAGGACTTCTTCTATTTTGGTCTGACTGGGGTTGGGGCAGCAGAGGTCACGCACAACCTTTTTCTCTGACTGCGTATCAATGTCACACTGTTTGGTTGGACCATAACCTCTTTTGAGGCCGTCCATAATAGCTATACAAATAAACAAATCGAACAACACAAAATTGAATCAACAATTATCTAAAAGTACAATACAACACAACTACTAGTGGTTCAAGCAATCAATAATCTCCAGGTCAACCACCAATAAAAATTTTGTATATAATAAACAGAACAGAATCGTTGGATAATGATGGTCTTATCCAATGATTTTAACTGCAAAAGCCCTCAGAAAACACCAAGATAGAATCGTTGGATACAACTATATTTATCTAACGATTCTAACTGCAAAAGCATTGGATAACTCCAAGCCCGAATCGTTGGTTAAGTAGCATTTTATATACCGATTCTTCTTACTTCTAAAACCCAAAAACTTTCATATCCTAAATCGTTAGATATAACCAACGATTCTCATAAGGTAGTACTAAATACGTGAAAATAAGTGAATCCGTGGATAATCAGGTGCTTATCCAACGATTCCATAATAGGAAAAGTAAAAAAAATAAAAGACCGGAATCGGTGGATAATAAGATGTCTTATCCAATGATTCCAGTGTATAAAAATAAAAATAAAAAGGTAGAATCGTTGGATAAGACATATCCACATCCAACAATTTTGGAAAAAATCAGAAAATTTGATCCACAAAAACGAAGATTTATACACATGGATCTATCACAAATGCTATTATAAGAAAGGATTTATGGAAATTTACCTTGTAGTTACCTCCGGGTGATGGGATTTTGATTTTGGAAAAGTTAGGGTTAGGGTTTTTAGATTTTAGAAAGTGAGAGGAAATGAATTTTCTTTGTTTTTTTGTTTTTCATATAGATTCGGTTAGATTTAAAATATAGTGAAAAATGAAAAGATTTTTATATTTATATATTGATTTAAGTATTAGGGGTAATTAATAAATAGAGGATAATTTAATAATATTTATAATAACTAATTAGACGCCCTTTATCTCCTTACCTAGGTGGAAATAAAATTGAGTAGCGTCAAAATAATTTTCCGTATATAGCATACCTTCGGATTTGAACACTGTGGGACTAACATTTGTTACTTTCACAGACAAAAACATATTAAGCTACTCTCTAGCTTACGCCCTAGGCCCTCTACAAAATCTAAGAAACTGCAGTTTGGTCCGGAATGAGTTACTACATTGTTTCCAAAGAAAAAGGGAACACCCCGGCATTTTCCCTTGAGCAACACCAGGCGACATGGTCAGGGAAGATATATGTGCAGGAAGCAATTTACATGGAACTTACTCCAGTATGCGGTTTTGGTTGCTCAGGAAGAAGAGAAGCAGCTGAAGTTTAGTGATAGAAATTATGAACGAAAGGTAGTGATGAACATAATCACACAAACATATTCTTGCATCACATGTTGAGTGTTTCATTATTTAGTTTTTGTCCCTTAAAAATAACTTTAAGAAGATATAACATTCAGCACCAATTGTCTAGTGGTAGAATAGTACCCTGCCACGGTACAGACCCGGGTTCGATTCCCGGCTGGTGCAATTTTCTATTTTTCTTTTGTTATTGTTTCGTTTTCCCTGCAACAGTCATGAATCACAAATACTCTTAGTTTTCTCTTCATTGGTAATGGGTGCCAATCATGTACGCCATGGATGTGCTTACTGTAACAACAACTCTCCCATTTTCCTTTTTCTCATTTTGTATTTCTGTTACCGGTATTAATTACGCTATTTATTTTCATCCTATAGCATGGATGCATCTAAATGATTACTCTGAAAGGATGAAGTTTATCGGATCCACTGATCCACTATGCTCTGGTTTAATCAATATATCAAGTGTCCAATAAATTCTACTGAGTTTGCAAAACTAAGGGCCTTAAAAATATCAAGAATGATAAGTTGTGTTTCAAATACTGATAAGCAAATGTTTGTCCTCTCCTTGCACAATACCTTACACCTCCAGTGTTATTTCTCAATTTGAAACAGTAAGAGATCCACAATTTGCATACATAAATGTAAACCCTGTACCTTATCTCCCTCAAGGAATCCATATAATAAAACAAATGATCTTACAAGAAAAACAAAAATCGGATCCAAAAATGAGAATGTGAGATGGTTACAGTAAAAAAAATAATCACCTTTTACTATCAAATCAACACTAGACTTGTCCCAGTGATCCAAAGCCATCGATTGGCCAAATCTACAAAAAGAGCAGCTAACCAAAGTAAGCTTTGACTCCCAACACAAAATTAGTGACTAACACATTTGGGAACCACAAAATATCAAAATCACTTCCAATTGTAGGAAAGCTAAGTTATGATGACATCAAAAACATTGATTTATACATCAAGAAACCTACATGTTAGTCCAAAAGTAGTGACTGAAACGTTCGGGAACCACAAAACAGCAAATTCACTACCAGTTGTAGCAAAGCCAAGTTAAGAATCTTAAGATGGCATCAAAAACATTGATTTATACATCAAAAAGCCCGCGGTTGGGTTGTTGGTGGACATCATGGTGACCGTAGATGTGATGAGCATGTTACAGTGCTTAGAGAGAATTTGGCAAAAAGACTGAAAGTGTTCAGAAGTTGAGAAATGGTAGATGAGGATAAGGTTGGCGAAATTGTTTCATTCGGGGAGGAAATGTAAGTCCGAAACAATGTTGTATGTTTACTTATGACTATTATCCAAAGAAATATTGTATCTTAAGTCTGATCAAAAACACATTCAAAATTCAAATATGGCAGTAAACATAAAAATATAACAAACAAGACAAAACTCACCCTCCAAAACACCTTGCCTTGAACAAGACCATACGGCACAGGACCGAATTGGCGTGAGTCCGTTGAGGCATATACGTTATCTCCTTGGATCCAAATATGTCCCTTTGGCACCTGTTTCACACCAGTAAAATAGAAAACTTGAATAATGAGTTGAGAGATTAATATGCAAAAAAAAATCCTTAAGACAATCTTAAATCATATCAAAACTGAAACATATTTGGGGAAACTTGAAAGACAAGCAACACAAATTTGAAAACTTCTTTATAAATTATTGCTTTTCTTATCCCGTTTTTTAAAAATATCAATCAAAACTCCACATAATAATAACAAAGAAAAAAAAGCAGACAGCCAAGTGAGAGTTTTTTTCCCTTACCGTGATAGTTCGACATTTCTCAGAATGCTGCGGATCAACCAAGTAAGTTACAGTGTCTCCTTCCATGCCTAAAATACGCTTAGTAACAATCTTTTTAGGATTCTCAGGTGAGCGTACAAGCACTATATCCCCATTATTCACCTTCCCTAAACGAGTCGATATCTTCTCCGTCAAAAGCAAATCACCTGTTATACTTAAAGTCGGGAGCATACTAGGACCAAACACCTGGAAAAGAGAAAAAACATTCAAACACAATTGTCCCTTAATTTACAGAGCCAGAGAGTAGAAAACTGGGATCAATTGCTTACAAGAGTAGGACTGCAGATGTAGGTGTCGGTAACATGAAGAAAGCAAAGAAATTTCCCAAATAAAACTGTACGTTCAAATGCTTCTTTCGCAATCTCAATGCCCTGTCCTTTCAACAGATTCCTCAATCGATTCATTGTCTTTAACTTGCTTTTTCTGCGCTTCTCCAGCCTGTTCAGTTTAGAATTTAAACACACTTAAACAGAATCTTTCGAACAGCAAATTTACAACCTATTTTAAACCGACTCAACTAGTGCATTTTCTCTATATGTACATAATTAAGAAATTCTAATCGACATTTCATCGAACATTTTCATGGCATAGTCTATGCATCCAAATAATCACATACAACATAAATCTTTGATTACCAACATGAACATTAGACTCAATATCTAAAAGTAAACTAATACATGCCGACAAATATTTTTTCATATCCTTTGAACAACAAACTCGAATAACAAATAAACCAAGGCCACAAATTTTGCTATTCAATATAAACAGATCAAAGATTTTCTCAAAAATGATAGTAAAATTGATTATATAACTGTAAAAATCTACATAGGGTTTGTAAAAAAGATTACCTATTTTACTGATCACAAACCAGCTTCACTTAAGCTTTTCGCCAAAACAAAACAAAACAAAAAAAGATAACAAAATCACTTGTACGACTAGATCAACAAAATTGCACCCCAAAAACGGAGACATTAAGCTTCAGAGTTCAGAGAGGCAAGGTGGCAATGAAAAACAAAAACTTAGGGCGCACGCCCAATAGTTCTGCCTAGCCTGACCTGACTGCAGGCAGATGGTCGCTCGGCATCCCCACAGGGAGCGAGCTAGGAGATGAACTACAGATCCTGTACGCTTAGCTCGATGCTAGTGATGCCGGTCTTGTCGTATACAAACCAAGACAAATCAGTAATCTATACGATGCGGGACTAAACTTTGTAAGCAAAATTTAAAACAAAACCTTTTCTTTGCGTTTTGACTCTCCTCCCACGCAGGGATAAGTGAAATTCTGGAATCCGAATAATAATTCTGAAATTGGGAATGGGTTTCTTATGATTTCTCTCACTGAGATTTGGAAGAAGGGAATGGGAAGAAAAGGTTATAAAAGGGGGCGTAAGATTCAAAAATTGGGAGTTGATTTTAAGTCCAGAATCAGAGCCAGTATTTAGTTTTAGTTTTATTTTCATTTTTATTTTCTTTATTTTTATTTTTTTGTAATGGATAATTAATCTTTCCATTAAGGTAAAAGAGGAAGTCATATTATGTGTGTTACAGAATTTCAATTCATTTTTAATAATAATTTTTTTTGATCCTAAAAAGAAAAGTTCTTCTAATTTGATGAATTTTTTTAGAAGATTCTTTTCTTTATATCAGTCAAAAATATTTCGGGTTGTCTAATATTCCACCAATTTGTAATCCAAGATTCCATATTTTTATTAAATGAGAGAGAAACCCACCAGGGTAAAAAGCAATATCAGGGATGTAAACAAGGCCCCTTCAGTAAACCGCGGGGAAGATATCGAGCCATCTGCTCCTTTATCCGAAAAAAGATATTTCTTTTTTGCATTCTATTTTCTTTTTCTTCCCTTCCATCATTCCTTTAGTCACATAGGTTTGATCCTGTAGAATCTGACTCGCCTATCTTTTTTCCGATCTAGCGAGAGCGAGTCTTTGTCCGGTTACCGTTCAGGGCCTTACACAAACCTCTATTTTTCCATTGTAACCTTATTTGTCCTGCATTTTTCATTATGCAACTGAAAATGCACATTCGAAAAGGAGGATTAAAAATATATAAAAACGAGTCCAATCTAAGCAAGCGTAGTGGAGGGAGAAACAATCCTACAAGTAAGCAAGTAGTTGCAAGCGAGGAATTAGTCCCTGCTCTGCTAATATTGGTTGGTGTGACTTTATCATACAAAGGATTGTGGCAAGCAAGAGAAACTAAGTGAGTTTTAAGGTGCAGCGTGAAGGCCCCCTCGAATGTACCTTGAGTTGAAGTCACTGAGACATCTACCGCGAGGATGATAATAATTATTTTTGTATGTTTTTGTGCTTGAATCAATTATTTTAGAGATCAACATCTTTAAGTGAAATGAATTGTTAGTATTTTAAGAAATTTAATTGAGTACAACGTTTTATTTTCCAAGGTGTAAATCTTGTCCTAAATCGTCTTGAATGATATTATAGAGAGTGATTCTAATACTTAATGTGCATGATAGTGGTGGAATCTGAAACCCTAGATTTCTCAATTTATTTATTTATTCAATTCATTTTTAATATTTAAATCAATCTTTTTCACTTTTTTAGCATTTTATTTAATTATAAACTTTTAATAACAATTGATTAGTCTCCGTGGACAACCCGTACTTGCATACTATACAGTCGATAGTCGTGCACCTGCGGTCTATAATAAAAAAATCACATCAACTATCTTCTAGCTAAGTTCTTGTTTATTTCATGGTCTTTCTCTTATGTAATAAGGTCACTCAAGAACTCTGAAGATCGACCATAAAGATTTAAGTGATTCAGAATCTACAGATAAATCCAATGGTTTGTCGACCTTAACAGATTTCGTTCAATGTGACAAATCTATAGAGAAATCAAGTTACTTTAAAGATTAAAGACTTTAATTGTTAATATGATTATCTACTTGACTTGATTGACCGGGACTCTTCATATTATTTTTTACCTACAAAATACTTGACTATATTACTTGCTAATATCATTAAGAAATAAGTGAAGAAATTTATGGTGCTTACGACAGCCATCACGTGGAGTTAAAGGATTTGGGATGTAAAATTTGGCATTAAAATAAAATAATGTAGCGTGGAATATATATGTCAACAAATAAGACATCTAAAAGCAGCTGATTTTGAACGCAAAATAAATGCAAGACAGATGATTACACGTAAACAAAAGACTACGGAAACAAATGATACATACAAACAAAAGCACATAAAAATTGTGTATAGCCTGGTGAGATCACTGACCTTTGTAAATTGAGGTGACCTCTTAATCTGCCGATATAATTTGTGTTCTCTCTTGATCTAAAATTGATAGATTTTTAGCGGATTAAAATAATTTCTATAATTTATAGGATAATAAGTAGAGTAGTAAATAAGGATTTGTTTCCATAGAAAGTGGTGAATTATTATTTATTGTCAACTTCTTAAGTCACTGGGAGATTTATAGAGTTACAAAACTAAGTTATACCGATGAAAATAAAAATAAATTGAGTAAATATTATGATCAAGGGGAGAAAATACTGGTTAGAAACTTCATCTTCCATCACATGCTCAACAATCAATAAGAATTAACATTCAATTATTCTCATACCAATAACCCTGGAGCATCCAGTCGCACGTTCACTCCAGCAAAATTCCTTGTATCCTAAAGTGCACAAAAGCCACTACTTAAATCTTTCTCGTTTAATAATCTGGCGTAAGAACCATTCAAGTTTAACCTAGTGAGAGCATTGATCTTTGTAAATTGAAATTATTCTGAATAACCTGGCACAAAAACCACACAAATTTTAACTTATATTAAACTTTTACACATAATCGTAGAGTAACATCTCGTCGTTAATAACTTGATATTTATTTGGTCTAACAGAAACTGGGATCAGAATCTCTGGTAAAGGAGAGCTACTTGTGGATGACTAACCAACAGCCTTACAAAAGCATATGGTTAAAACATATGCCCCCGAGGTACAAACTTTTTACTTAGTTGGCAGTCCAAAATGCAATTACTACGGTGGATGACCTGAGTAAGAGAGGATGCAACATCATTTCTACTTTTTGCTGCTTATGTAATACCCAAGCTGAAAGTGTTGATCACCTGCTGCTCTCTTGCAGTTACTCAATTCAAATTTGGGACCATTTTGTATCTAGGTTCACCAACAATCGGTCGGAGTCATGGGTCTTCTCTGATATTGCAGATGGAAAAGTGGGTTACCGTTAAAACCTGATTGATTGGAATCAATAAAAAATAAATATAGGTGGTTAAGACCATTTCTTTTACTGATTTGCTGATTGATTGGAAGGTAGTTTTGGATAGCAATTGATTGTAATTTGCCTGGCAATTGGGTCCAAGTTGTTTTTTTTTCTTTTTTTCTTTCAATGAAATTTTATCCTTTTTTAGGCTCAAAAAAATACAGCAGAAACAACAACAAGAAGAAGCAGATGAATTTCAAAACAACATCAGTGACAAAGCTTTCTAAGTTAAGAGATTGGTTACAAAAAATTTAACAGGAATTCAGTTAAACGTAATCTTCCTTTGATATGCTCATAATGCTGCCAACAATTGGAACCTATGATCGGTTTTGGATGATATCAACGAGATTTGCTTGCTTAACAACAACAAAAAATAATTCCCACAAAGATATGAACAATCAAGATTGTTTTAAATTGTTTGACTTCTACCTGTACCCAAGATTCTGGCTTTGAAGATTTTGATTGTCCTCTAGAAGGCGGTCATATTCAAGCAGCAGGTCGTTAGATTGCTTCTGAAGGGCGGCAACATCAGATTCTGCTGCAAGTACCCGTTTATCCTTTTCTTCGGATTCTGATTTGATCTTTTTCAAATTCTCTTTCAGTTTGGAGACTTCTTCATTTAACAATCTTCTTTCCTTTGAAGCTTTTTCTTCCTTCTCTTTGATTTTCAGTTGAAGCTTTTCCACTTCCTCTTTGCAAAACTGGGCTTTAGTCTTTAGACCACACATTTTCGTAAGATAGTGGTGCAACCGGTAAATAATGAACCAGAGGAAAAGGGAGAATGCTGCAGCATAGCGAAGGAAAATGAAAAACCATAAAGAGCTGAATCAGTGAGTGTATTGCATAATTCATAAGAAATACTGCGAAAAGAAACCTTACGCAACTCACGATATGCATGAAAAACACAAAAAAAATATCTATTTCATGCCGTTGATCTACCTTGTAAGCTGGTTTACTAGTTTAACTTAACTCACAATTCGTACATGAACTAGATATGAGCTATAAAAAGATTCTAGTTATGGCTACCAAGGAAACTAAACTGGCATAGAAGAAGCAATTCAATCTCTATGTCAATTAGCAACTTTGATATGAACTTCGAGATTAAAGCATACAGCTGAATTGGCCTAAAGTACAATGCTGCAAGCTGGTGAAAACAAGACTACCAGCTGAAAGGGAACACTTCAAACTCATCTAGCAGCTTTATCAGTGAGTGAGACACTTATGCATCCCCATCTTGACGGGCCAATTAGTCAGTTTTGAACCAGCATTGGGTGTCTAGTGATAACTTTAACACCTTAGGTGTAACATTGCGGCTAGTTTTAGTTCACTAACACTAACTATGAGAAAGACACCCAAGTGCCTGTGATTGGTTTAAGTTGTGCTGCTGCAGTATTCTAATTATATGAATCTTTCTTGTCCTTTGTTACCAGTTAATAAATTCTTCAACGTTATAAAAAGAGGATTTGCCGAAGGGGCTTACTGCATGATAATGCACAAATAATTCAACCAGCTAAACCACCACTAACCTTCAATTCATCCATAAAGTAGCATCTAAATTGACCTGGTCCATGGAACTCAATCAGAGACTAATTGGGTCTATGGAACATCGTAATCGTACACTATTTATTTATTCGGGTTTTGAGTAAATCCGTCAACTAAATTTGTTCTCCTGAGCTATGTTACACTAGCGCCAGAACATTCCAATTCTAAAAAGAAAATTTGCTAAGGGTTAACTATATGATAATGCATACACAATTCAACCACCTAAACCGCCACTAAGCTTCAATCCATCCATGAAAAAGCATCTAAATCGACCTGGTCCATGGGACCCAATCAGAGACTAATCGGGTCGATAGAACATCGCCATCAAAGACTATTTATTCTTCGGTTTGAGTAAATCTGTCAACCAAATTTGTTCTCCTAAGCTAGGTTAGACTAAATGCCAGCACATTCCAATTCTAAATTAGAAATAACTTAACCGAACCATCACACAGATTCTAGATCAAAAGCATACAAATTGACTACCTTCTAAAGATTAAACTCATCTGGCTTACCATATACACAAGGACATTGGAAACAGCACTATCAAAATCCATACTTTGATACGTTGATTTTCTCCCATTTACCTATCTAATCCAAACTATTGTCTAGCCCTGCATTTTACCTCTAGATGATAGAAAGCGCATATCATTCAGACTTCTGCCTGACCTGTTATATCCTATATGTCCTGTACATTACCTAATTTCTATTTGAAACCCTAATTTCTAATTCAACATGAAATAAAGCTTTTGATAAGATTCCAAAATTTTCCATTTTTAAGAAGTACAAATCCAAAAACAAATCTACAACCCTAGATTGTACATCAAAGTGATAAAGATCAAACCTTTATAGTTAAATCTATACTACTAGTGGTAACAAACAAACAAACATCAAAACCAAAATTTTCAAAAAAAGAAGAGTGGGATAGAGGTACAGTACCGATTAGTGAAGAGTCGAGAAGGTGAGTTCTAACAAGAACTTGATCCATTGGTGTGAGAGTACCATGCTTAACATTTTTGTTCTGGATCCAAAGAAAGTTGTAAACACTAGAAGCAAGTATCAAAGACATAACTCCTACAATAGTTTTAACTGTGATTTCTGGTCCTTTACCAGTCTTTAACTGGTCTATTACTTTCATTACTAAGTCTCTGAATGGTCCGATCTTTACTACTAGAAGAAATGCCATGATTCCTTCAACAATCAAAACCATAATTAATAACTGATACATCTCTATCTATCTATGTATCTATCTTGTAAATTTCTATCTATGGAGAGATTTTCCTCCTGATTTGAAGCTCAAAGCTTCTGCCTTTCATAAAGCTAAAGAGAGATGAGATGAAGGAGAAATGGGTTTTGGGTGTAACAGATACAGAACTCAAAACCCCAAAAGGTAAGAAAATGTGTGTGTATAGAGAATAATAAAGTGGTGTGAAGGAGGAGAATATGTGAAGAAATAATTAATAAGGGAGGTTAATTATGGTGATTTTGGTAAAGTAATGTTTGTTACAGCCTTAAAGCAAACATTTTGGTAGGGTACCATAGCCGTAGAGACTTTGATAAGCTAAATCCCAGGGTTTGTTTGGTAGGTTGGGAACCAAAAATAAAATGTCTTATTTGTTTGGATTTGACTCTAGATTTGACTATGATTCGGCGTTCGACTCGGCTCTGACCGGATGTTAAATTATTTGTTTGTTTTTTTCCTAAAATCTGACACGAAGTTTAAATTGACTTCGACATTTAGTTTAAAGGTATTTGAGTAAGATATAATTTTATATGTGACTCGTTAGATACACATCAGATTATATTTAAAAAAAATTATAAGTCAACTATTTAATTTTTTAAACTTATAAATCTCCTTTTATTTGTTAAGTTTTGTTGTGGTCTTTAGACATACTTTTCTTACTCCTTTATACATGGAGATTTTTTTTTTATCTTTTCACCTAGTCAGTGAAGTTTCCAACCACAAGGTAATGGTTTGAAATATCACTTTCGAACTTCACTTTTCAGTGTTTGACCCTGGTCAGTCTTTGAATTATCAGTTGTTATTGTTGATTTTTTTTAGTATCATTTATTAGGATGATACCCCTACATGCAAGTGGTGTTTGGACCATACCAAGAGGTTTTAGTGTCCATACACATATGTACATTAGATAATAGGTTGATTTATGTGGGTGATATTGTTTTCTATATTTCATTGAAAAAGAAAAAAAATGAGAACAAGGCTTGGAGGTATATAGAGTGGATTATCAAATTTGTATAAAATAAAAGAATAATTATAACTGTATTTACTAGATTCGTAATTTTTTGTGGAATTTGGTAACATAGGTGGGGGAAGTGTTATTTTAGCCTTATACAACTTTTTTCTTTTGACATTTTTTTAATATATATTAATAAGAAAGCGCTTGTATATAACTGTTTGAGAAAAAGTTTGTACATCAAACTGTTAAAGGTTGCAATATACAGCTGGGTGGTTGACCACCAATCAGAGTTGTTACGATTGATCTGAGTCTGCTTCACTAAAGTATATGCAGGTCAGTCAGGATGCTCGGCAAACATATATATTCAATTTTATAAGATAATTGTACTCTGCCTAGCTACCTGGGCCAGTGGGTTTGTAGGTAGCAAACCTCAGCTTACAAAATAGGTTTTTAAAAAAGATAAATAAATATAAAGTATAGATAACAACTTTGTGTTGTAACAAATACTGCAAGTCTCATCTTCTCGAACCCTAATGGTAAACCATAAACCTTTACGAGTTTTATCATCAAAATTCTCTTCTCTCAAATTTCTTTTTCTCTAAAAAAGAAGATGAGGATTTCAGGTAATACTGACACCTCATCATCTATATCTTTAGTGGTTAATCATAATGATCGTTTGATTCTGATTCTCTTATATATGTTTACCTGTGAAATCACTAGTTGTTCTCAAATATGTATCAAAACATTGGTATTCTCTTATCACTGATTTATATTTCATGCAAAAACATTGTGTACTTCACACCAACAAACTTTCAGTATCCGGATATTTTTTTCCTAAATATGATGAGAATTCTAACCCAGCAAGTTATGATATAATTTGGGTTGATGATAAAGCCAATAAAGTCATTAACAATGTCATTTTTGTAATCCAAGTGAACGAACAACCAATAGATTTAGATATTGAACAATCTTGTAATGGTCTTCTTTTGTGCCACGAGCCTAGGTCTTGTACCAGGATTCATTATGTTTACCATAATGCATAAAAGGAAATGGTACTCATAATCCCTAATTGATTTTAGCATGCTATTTTTTTTTTATTCCAAGCAATGTTTGTAGTGTTGTAATATATAAATCCTTGCATTTCCCGTTCTCCTGATTCGGCAATTGGCTTGCCACGATGTTGAGCCATCCGAGCCTCTATAAAAATCCTTCAACAAGACATTACAGAACCATTCCTTCATTCCAAGAAGAAATCAATTGGAGTTCTTTTGATTATCAAATATATTTAGCTTTCAATCCACATAAATCACCTACCTATGAAATTGTATTTATGTTGGGTAATAATGATCATATCATCAGATAGAAATCTATTCGTCGAAAACATGTTCACAGAGAGTTGTTGATTATATGTTTAACTTTTATCTCCCTTGTTGTGGTGTTTATTGGAATGTCTGTCTGAATTGGATTAAATAGATAAACCAGATTTTAATTTACTTCAATATGTTCAACAAGTACTAAAAAGGTTACGATATAACGACAGAGTGAGGGAATATAGGTCTAAACCAGAGTATTTTAGAGAGTGCATGAGTCATATGTATCTTATTTTAAATGACAAGGTATCGACGTCCATTTGTTTCTTTGAGATGGAGATTGACTACAGTTGGTGGAAACCAATAGGTCGAGTCGATCTAGGCGAATTAGCAAATCAGTATGGGAGAAATGGTGGTTTCGTTCGTTATCTAAATTACCGTATATTGAAGGTAGTTTTTGAAGGAGATGGTTTTGAATATGAGTTGAAGGTTGATACTTTTACATCACAAGATTATCTCTTATATATGATCTCCATAAAAAAGAGTTTCAACAAGATTTATGATTATCAGATAGATCAATTTGTTCACTATTCACAACATGCTTATATAGGATCATTTGATAATGTTTGATGATATTACTTCACAAGATTGTATTTTACATATTCACCTCCATTCCAAGAAGAAATCGATTGGAGTTCTTTTGATTATCAATTCTATTTAGCTTTCAGTCCACAAAAATCACTTACATGTATTTATGTGGAGTATAATGATCATGGTTATCAGATAACAATTTATTCATCAAAAACATGTTCACGGAGAGTAGATGATTATATGTTTAACTTTTATCTCCCTTGTTGTGGTGTTTATTGGAATGGATGTCTGAATTAGATTAAGCAGAGAAACCAGACTTTAATTAACTTAAATATTGCTCAACAAGTACTACAAAGGTTACGATATAGCGACAAAATGATGGAATATAGGTTTGAACCAAAGTATTTTGGAGAGTGCATGGTTCATATGTATCTTATTTTAAATGAAAAGGTGTCGACGTCTATTTGTGTCTTTGAGATGTAGATTGATTATACTGGGTGGAAACCAATTTGTCGAGTCGACTTAGGCGAATTAGCAAATCAATACGAGAATAATGGTGTTTTCGTTTATTATTTGAAATATCGTATATTAAAGGTAGTTGTTGAAGGAGATGGCGATGAATATGAGTTGAAGGCGTTGATACTTTTACCTGAAAAGATTATCTCTTATGATCTCCAGAAAAAGAGCTTCAACAAGATTTGTGATTATCAGATGGATCAGTTCGTTCACTATTGCTTATATAGGATCATTTGCTAATGTTTCATGATATACCTCACAAGATTGTATCTTACATATTCACCTCAATTCCAAGAAGAAATCGATTGAAGTTACTCTTATTATCAATTCTATTTAGATTTTAGTCCACAAAAATCACTTACCTATGAAATTATATGTATGTGGAGTAATAATGATCATGATTATCATATAGCTATCTATTTGTCGAAAACATGTTCATAGAGAGTTATTGATTATATGTTTAACTTTTATCTCCCTTGCTGTGGTGTTTATTGGAATGTCTGTCTGAATTGGATTAAGCAGAGAAACCAAACTTTAATTTACTTCAATATTGCTCAACAAGTACTAAAAAGGTTACGGTATATCGACGAAATAAGAGAATATAGGTCTGAACCAAAGTATTTTGGAGAATGTGTGAGTCAAATGTATATTATTTAAATGACAAGGTGTCGACGTCCATTTATATCTTTATGATGGAGATTGATTACAGTGGGTGGAAAACAATATGTCGAGTCGACCGAGGCGAATTAGCAAATAAATATGAAAATAATGGTGTCTCCATTCGTTATTTGAATTACCGTATATTAAAGGTAGTTTTTGAAGGAGATGTCGATGAATATGAGTTGAAGCCGTTGATAATTTTACCTGACAAGATTATCTCTTATGATTTCCAGTAAAAGAGCTTCAACAAGATTTGTGATTGTCAAATGGATCCATTTGTTCATTGTTCACATCATGCTTATATAGGATCATTTGCAAAACTACATCATGCGAATGTCAATTGCCCCTCGAGAATATACTTGAAGACTGAATCAATTAACATAAACGCCTTGGAGGCATGAAATTGAATAATCACCAAAATAAAGATTATGTTTCACTCTAGATAATAATTATTAGTATATTAAAGCGCTAAATTTTGTCAAGTTTTCAGATAGACATGCATAATTAAGATTTATGCAGAAAACTATATTGGAAAATGATTAGACTTAAATTTAAAGGAAATAAGTTTTTTTCTGGTTTGAGGGAAGGATGAAAAAGAAAAAGGAGAAAAAACGGTTACGTGTAGTAAAAACAGTGTGAATATTTTTTTCATCGAAACTTGAAAGTACAATAGAAATTGAAACTCATTTTGAAGGTCACCTATTTCCAATTTTAAGGACTAATGTTTACTGGAAAATAGGGTTAGAGAGGTGTAAAACGTATCGATCCAGCACAACCCATCCCACAAAGTCACATGTTTAGTATGTTGCATGCCGTGTTGTGTTGTGCCAGAAAATAAGGCGTGTTGTGTTGTACTGTGCTAGAAGGCAAATTGTGTTATACATATGCCAAAAAATAATTGTGTTGTGCTATGTTGGTACACTTAATTTTATGTTTTCCAAAGCAAATATTTTTCAAATATTTAGATATTATATGTACTGTTATAGAAATAAGTCAACATAACGAAAATCTAATGTCAAAAATTTACTGGAATAAAAACTTGTTTTGTAAAATATAATGAAATGTGATGTATTGTACCGTGTTGTGTAGTGCTCATGCATGTTATGACGTGCTTCCTTAGCGTGTTGTGCTTCATGCTTATATGTGTCGCATGTTATGTCGTGCTAGTGTGCCAAATAGCCAGGTACAACCCAACACACAAAGCTAACGTGTTGTTATAAGTACTTGTTGGACCGTGTTGGGCTCAAAATTTAACGTGTTGGGCTGCGCCATACACGTGGTGGCATGACCCAATTTACACCTCTAGTTAAATTCATGGTTTACGGAACCTAGAACCTCGAGCACGCTAAGAAAAAACTAAATCATTGAATAACATGTTTTTTTTCCTAATTAATAATATTTATAAACTAATTAATATCACATAATTGTCTTATAATCTTAGACCCATCATCAACCATGAATCTCCAATTCACAATTCAACATATAATTTGATACTTAAAATTCAAAAATGAATGACACCATGATTTATGCTTTTGGTTACATTGATGTAGTGAAAAAAAAATGTCTCATGTTTGTTAAAATATTATTTTTTACTTATAATATCCTTTTTAAATTTTGGTAGATGATGTGTTAAGTTAAGTTAGGATTTCATAATCATTTTGTTGTAGCCAAATGGAATTGCATTACTCTTGTGGCCGATATTTCATACAAAATCGTTTTATGCATAACAAACTTTGTTTTTTCTCAAATCTTTCAAATCACTTATTACTAAGCGTCATGACGAAGGAACACTGACACTTTTAAAACCCATGGTTTTGCATAAAGGTTGTATATAATACATAATGATTCTTAGTAGACCGTGGTTTTGGGACTCCACAAAAATCGCCACTCACATGGGAGTGCCCCCCCCCCCCCCCCCCCCCCCCCCCCCACACACACACACACACACACACACCACCACCCACACACCACCTGAGTTAGCATGGGGTCATTTTGGGTGGGTATACGTTTGACATATTCATTTGATTGGTTAATTAGTTAATTGATGAACTCATTACCTTCCATGTTTAGAATTTCGACCCTCATTACTTAACTCCCTAAATTAAATCAACTAGTCCATCATAAGTGTGATGCACGTGTTCGTTTCTTATTGTTATGAAAAGTCTATGGTGACATAACTTTGCATATTTCTGTTACGTTATACAGACAGGACTGTACACATACCATCGACTCCTGAGTAAATTATTGTATTTTAAGATAAGAGATAGTTAAACACATATATGCATAAATACGAGTCCGAATTGTGTAACCCTTGTCTACAGACAAGACTATACACATATATGCATAAGTATTTTCAAAGAACGAATTGAAAATCACGAAGTCTCAAATCTAAACTCAATCTATTTAATAGAAAACCAAATAAACACACTCCTAGCAAAATAACATAAGAAAAATCAATTATAAGCATAATAATAAAAGAAAATTTGTAAATTCCTATTCGTTGGTCTCGTCACCATGGATAGCTATTTGGCAAGCAACATAATTGATAAATTCAGAATTATCGGAAACGTACTGACGAACCATGGTCTTGGTGTACCCATCCGACAAGTCATTTTTGTTGATGATAGTAATCTTCAATTTCGATGGCCCATACAATGCATTTGAAATGCCAATATACATTGGATGTTCATTCCTCTTAAAATTTCCTTCTCTGAGGTAGAACTCTGCATTGTGTAACCCCGTCTACGACCTTTATCTACCTCCATTTTAAAACAAATCTTAATTGGAAATTGATATCTATTATTTGGAACTGGATTACCCAACCTCATTACCTTTTGTCATATTACCACCTTACTGCATGCCCGGTTAGCACTTCTGCAATGATTTCATCTTCTCCCAGCTGCGTTATGATCAACCTTGTGCCTGCAACAATGTGTTTGGCTCTGTTCAGTGTAGCTATAAGAGCAATGTCTATACCAACCTTCAGTCGTTATTCATGGTTCGAAATGCACCTATTTTCAACACTGTTTAGAAATTCCTTAGGATACAACATTGCTGCCTTGTTGTAGTTCGGAGTAGCAAAAGACAGATAATCTCTACTCAGTAATACATGCTCTTCTCCTGGAAATAGGGATACCATGCGCCTATTTATTTCAGGGATTTTGTCATATCCGGTGGTCAGGATAGATGTGTGCGCAAGGTAGGATTTTCTGAAATTGTTCTTCATAGAATTCTTATACGAGACAATTATCAGTGCATTGAGAAACTCTCCCTCAGTTGACAGAAAAATATTGCATTCAGTCATAGTAATAGTTGTTGCACGAGCTTCTCCGTCTATACAGTCAATAAGATCCCTCAGATGACGATCACTCATTACACCTGTGGTACAATAAACAACACCCGCTTTAATACATGATTCAAAATAAACCATGTCTATGCACTATATGCCTTAGACATGTTTAAATCGTATTAAAAAAGACATTATGAAAAATATCCAACTTTACGTTGTATGCTGATTCTCTGCCATACCTGTGTTCCAATAAACAATATATATACATAAGCTATATATTTAAAACACATCATACCCATTGCACAAATATTGAGTTTACGCTGAAACAAATTTAGATCAAGCAAGAAAATTCAATCCGTGTAAGACTACTAACCGTGTGTCGAACCCCAATGTTGTATGTTTCATAAATAACTTGTTTGAATGTCAAACGTTGTGTACTTTTCCATTATATATAATTTTCATATATCAAGTATTCTTTTTTATAGATATTATGTATACAGTCGATTCTATATCTGAGTTTAGTTTTTAAAAACATGGATGCATGTAGAATGGTATGAACAAAACTACGAAAGTAATATGAAAATAATGTTTATTATTTCGCTATTGCTAGAATTTTTATATGCTCGTTTTTGTATTATCTTGCTTTAGATTTCAAATCTTGCTTCAATTTTTTATTTTAAATTCTAACAATTTTGTATTTTTTGACTTTTGGACAGGATCATCACAAATTTATTCTCAAAAGAAAGGTATCATTCGATTAAAAGGTTAGTTCCCACAACTAATTCGATCAATTTTTTTTCCGAAGCTCCCATCCGAAGTGTAATCGATATGAATAGTTTATTTTGGAGTTTTAATTGATAGAATGGAGTTGTAATTAGGAAAAGATTGATTTCAAGAAATGTAACCGAACATTGGACATTGTATATTCTTTTACATTTTTTTATTAGTTATGTGATTGATTATGTGATTGATGCATGATTGATTTAATTTCCTAATTTCCATGATGAAACCGTGATAAATTTTATTTAATGTATCTTTGGAAACACTGAGATTTTTCGAGATAATTGTTCTAGGAAAATAAAAATTCGGTTTCCATAAAAAAATCCTGAGATTTTTCGACATAATTGCTCTGGAAAATAAAAATTTGGTTTCCATAAAAAAGAATCCCATGGGCCAGAAATCCTCTCCCACGTTTTCTATTAGGCCACATCAATTTAACTTCCTTTAAAATGTTTGGTGGAACCAGAATCAACCAAAAGCTCATGTGAATCACAAGCTTCGATAAATGAAAACGCCTGAAAAAACTCTATTTTTATATAAAAAATGGTGAAGATTAAAATATTACATGTACGCTCGTTAAAGAGTGTGCATAAAATCGGACTCATAAAATGTCCTAAGCTTTATTAAAATGGAGTCTCGATTCGTTGACACGAAGGATGAGAATCAGACTTCACCAACTAGACTTGCCCCAAAGGCGCTAGAACCGATTTGGACGAATATACTCAGTTCAAATATGAACCAGCCGATCCGGATAATCCCTAGCACCAGGAGCCTCTTCGCTTTTCATAACAAGAAAATCAAAGAAGAGTCAAACTCAGTAAAACCCCTCTTTCTAAAACCCGTGAAAAATATATAGACGATCGAAGAAATGGCGAAGAAAGTAGAAGCATCATCATCAGCTGATATACTAAGCACGCTCGGTGATTTCACAAGCAAAGAAAACTGGGACAAATTCTTCAGTATCAGAGGTAGTGATGACACTTTCGAATGGTATGCAGAATGGCAATTTCTCAAAACCCCACTTCTTTCTCATCTGTCTAACCACACCACCACCACTCAAACCCTAAACACATCCAATCCAAAATCACCACCACCACCACTGTCTCTTCAGATTCTAGTTCCTGGTTGTGGAAATTCCAGATTATCTGAAAATGTATATGACGCTGGATTTCAGAACATCACTAACATTGATTTCTCAAAAGTTGTCGTCTCTGATATGTTACGGAAGAATATCCGGACGAGACCGAATATGAAATGGCGTGTTATGGATATGACACAAATGCAGCTCAAGGATGGGATGTTTGATGTTGTTCTTGATAAAGGAGGATTAGATGCTTTGATGGAGCCTGAGCTTGGACCTAAACTGGGAACTCAATATTTAGCTGAGGTTAGATGAACTTGAATCTTCAGTTATATAGATTTTGTAGATTTTTGTTTTGTTCTAGTGTACTCATCATTGTAAACTAGATTGATTCGCAATATCGATATGTAGTTTATTTTGGGTTCACCTGGGCAGTTTGCATTTATTCCCAGGTAAAAAGAGTTTTGAGAACAGGAGGTACATTTGTCTGTCTCACATTGGCTGAGTCTCATGTTTTAGGTATGCTCTTTACTTCCTTCTTTGTAGTTAATTCAAGTTAGCTTAACTTCTTTGAGTAGAGTTTTATTCTGGTTATGGAATTAGAATTCTGTGTACCATGACTCAGTGCCTAGTACCTATTAGACACCGTAGGTTGACTGAATTTTAGGGCATTTTGTTCCCATTGGGTTTAACCGAACAGGTGCAGATTTTTGACCGGTTACTGAGTACCTATGTTATGTTGTATATGTAATTTGGTCATGTGCATGTTTTGCATATGCTATCATCAGGTTTTGTGAAACATTATACTTATCATATGCAATTTTCCATTTCTTTTGTAGGTTTACTTTTCTCGAAATTCAGGTTCGGATGGAAAATGAATCTTCACGTCGTACCTAGCAAACCATCTAACAAGCCAACTTTTCGAACCTTCATGGTGATTGCGGAAAAAGACAAATTGGCTGATTCTTACCAGATCACATTGTCGTTCGAGCATGCTTCTCTTGACTGCGATAAGAATCAGGTATGTATGATACTTATCTGGTAGGATCCTTTTGTTACAATGATGTACCTGTTAGGGGACATATAGGTGTTAAGGAATGTAAATGGGTATAATATTATTCCATGTTGACCAAACATATTGAAATAGTACATCAGTAAATAAGCGAAGATGTGTTATTGCAGAGCCGTGGTCTGTTTGAAGCACTTGAAGCTGAGAATAAAATACGCAGTGAATGCTCGCCTGGTTCTGATATTTTGTACTCTCTTGAAGATCTAAAGCTAGGAGCTAAAGGTGATCTGAAGAAGATCTCTTTAGGCCGCAGATTCCTTCTTGCATTGGGTGAAGAAGGGGGGTCTCGTTTCAGTTACAAAGCTGTAATTCTGGATGCTAAGAAATTAGCTGACCCATTCGTTTATCACTGTGGAGTTTTTATCGTGCCTAAGGTTTGTAATCTCGACGAATGCTTTTACCTGGTTTAATATTTTGTATCATCATATTACCTTTGTTCTCCGATTCTACTATCCTTTACTCTTAAATTTTTATACTGTGGAAACAATTATCTCAAGCATACAAATTACTCTTGAGCACTGAGATTCCATTTTATTTATTCAATGCCTTAAAAATGTAAGGTGAGACCCAGTTTACCATCACATTCAACGAACAAGTATTTTAAAACAAAAAAACAGCTATAAGTAAAATGACACATATCCGTTGAATCTACTCAAATAGGTACATCTACATCTGTGGCGCGGATAGACCTGCCTAATCTTTTCATCCCCCTAATTTATTCCAACCTAAAAATGTTCCAAAGAAAAGGCTGCTGAATTATTGGCTCTATTGATGTTTATACAAAATATTAAATTCTAGGTCCGAGCTCATGAATGGCTCTTCTCATCCGAAGAAGGACAATGGATGGTTGTGGAAAGTTCCAAAGCAGCTCGTCTAATCATGGTATCATATCTATGGCTAACTACAAGACTTTTTGGAACTATATTTGTACATATCCTTGAATTTGCTTCATCTATGTAAGTTTTTTATTTATTTTGTTTTGATTTAGGTTTTCTTAGACGCCAGACACACCCATGCGAGTATGGATGAAATTCAGGTAATTATTGCCTTCTTATTGGAATTTCAATTTTTGTTCTCGTTTCCTTTTACATTCGAATAAAAGAGATATTTAGGTGAAGTTATAAGTTTTCTAATAGGCTGTTACGTTGTGATTTCTTACTTACTCAGTCTGCTTTCTTTTTCAGAAGGACCTATCCCCTTTAGTGGAAGATTTGGCACCTGGCGAGCATGATGATGAGTCCAAAATACCGTATGTTGACTTACTTTTTTTTAGTCTGTTTCCTCTCCTCCTTTCTTTAGTCTTTTGCGCTACCTCCCTGTTCCTTAGACGGATCATGTTGCTGTGTTTCCATCCAATCCTCCAGAAGCATTAACATTCCCATTTTTTTCATTCTAGTTATTGGCATGGGAAGGGATGCAAGATTAGTTAGATGATAAGTTATCTGTGTCTAACCCTTCTTCCTCTATTTTTTTTATCTTCTTATCTACAAACATGCGGCATATATATACACGTGTGAACCTGGAATGACCGAAGCTTATCCATCCCTGCCTATTAATAAGAGTGTGCACACATGATTTTTACCACTTCCTGTTTTCAAATTTCTCACAGTTCGTATTTGTAGGTTCATGATGGCCAGTGATGGTGTTAAGCGGAGGAAAGTTGTTCACCAGGTTATATGCTCCCATTTTTGCTGAAATATGACCTTGTTAATAAAACTTGGTTATCATTCTCTAGGAAAAAAATTTAACATTGGAATGTTAACTTGAGGGTTTATTGTCACGGCAGATACGTAATCAGTGCAGTATTTTAATGTTTACTGATAATATTTAACAAGAAAGCATTGCATCCGTCTCATTGATCAAATAACAAATAACTTCGTTAAATCACAGACTCCTACTTTACTTATTTGTTTGATAAGCTTATAATAATGTTTTGCTTGCTTTTCGCCTAGTATTAGCTAAGATGAATACAATATTTTCTTATTTCTGTAGATGGTAGTTCTTTTCCTATATGATTCATGTTCTTATAAACTTGCTTCATCTTGGACATGCTAGAAAGCCAAACAAGTTAGGGGAGGTAATTTAAAGCTGCCTCTATGGTGGATCCTTGTCTGTCTTGTTTATGGTGGTGTAAGTGAAGCATGGGTTTGTTTGAGCATTGAAACATCCTTTTTCAGTTCATTATATACTATGTGTAATCCCATTTGATCTCCTTTATAAAGACATTAACTTTGCATCCCTTTGATCGTCCTGATTTAAATTGTCTTTTATGTTTACAAACACTTGTTTATGCATAGTTGTGTTTCTTGATTTTTGTTTGACTCGCATTCTGTCGTTACTATACCGTAGGTCACATCTGCCATGACTGGACCCATTACCGTGGAAGACGTGGTCTATGAAAATGTGGATGATGAAGACGCTGGTGTCACTCCATCTAAAGAATTGACATATCGTCGGCTTACTTTTGAAAGAAGTGTGGGGTTGGTGCAGTCGGAAGCTTTGGTAACAAGAGAAGATCCTGGACAAACGGAGAAGAGAAAAAGCAACTCAGCCAAATCCAGGAAAAACGGAAACCAAAGAAGTTCTGGTGATTATTTACTCTATTTTCTTAGATCTGTTTTGTTTTCCAGATTCAAATGCTAACTGTACTGATGAACTAGTGTCTAGGTTCAGTCACCTTTCTTTGGTGTTTGAGAAAATTGACTGATATTTGCATTTTTTAAGACCGTTATTTCCTGAGTGGCTCTGGTGCAGACAAACTCGTGGAAACTTCAAATAAATCCTATAACATGGATAGAAGTAAGAAGAGTGAAGAGTGTCAAGCTCCACTTATAACTTCAAAAGCACTTAAATACTTAATAGACATTTCAATATTTCAAACTTAATATATAGCACAAAGCATTCAGCATTTAAGAGCAGTTGCAAAAAAAAAGGATTCCTAGATCTGCAGTCTCACATGATGACTGGCTGCAACTAGGCGTTGACCACATAAAATTTGGCGTATCAATTTCATAAAACATCTTTTTTCAGGGTTGACATGTAGTCTAGATTTTATTTAGTTGATTATTATGACCTTAGGTACCGGCATAATCTCTATTAAGCTATTAGATGTGAGCAGAACTCTGTATTCTAGAAACAACTGAGAAGTTCTATAGATTACCATAGGCGAAGGAATGGTGTTACGTTGCCAAATGTTGGCTAGATTGTTGTACCGACTGTTGCCTATTACGATGTTTCACTGTAACTTCATCTCATTATGGTGGCAGGAAAGTTCAACTCGTTGTTCATTGTATGATATTAGTTCAGTTGGTGTGTACCTCTTCTACGGAGAATTTGAATTATTGAAAACTGTATAGCAATGCAAGCAAGCATCTTGTTTAATGTTTACTGTTTTTTTCTAAAAGACTTTTATCATTATCAGGTTTGTCTTTATTTCGTTTTTCTTATTTTTACTCCTGTCTCTTTTCTTTCTTGTTTTGTAGATTCCAAAAGCATTCTTAAGGTTGATCATCATTACCTCGCCAGCTCTTATCATACTGGGATTATATCTGGCTTTATGCTGGCTGCCTCTAATCTTGAAAGCATGGCATCATCTGGAAGAACGGTAAGAAAGGATTGTTTCTTAAGAATTTTGTATTTGTTAGGGTTGAGTTCAGAATAAATTCCATCAAAGAAAAGAAAAACAGAAATTAAAATTAAAATTTTAAATTTGTTTTGAAACATAATACTTTAAGCGAATAATGTATACTATAGTTCAACTTTCGGTGATTGATATTCTTATTTCAAAGTGCAATCATCATTACATGCTATGAGCTTGAGCATTCCCTCAAGCCGTTTATCAGTTGGTACAAGCCTACTAAATCATGCTTACTACCTTGGACATTAGTTATTTATTACATCAAGTGCATTTTTATCTATCTTGGATCTTATGTTTGACAGATGAAGACTGTTATAATTGGTCTTGGAGCTGGGCTTCTTCCTATGTTTCTTCGTGGGTGTATTCCTTGTTTGGATATTGAGGTAGATGCAATAACTTGGATATTATACTACGGATTCATCAGATATGAGAAATGCTTATGCTTTCTTTCTCATTTGCACAGGTGGTTGAATTAGATCCTGTAATTGTAACCCTGGCAAGAGACTATTTTACTTTTACTGAGGATAATCAATTGAAGGTAATTTGTCCGTACCCTATCAATGTTCTCCATTCATCCTAAATTAAAGGTAAGAGAAGTTTATTGGGAAGAAAGATACCCATTGTTTGTTACATGCAAGTCCCTCCAATGTCAAGAAAATGTTCCACAACTGTAGGTGAAGCTTGCCAGTGCTATCATTATTCAGGAAACATCTTAGTTCATTTAATTTTCATTTAGCTTTCAATATAATGTATAATGGATTTGGGACACCTCTAAGAAATTTGTCCTAAACTCATCTCTATATGACCAGTACATTATTATATTATGGCTAGCAGATTGAAATTAGGTGAAATATGTGATGGTAAGATTTATAAACAATGCACTCGATTCAACTTTAATACAAAAAGCCTGTCATGTTTTTTATGCCTAGGGGGTCTCACCTTAAGGACCACTATTAGAATAGTAAAAATCAGCCTATTTTAGGTTTTCCTTAATAGAAGCTGATTTCATTGTTTGGAAAAATTATGACGTAAGTTCCAATGGACTAGACTTGTAAGTAAAATGCTTTAGCACACATGCAATATGCACATCTGTGGTCTTGCCTTGAATGACATCTCATATACTTGGCTAGTTTCTTTGGGTCAGGTCAAATATCTTTGTGGTAGATGTATAATGCACTCAATTCAACTTAGACACAAAAAGCCAGACATGGTTTTTGTGCCTATGGAATCTCACCTCGAGGTCTATCAATACAATCCGTAAATTTCAACCTATTTTAGGTTTTCTTGATAGAACTAAATTATGGTCTAGATTCCATTGTGATAGGTTTGTAAGGTGAAATGCTTTGGCACACACACAATCTGTTCATCTGTGGTTATGTCTTTGATGATTAATATGTTAGTGATTATACTTTACTTGTTTCATTTTCTTAAAGCGGGTTGGTTGAAGTTATTAACAGAGGCATACATACCTATAAATTGAATTGTGATTTAGATTGAGCGTATTAGATATGATGCTAGCAGAAAGGTAGATGCCTATTCTTTTTTTTCCCCGAGGGGTAAGAAACAACTTGCATATATTATTTAGGATTCCTTCCTGTTTGGATATGTGGTTACGTCTTTGATGTTTAGCATACTAGTGTTCTATATGTTTCCTTTCTCAAGTGGTTTGGTTGAATAGTAACAATGGCACAATAATAGATTGACCTGTGAGTGAGATTGAGCGTACTAGATGGGATATCATATAATCATAAGCCTCTATATTTTGCTTTTCGAGGTGTAAGAAACGACCTGACTAAAGTATTTACTATTCCCTTCTTTTTTGAATAAGATTGTTCTGTATTTCTCCTAGGTAGTTGGCACTTAAGGATTCACTTGCTTGTATAAGTGTTGAAAAGTTTATATCAATCATATTATCACAAATTTCTTGTACTATTTTATATCTTTTGGACGTATCCGGCGGTACATTTAGAAATTTGGCCAGCTCTTATAAGATGATTACCATTTAATCAGATGCTTGTGAAAAGTACTCTCCATCTGTAATTGATGTGAAGGGCCATCTCCATTCCGTCTTAGATATCAACTTGTTTTGTTGTAGTTCATCTTGTGACTTCCCTTTCTGATGGTGTAGGTACATGTGGTGGACGGGATCAAGTTTATTGAAGATGCTGCTACTGCTGCATCATCTTCCAATGAAACTTCTATTCACGGGAAAATTGACATACTGATTATTGATGCAGACTCCTCCGACTCAAGGTGAAAACAGTCACTATCTAAAATATTCTTTCATCAAAGCATTGACGTGAAGTCCACCTAAGTGTTTTTTGGTGCTATTTCTCCTTTATGTGTAGCTCTGGCATGACCTGCCCCCCCGAGGACTTCTTGGAGGAATCTTTTCTTTTGTTAGTGAAGAAATCTCTTTCAGAAGGAGGTCTCTTTGTTATTAATTTGGTCGCAAGATCTAAAGCCATTCGGGAGATGGTTGTTTCTAAGCTAAAAAAGGTAAGAGCATTAGTAGTTTGTTGAAGGTTGACAATAAGGTCTGTGAGTCATGTTGCCAATAGGCAATTGGTTCACGGTCAAATAATTACTGAATCTCACAATGGTACCAGAGCTAAAGTGATTGCCTATTTATATGTAGTGTTGTCAATGGGTACTGCGGAATTGTAGGTTGTGTTTCAAATGTCAAAGACTCGGGATCAAAGTCATTAGGAATATAAGCTATTGATATAATTTAAAAAATCCCATTTAGGTTCTCTATAATATTTGTAAAGAATTATTGCAAACTGAGGAATTTGAGTTGGCTTTACCAGTATTAAATTTTCCATTGAATTAGAACTTCAATATGTAGCCAGCAACTGCAAACAAATAGATTTCGGTTCTAAGTAGTTTAATCCAACTCAAATTGGACTGCTGCTATACCTTGAATCGTTAAAACATGTAGGAATATATTGTTAGATTCATTTTATTTTACTAAGTAGTCTTTTTTTTTTCTCCTCATCATGTGTAAGTTTACTACTTCAGTGCAAACTTTCATGTCAGTCCATCTTCATTGGTATAATAACATTAAATTGCTATATGATTTTTGTTTCCAGGTATTTGACAGCCTCTTTTACCTTCAGCTTGAGGAAGATGTTAATGAAGTAATTTTTGCCCTCCCTGTGGATGTGCCTCTTAAGGAGGAAAGCTTTCCCGAAGCTGCTCTTCAACTTCAGAAACTGTTGAAGTGTACCAACCCGGATAGGAGCCAAAACATTTATGACTCTGCGAAAAAGATAAAATGTTTGAGTTAGTTGTGTTATACTACAGATAATGTTTTTTATGTGGAACAGGCGAGAATTGACTTGTAAATTTTGATTTTGTTTGCCCTCGCTCGCTACAAGTGTCTGCATTCCTTACGAGTAAAATCAATCTATGTTGTATTCATGTTTGACATTTTAATCTCATCCAAATACCAAATGTCTAATTTAGCTAATAGGCAGTATCTACTTGAGATCTACAGGGGTCATTTTGAAGCTTAGTGCTATCAATGGGATACTTCACCTTAACATCAAGATTTGATCCGTTATCATACTTAGTGCTATCAATGGATTCTAAGATATTTAAAACATTGTTAAAATCGAAAATCCTCAGACACAAAAACCCATATGTGGTGATCGAAATGCTTCTCCAATGACTCATTGCGGACGACTAATTCAGCTAATCTCGTTTTCCCTAGTCCTGCCATACCCACAATTGGTGTTCATGTTGCCCATTTGATGAAGAGGGTGTTGGTGACGTGATCAATAATTCTAATACTGCGGCTGGGGCTCGTGGATTACTACGATTAATACTAGTAATGGTAGTATGACTTCATATGAGAATGCATCTAGTACATCATCAGCATCATAAGCAGCATCTTTAAGCTTTGTCAGCCAGAGTCTGGCAGCCTCCTCAGTTACTTGGCACCTTTCAGCGTCGGATATTACAGCAGCAATTATCTCCAAAGTGCTTCTAGGCTTCTCAAGGTCGTCTTTAACAGCCCAAACGAAAGCAATCTCTTGAGCAATAACAGCAGTCAACCCTTTTAATATTTCAGTGGCACCACTTATCCAGGCTTTTCTTTCAATCTCCCAACCCCTGGGAAATAAACAACAGTAAGAAAAGCATTGTCCCAAACAGTCCCTAAGTTAGGCATAACATTCAAATTGCAGTCAACTAAGTCAACACAAGTAGGACTGTACATCGGGTCAGGTGGGTCGGTTCGGCCCCACCCTACCCGACCCGCCAGTTGACGGATGATTGAAGTATTCATCTGCACCCAACTCATCAGAGGACGGATCGGTCGGGTTTGATCCGTCATTTCAACGGGTTGGGTGTAGATGGGTACGGATCACCCGCCCAGATTTAGTTTTAAATTCTTTTTTATATCTTTTAATTTGTCCAGATCATTTTCCAGTGTGATGTTTACGTTTTAAGAAAACCTCCCCACAAGACCATCAAGCTGAGGATCAAGCTCCAAGCTGTGTTTGTTAAGATAGGCATTTAACTCATCTGTTCCAAGAACCTGAATATAATCGAGCACACACATAAAGTCGTATGTAAACAACACACTGGACTAAAGATAATCTTGATGAAGACAGTGTCTACCAGTAATAACAGACCTCTTTTTTGCTTAATTACACAATTTTATTGATTCACAACTCAAAGAATTACAAAGAGTTCATAATAGACAACTAATGAAATAACCAAAAAGATCAACATAAACTCCTAATTACAGAACCTAAAGTAGCAAATATCAGGCATTTTAACTTTCACATGAGAATCAAATCTTCCCATTTCAACAACTCTGGCACCTACACGGAGACTTGATCCTTGCCAAAGAGTCGGCAACAAAGTTTACTTCTACTACATTAACCTCTCTCAGTTTCCTATTTGCTGATGTTCTAAAACGAGCTAACTTTGCCCGGTATTTTTGGTTTATAATGCATTGATGATCATTTGGGTGTGATGGTTATTGAACTGGTCTTTGATGCCTTCAGAGTATAATGCGGGTAATTGTCCATTGCTTGATGTCTACGTCTACCTGCTGTTAAGTTTTGTAGGAATGGAGGTTTCAACTGCAGCAACAACCCTATAAAAACACCTAGCAACAAAAGATAGAAGTTTATTTTTGTTCAACCATATAAATATCTGAACAAAGCATGATAAATTTCAGGCGGGTGGGTTGGGTGAGAGAAGGTGTCACCCGTACCCGACCCGTCAGAAGGTGGGTAAAGAAAATTATCATCCGCACCCGACCCATTTATCGACGGGTCGGGTCAAAACTGGCGGGTGCGGGTCGGGTATCTGCAGCCGTAAACACAAGTACCTCTTCCCTTCGCTCACTCCACTCTACTCTTGTCTCTCGTGCTCTCCCTTCTTTCCCCAAAACCCTAGAAAAAAGCCAAGTTTAATCATTTATTTTGACAAAAATTTAGTGAAGCAGATTATTATATTACCAATATCATTCATATCAGGTTAGTTTCTTCAATTAAAGGTTTTTTCTTTTTCATTGTCTTAAATTTTGGGTTTCTTTTCCCCGATGATTCACTGTAATGATTAAGATGATGGGTTGTTAGATTTTAGATTATTTTTTCTTATCAGATTCTCAATTGGTTTTGTTTTTTCAGGTTGAATTCAATTGATATATTTACATCTTTAACATTAATGTTTTTGACTCATGGATTACTCTGAAGACTGGAAATAACTCTTCACTATCGGCTATGTCTATTGCGTGATAACAATGTGTTAATGGTGAGAGAATTCTCTTGTATTTCATAAACAGAAGACTAATCTTCACCTTACAGAAAGATTGATTAAGTTCTGTATTTATAGACAGTTTAACAGAACCTAACTAACACCTAACTATCACACGTATATGAGACATATATGCACATGACTGAGTCTAATGTAGCACACGTACACATCACATGTGTGTACAAATCAGAAAGAAACAGACACACGTATACAACACTTGTGTGAGCTGATAACAGAAACATAAACAATTATTTCTGTTGAGCAGTTAAGTCTGGTTCAATACCCCCCTTTAAGCTCAAGGGTAGTGCAACAACATTGAGCTTGTGCCTTAGAAGCAGAAAGCGTGGACCATGAAGCCCTTTTGTGAAGATATCAACCACCTGATCCAAAGTATGTACATAGTAGACTTCCAGATTTCTTGACTGAACCAGTTCTCTAATGAAATGATATTCCAGATGAACATGTTTCATTCTGGAGTGCAACACTGGATTGGAAACTAGGTTTGTTGAGCTAATATTGTCACAAACAAGTTTTGGAACACCTGTAATATAAAAATGAAGATCTTTGAGAAGGTAACAAATCCAAACAACCTCAGCAACACTATGAGCAAGAGTTCTGTACTCTGCTTCAGTACTGGATCTAGCCACAATTGTCTGTTTCCTTGAAGAACAAGAGATTAGGTTAGATCCTAAAAAGATAAAGTAACCACCAGTGGAACTTTTGTCATTTACATTGCCAGCCCAATCAACATCAGCATATCCCAGCAAAGAAGTGGAACCTTTTGTGAAATATAGACCATAATGAACAGTTTCATTGATGTATCTTAGTATCCTCTTAGAAGCCATGAGATGAACTGACCTAGGAGTATGCATAAATTGACAGACCAAATTAACAACATAAGAGATGTCAGGTCTTGTCCAAGTAAGATACTGCAAAGCACCCACCAAAGATCTGTATTCTGTAGGATTTGCCAACAAGTCTCCAGAATCCTTACTTAGACCTTTAGAAGCAGCAATAGGTGTTTGACATGGCTTAGAACCCTCCATTTGATGTTTAAGTAGTAAATCAACATCATACTTAGTCTGACTAAGAAATAGTGAAGTAGAGTTTTTCTTGAACTCAAGTCCCAGAAAATAATGCAAACAACCCATGTCCTTGATAAGAAATTGTGTTTGCAAGTTAGAAATTACATAAATGAGAAAATCTGGAGAACTACCAGTGAGAAGTATATCATCCACATATACCAAGGCTAATGTGATTTGGGATCCAGTCTTATGAATAAAAATAGAAGAGTCAACAGTTGAATTCACAAACTTGAGATGGAGTAAAGCAGCACTTAACTTTTCATACCATGCCCTTGGTGTCTGTTTAAGACCATAAATAGCCATGTAAACCTGTTTTTGCAAGGCACCATGCAAAAAAACATGGTGAGGCATGGATTGATTAATAAAACATGGTGGTTGTGCCATGTAAACCTGTTTTTGCAAGGCACCATGCAAAAAAACATTACTAACATCTAGTTGATGCACCTTCCAATCAAACTGAACAACCAAAGCCAGAGCCACTCTTATAGTTGTTGGTTTTAGCTACAAGACTAAAAGTTTTCTCAAAATCAATACCCTGTTGTTGATGAAACCCCTTAGCAACCAATCTTGCTTTATATCTGGAAATAGACCCATCTGGAACATATTTAACCCTGAACACCCATTTACATCCAATAACATTATCAATTCCAGTTGGATCAACAAGAGTCCATGTACCAGCATCAACCAAAGTTTTATACTCCTCAGCAGAAGCAACTCTCCAAACCTCTTCCTTATTAGCAGCATTAATGCAAATAGGGACTGAGACAACTTTGCCAAGTAAAGAAACATCTAGAGGATGAGCAGAAGAGAAGTAAGATTTGGGTG
Organism: Papaver californicum; assembly: GCA_023531435.1. Lineage (NCBI taxonomy): Eukaryota > Viridiplantae > Streptophyta > Magnoliopsida > Ranunculales > Papaveraceae > Papaver > Papaver californicum. The sequence continues at coordinate 157,770 of JAJJMC010031493.1, forward strand.
TTCTAATACCATTCTTTCCTCTAGTAGTCATAGTGTGATCATTCATTATAACATGAGAAACAATGGTAGTTGGTGCAAGAGAAATAATGGATGTTGAAGAAGACAAATGAACAACAGACTCAGAAACAATAGTGGAAAATGGCTTTGTAGAATCAATAGTATTGGATGATGAAAAAGAGACAAAAGGCTTAGAGATAACAGAAGAGAGCAATGATTTATATGGAAAGGAGTGCTCATTAAAAGAAACATGTCTTGAAATATAAATTGTGCCAGTACTGGGATCCAGACATATGTAACCTTTGTGCTGAATACTGTAACCAAGAAAAACACAATGTTTGCTTCTTTGCTCTAGTTTGTGAGATGTATAAGGTCTAAGCCATGGGAAGCAGGTACAACCAAAAACCTTTAAAAAAGCATAATCTGGTGATTTATTAAAGAGTTTCTGATAAGGAGATGTGTAGCCAATGGATCTGGTGGGAAGTCTGTTAATAAGAAAATTGGCAGTTTGAAGAGCCTCAACCCAAAAGGCATTTGGTAAGCCAGATTGAGATAAAAGAGTTCTGGTTACACTTAACAGACGCTTATGTTTAACTTCTGCAACACCATTCTGTTCTGGTGTATGAGGGCATGACAACTCATGAGTTATTCTTTTAGAAGCACAAAAGTCTTTAAGAAAGGAGTTTAAAAATTCACCACAATTTTTAGTTCTAATGGTAATGACAGAATGTGACAACAAATTCTCAATTCTGGTGACAAAGGTAACAAAGGCATGTTTAAACTCAGATTTAGAGGACAAAGGGAGAATCCAACAATATTTGGTGTATTCATCAACAATATTAGCATAGTACAAGCTACCAGATAGAGATGCAACATGACAAGGACCCCATAAATCTATGTGCAACAACTCCATAGGTTGTTGAGCAACAATACAAAATAGTTGAAAGGGAAGTTTTTGACATCTACAAAGCTTGCAGTCATTACAAAAGATAGGTTTATTTGCTATACTAGATAAATACAACAAGGAACAAAGTCTTTGTATAGTTTGAAAAGATGGATGACCAAGTCTTCTATGAGAAGAACATGATCACTTATTGTAGAAGCAAAAGCATGATGAACATGGCTGAAAGGGATGAGATATAGGCCATGTCTATGTGGACCTTGGAAAAGAATCCTCCCAGAGGTTTGATCCTTCACAGAGAAACCATGAGAATCAAGAGTTAATGAGCAGTTATTGTCAGATATGAATTTGTGGATAGACAGTAAGTTGTAAGAGGACTGAGGCACTATAAGAATATCATTAAGTGCAAAAGAATGATTATTAACATGCCTAATAGAGTGTCCTTTATTAGTAATGTGCATACCTTCACCATTAGCAGTGTGAATGACTTCATATCCATCATAAGGTGTAGCTTCCTGAAGTACCTTTGTATCTGGTGCAATATGATTGGTAGCACCACTATCAACAATCCACTCTTCATCATCAAATATGTCAGCAGCAGCCAACATTGCACTGAGATTAGCTGGAGGTGATTTTCCTTGATAGGAGAAGTTTAATCTTTGAGTACAGGTTGTAGCAATATGACCAGAAGAATTACATATCTGACAAACATGTCTGTCACTGGAAGAATAACCTCTTCTAGATGAATTCCTTTGAAAAATAGATGGATTTGGAAACCTGTTACCATTATAGGGACGACCTCTAGAAAAACCTCTTGAGTTAGAATATGAACTTCTGAATGAGCCTCTATTTGTGTTGGCCAGAAAAGCTTTATGAGTGATTTCATCTTTGAGTACTTTAAATCTCTTAATAATAACCGCCTCCTCACTTAACAAATTGTTATGTAACTCAATACAGGTAACAGGTGGATTCATATGCCTCATTGAGGTTGAAAAAGGGATATATTCCTCATTCAAATCCTTAAGAGTGATTACTACAAGTTCCTTGTCAGAAATTACCTCTCCAACAACAACTAGTTGATCAGATAAGAGTTTGATTTCATTGATTAAAGTTGGAATGGATTTATTACCTTGAGTAATATATAGAAGTTTTTTGCGCAACTGTATTGAATGAGTAGAAGATGCTCTTCCAAATATCTTTAATGCTTTTTCACAGATCTGCAACAGAAGTAGACCTAGAAAAATATGCAATGACTGAGTCAGAAATCTAGAGTTTATCCACATTGTAATTGTAGAATCCTCATCTAACCAGTCATTGTAGAGAGGATTTTCAATTCCATTTGTCTGATTTCTTGGACTTGTGAACTGCGGTGGACATTCATAGGTACCATGCTAAAATTTATTGAGCTTAAATTTCTGAATAACTGGATTCATTAGATTATGCCAGGTAATGAAGTTGTCTTCCTTGAGTTTCAGATAAACATAGTTTGTGAGTTGATTAAGTGGAACATTTGAGAGTAAGTTTGATGTAGGATTCTCCATTGTTGAAGATGAAAGAAATGTTTCAATCATAAGTAGATCTGAGAAATACCATTAACCCAAAAAAATCTTTGCTGCAATAGCAAACTAGCAGAAGAATGAACTAATTTTTTTTTCTACTGGATCGAAGAAGAGTTAAGCAAGAAATCTGCACTGCTCTGATATACCATGATAAGAATGTGTTAATGGTGAGAGAATTATCTTGTATTTCATAAACAGAAGACTAATCTTCACCTTACAAAAAGATTGATTAAGTTCTGTATTTATAGACAGTTTAACAGAACCTAACTAGCACCTAAATATCACACGTATATGAGACCTATGTGCACATGATTGAGTCTAATGTAGCACACGTACACAACACATGTGTGTACATATCAGAAAGAAACAAACACACGTATACAATACTTGTGTGAGCTGATAACAGAAACAGAAACAGTATTTCTGTTGAGCAGTTAAGTCTGGTTCAATATTGCGCGCCTCTTCTTTTACCTAAAACCTCTAAAGTACAATCTACATTGGGTCCGCTTCTATTTAGCCCTTCTCTAGGAACCCAGAAAACAGTATTTCCATCTCCATGTATTCCAGTTCAATCTGATGATGATTTATCTTCTAACAACAATCTTGATTTTCTCAAATGCCCTGACAATGATATATTGGTTTTCTTCCCTACTAGAGATAATCTCTATAGACTCGGACATGTTAAATTATCCTTAAAAGGAGATGAAAAACCAGCAGTATATGATACATCAGATTGTGAGTTCGAAAGCAGTAGAATTGTTAAGATTATGGTTTCTTCTGTTTATGATGCTGCTGTTTTTTGTCTGTTCATGAGGGTTTTGGTTTGGCACCTGTTCCAGGATCTTCTTTTCCTCTAGGTTTTTTGTTAGCTTGTACAACCTACTTTGTCCGTTGGTTTAGGATTGACTGGGCTGGTAACAAACATGTATTTGTTAACTTGGGTTCCGAGCGATTTTCTGCTTCTGTCGTTCATGCTTGTTGGAGTCCACATGTGGATGATGAAAGTCTTGTTTTGTTAGATGGTGGTGAACTGATCTTGTTTGATTTCAGTGAAGATGATGTTGAAAGAAGTAGTTTAGATGTTGTATTGAAGGATTTAGATTCGGGTTCATTAAATTCAGATATGAGATGGTTGGGTTGTGAATTTGGTTTGCATCCTCGGATTTTTATCATTGCTTGTTCAGATAATTTTTACCAAGTTGATTCAAGGTTTTTTAACAAGAATACTGCAAGCATTCTAGCAAAGATCGAGTTGTTTGCTGACTCGCAATCATATGGGTCTGAGGAGTTTGCTGACATGCATGAGCCTGACGAATTCATTGCATTCTGTAGAGCGGGTTCTGGAGGTTTCAATTTCAGTGTAGCAAGTAAATATGTCCTATATCTCTTAGATACCAGAAAGCCACTATCTCCTGTGATACAATGGGCTCACAATCTTGATATTAAACCAACTTATATGCAGGTGTTCAAATTGTCAGGATTAAGGTCCAAGGTAGAACATAACAAATATCCATGGGCCACTCAATCTGGTTTTGACATTTTGCTGGGATCATTTTGCAAAAATGACTTTAGTTTGTTCATCTTTGGGCCTCCTTTACCTGCTCCACCTAAATCAATAGCTTCTATAGTTTCAGACTTATGCCACACCTTGTATGCATGGGGGCTTCCTTCGTCTCTATCTTTATCAGGTTGTTGATGCTGTAGTGGTGATTGCCTTATACGGGAGGAGTTATCAGAGGCAAGGCATCCTAAGAAAGAGATTGTGGGATTCTGCATCGTCAATGAAGATCTCTTAGACATGCATCTTGAACCTGCTGTTGGCGGCAGTTTTGTACTAATTAGGTTGGTATACTCTGGAAAGTTCGAATCACAAATATATAATGCTTCTTGGGAGTTTGACGATTCATTAATAGAGCCTGTGAAACCAGCTCTATCAACGGATGAAGACTTGCATATGGATTCATTTCAGAGAGATAAAATTGATAGGAATTTTAAGTATTGGAAACTAGATTATCTTTTCTTATTTAAACGGTGATCTTCTTGCAAAAGTCTTGAAGGAGGGTTCTGGTTGTACACAATCTTTTAGTCAAGAAAAGTAAAAATATTTGCACGGCCGTTTGGAGGCTGCTGGTGTTGATCAAATTGGTATTGCGGAGGTTTTAACTTCCGTTTGTTAGGATCGATGTTATAAAGAAAACAAAACGAAAAACAAAAACACACAAAATTTATTTGATTCACCCGATTTAGGCTACGTCTAAGGAGCGGCTGCGGTTTTCATTATAATCTCAAAAACAAAGTTCCAGAGGAGTACGACGATGATAATAATAAGATACAAACCTTAGACTCTCTATATATAGAGACTATTAAAAATTTGGGTCGGGCGCTGCCCCGAACCCTGTGGAAGATTGTTTATGTTCACTCCCGGGTCCATGCCTATCGTCCCGTCCCTCCATTCCATAAATAAACCTCTTAAAAAGTTTCATTTAATTTTCCAACGGACCGCCAGTCGGATCGGTTCAAGTGCGGAAACCAGGTCGTGCACTACCAGGCTCCACACAAACATAACAATCTCCCGCTTGGGGATTGGTCACATCACAACGCGCCCTAACTCCACTCTGAACAAACTTCAAAACACACCGATCACCGCAACAACTCTCTTAACCAATCATCAAGCTCGAAGACCCACTGAAGCTGCACACAACTTCAGTTTCTCAAGGGTCACAGTTTTGTCAACATGTCTGCTGGATTCTTTGCTCCGCCAATCTTCTCAAGTGTCAACTGGCCATCTTTTATCAAAGATCGAATGAAATGATATTTAATATCCACGTGCTTGGTTCTGGAATGGTATGCTAGATTCTTCGCTAAGAAAATAACACTCTGACTATCACTATGCAAAACTCCATTTCCTTTCTTCATACCCAATTCGCCCAAGACGCGTTGTAACCATATCATCTCCTTGCTCGCTTCAGTAGCAACAACATATTCTGACTTTGTAATAGACAAGGCTACTATCTTCTGTAAATTAGATCCCCAGCTCACAGAAGTACCACTCAAAGTATACACATACCCAGTAGTACTATTTCTACTATCAATATCTCCAGCCAAGTCAACATCAACATAACCCAGCAACTTCATACTAGAACCTGTGAAGAAAAGTGATGTATCTACAGTACCCTTCAAATACCGAAGTATCCACTTGACTTCCTCCCAATGTTGCTTTCCTGGATTACTCATGTACCTGGTCACATCTCCCACCGCATGTCCAATATCTGGTCTGGTGCAAACCATGGCATACATAAGACTCCCAATCACCGATGCATAAAAAATCTTCTTCATATAAGCCTCATCTTCTGCTGTCTTAGGTGACTGGTCTTTGGTGAGCTTAAAGTGGCTACCCAAAGGCGTGCTCACTGGTTTTGGCACTCTCCATGTTAAACCTCTTCAGAATCTTGTTCACATATTCTGATTGCGACAATATCAAGGTACCATGATTGCTATCTCTCGTGATCCTCATACCAAGAATTTTCTTTGAAGCTCCCAAATCTTTCCTTGCAAACTGCTTTGACAGTTTCTTTTTTAGATCATTTGTTTCCTCACTGCTAGGCCCTGCAATAAGCATATCATCCACATATAGCAACAAAATCATAAAGGTATTTTCAGACCTGTTTATGTAGCAATAATGATCTGATTCGCACTTAGTGAAGCCGGTGGTACCCATAAAACTGTCAAACTTCATATACCACTGCCTTGGGAGCTTGTTTTAAACCATACAAGCTTTTATTCAATTTGCAAACCAAATTCTCCTTTCCCTGTATTGCGAAACCCTGTGGTTGCACCATATAACCGTGATGGAATGCAATCTCCACATCTAGCTGCTCAAGATATAAGTTCTGTGCAACCACAATTCCCCAAACCAATCTGATTGTATTTAGCTTCACAACTGGAGAAAAAATATTAGTGTAGTCTACACCTTCTTTTTGCTGAAAACCCTTCACAACAAGCCTGGCCTTGTAACATGCACTCCTATCATGCTTTTCTTTTACTCTGTACACCCATTTTTTATGCAAAGCTTTCTTCCCTTCTGGTAGCTCGGTTAGCTGCCAAGTCTGTTTCTTGAGCAAATAATCCATCTCATCTTTCATAGCTAACTCCCATTTACTCGAATTCTCAACTTGTAAAGCTTCAGCATAATTTTCAGTTTCACCTCCATCTGACAACAAGATGTGCTGAAGAGAGGGGGAATAACGATCTACTTCTTTGGGTACCCTACTGCTTCTCCTAAGAGTGAGAACCATAGTACTGGGGTTTGGAGAAGCTAGACTACCCTGCTCTATCTCAGGCACTTCGTTTTCCTGCTTCTGGACAACCTTCTCATGTATGCTGATTTTAGAAATCTCACCCAAATCAACATAAGAAGAATATTTTACCTCTGGTGCCTCTGGTTCTTCAACTGCATTTGATTTGTCCTTGTACATAACCTTCTCATTGAAGATGACATTCATGCTTCTGATAATTTTCCGATTTTCTGCATCCCAAAATCTATAACCAAAAGCATCATCTCCATAGCCAATAAATAAACATTTCTTGGATTTGGGATCAAGTTTGTTTCTAGCATTGACATCAACATGTACATCTAACAAGCCTCCAAATACTTTGAAAAAAGAAAGATTTACCTCCTTACCACTCCATACCTCCTCTGGCAATTTGAAATTCAACGGAACTGATGATCATCTATTGATCAGATAAGTTGCAGTGTTGGTTGCATCAGCCCAAAAAACTTTTGGCAATCCAGCATGCAACCTCATGCTTCTAGCATGTTCATTTAGGGTCCGGTTCATGCGCTCAGCTACACCATTCTGTTGTGGTGTCCCTGGAATGGCCTTCTCCATTAGGATTCCATTTGTAGCACTATACTCTCTGAACCCACCATCAATATACTCACCCCCATTATCTGATCCTAGGAACTTCAGTTTCAAACCTGTCTCATTTTCTACCAAAGCCTTCCATTTCTTAAATATATCAAATACATCACTTTTATTTTTCTGTAAATAAATCCATACCTTCCTGGTCGAGTCATCAATAAATATGATGTAGTATAATGATCCACCAAGTGATGAAACTGGAGATGGTCCCCACAAATCAGTATGCACCAACTCTAACTTTTCTGGTTTTGGAGCTCTACCACGTTTGACGAAGCTGACTTTCTTATGCTTCCTAAGGATGCAACTTTCACACATACCAACATCAATGGTCTTCAATTCTGGTAGTTTACCGTTCGACTGAAGTACCTTCATGCCCTTCTCACTCATATGCCCAAGCCTTTGGTGCCATAGAGTATCACTAGATTCAGCAACTGCAACTGTATCTACTGCTGCCATGCCAACAATAGACAAGTCTCTCGAACTTGAGTACATATAAAGAGTACCCGACTTGTAACCACGAGACACTACCATAGCTCCCTTAGTCACCTTCCATCTACCACTACCAAAATAAACACCATGCCCTTCGTCATCAAGCTGCCCAATAGAAATCAGATTCCTCTTTAACTGTGGAACATGTCTAACCTTGTGGATTCTCCAGACTGATCCATTTTCCTGCTTAAGCTTGATCTCTCCAATTACTACTATCTGAAGTGGTCTATTATCAGCTAAATAGACAGTCCCATAGTTACCTGCAGTATAGTTAATAAAGAGTTCTCGGCTTGAAGTGGTATGCCAAGAATCTCCAGAGTCGAGAACCCAAGAGTCCATGGGACTTTCAACAGAAAGCAGTAAGGCATCTTGCACGGTTTCTGTAACAACATTCGCATTTTTATTCACGTTCTTCTTAGGTTATTTGCACCGCTTCTGTATGTGACCCATCTGGCCGCAGTTCCACCATCCAGCCGGACCCCGTGGACCTCTAAATTAGCCCATGCTCCACCCTCTTATTGTTTTAGATCTTCCTCTGTTATGATATTTCTGAGATGATCTGCCTCTTGATTCGACGTTATATGCAGCATCATTATTCGAATATTCACCAGAATCCTTCCTTTGAACTTCTTCACCCAGAATCAGATCGCGTATGTCATTATACTTTAACTTCTCTTTGCCGACGGAATTATTTACGGCAATTCTCACAACTTCCTAACTGTTGGGTAGAGAAGCCAAAATGATTAGGGTACGAACCTCATCATCGAATTCTATCTCGACAGATGATAGAGCATTCCCAATTTCACTGAACTCATTCAAGTGCTTTGTAACTGAAGCGCCCTCTGCCATGTACAATCTGAACAACTTCTTCATCAGATACACCTTGTTGTTCACCGACGGCTTTTCATACATACTCGTCAAGGCCGCCATCAGACCAGCAGTGGTCTTTTCTTTCACAACACTGTGTGCAACTGACTTGGTTAGGGTTAATCGAACAACCCCTAGAACCTGTCGATCCAGGAGTTTCCAATCTGCCTCGGACATCCCGTATGGCTTCGTTGAATCCAATAGAGGTTGCTGCAAATTTCTCCCATAAAGATACTCTTCAATATGCATTCTCCAGTACGCGAAATCTGACCCATCAAACTTTTCGATTGCGTTTGTAGATCCGATCCCTATCGCAGATGATATCGACGCCCCTTTCTCTGTCGTTCTGTCGTCTTCTCCTCCTGCCATTGATTCTTCATGAAATTCTTCACGAATCTAGCTCTGATACCAGTTGTTAGGATCGATGTTATAAAGAAAACAAAATGAAAAACAAGAACATACAAGATTTACCTGGTTCACCAAATTTAGGCTACGTCCAAGGAGCGGCTGCGGTTTTCACTATGATCTCAAAAACAGAGTTCCAAAGGAATACAACGATGATAATAATAAGATACAAACCCTAGATAGGGCAATTCTATATCTATAGAGACTACTAAAAATTTGGGCTGGGTGCTGTCCCGGACCCCGTGGAAGATTATTTATGTTCACTCCCGGGACGGGCCGATAGAAAACCTGACCGTACACTACCAGACTCCATACAAACATAACACTGTTAGTGTGCCAACGAGCATAAATGAGATTGCTGTAAGTAGGATGTGGACTGGCTTATCCATTGGTGCTTTACAGCTGGGGTTTTCTTCATATCCAGACCTCCCACGAATTAAATTGCTAGGGCTAGAAGTGTTCATGGACTTTTTATGTATTCCAAAGTCTTCTTAACTGCCACCATTCTTATTGAGAAAGCCTTCGGCTAGAAATAAGAAATCTCAAAAAGTGCCACCTGATTATGATCTTTTGGGACCAGTTCTTCCTCTTCCTGTTTTATTCGATCTTCATACGGTAGAAAATCAGATAAATACATCCAATAAAGAAGTAAATGAATTTTCATTTGAAAACACATTAACTCACCAATGCGATGATATCATGAGAGTGGTCAACGTTATGGGTTTGACAGGTTCTTCAGACGAGTTTCTTGATTCCCATGCTGTTTCTCTTGGTGATGACAAGGACGAAAACTCTAGTGTTTCCCAAGAGGTAAAGTCATTGGCCTTTTATAAACCAACATCATTCACAAGTGAGAACCGCCACCCTGTGGATCTACCTGTTTCGGAAGATACCTCTATGACATTCATCATGAAAGCTAACAAATCTAATTTGGAAATGTTTGATGATCTGTGCCCAATAAAGTTGAATTTTTATTCTCCTATTAGAAACCTTGGGAAGGAGGAGTTAGAGGCACTCAAGTTGTTGAAGAGACGAATTTCCGCATGGCAAGGAAAGTTTAAGCCTTATCAAGATTTAGTTGGACGTCCAAGCATGAAAGGTGATAGCACTCTTTAACTATCCAGGTAGAAAGGTTGGTCGCAAGAAACTCTGCACTATTTAGCTGTATAAGTTGCTCATTTGTTTAGTAAATTTGGGTTCTTTTCTTCTATTTCTTTCATGGCTAGACACACTATTTGTTGATATTTAACATTTGTGCTAACATAGCCTTTCTTTCCCTTTCTTATGTATGTATGCTTTCTGATTGAACATTATTCGAATTGTGATTTAGATTGAGCGTATTAGATATGATGCTACCACAAAGGCAGATGCCTATTTTTTCCCCTCAGGGGTAAGAAACAACTTGCATATATTATTTAAGATTCCTTCCTGTTTGGATATGTGGTTATGTCTTTGATGTTTAGTATACTAGTGTTCTATATGTTTCATTTCCCAAGCTGTTTGGTTGACATTAGTAATAAAGGCACAATAATATATTTGACATATGAGTGAGATTGAGCGTACAAGATGGGATATCACATAAACATAAGCTTCTATGTTTTGCTTTTCGAGGTGTAAGAAACGACCTAACTAAAGTATTCACTATCCCAGTATCCCTTCTTTTTTGAATAAGATTCTTCTGTATCTCCTAGTTAGTTGACACTTAGGGTCTCGCTTATTTGCTTTTAAAAAGTACATCTTATAAGTTTTTTTTATGTGTATTTTAAAATAAAACTAAATTTTTTTTTATGCAGCTGTATCATTACTTCAATTGGGAACCTGTTCAATGGATAGTCTTGGTCCTATTAAAATTACCAGTGGAAGTGAAAATCCCGTTATACATGATAGGAATAAATATGTTGATAGTTGTGACGATAGTGATAATTCCAGTTCTAATAATATGAATATTTTTTTTCGATGTCAGGGATATTTGGAGTTTGATCTCTAATGACCTCTTTTTAGTTAGGGATCGTAATGGTAACAATTATTCGATATATTTAAATATTAAAAATTTTATTTTTAAGATTGACAACGATCGCTCTTTTATGAATGAACTAGAAAGTGCCTTTTTTAGTTATCTGAATAATGGTTCTCAAAGTGACAATCACAACTACGATCATTATATATATGGTACTCAATATAGTTGGAATAAACACATTTTTCATTGCATTGGTAGTTATCTTCGTTCTGAAATCAGTATTGATAATTACATTTCAGGCGGTAGTTACAATTACAGCGACAATTACATGTATAGTTACATTTGTAATGAAAGTGTAAATAGTAGTGACAACGAGAGTTCCAGTACACAAATTAACACAGATAAAAACGATTTCAATATGAGAAGAAGATATAATGATCTCGATATAAATAAAAAATACAGACATTCATGGGTTCAATGCAAAAGTTGTTACGGGTTAAATAAAAAAAAAATTTAAGTCAAAACTAAATGTTTGTGAACAATGCGGATATCATTTGAAAATGAGCAGTTCAGATAGAATCGAGCTTTCGGTTGATCCGGGCACTTGGGATCCTATGAGTGAAGAGTATCGATTCTTATCAAAGAAAAACAGGGTTAACCGAGGCTATTCAAACAGGCATAAGTCAACTAAATGGTATTCCCATAACTATTGGGGTTATGGATTTTCAGCTCATGGGGGCAGTATGGGATCCGTAGTAGGCGAGAAAATTACCCGTTTGATCGAGCATGCGACTCGTAAAGCTCTCCCTCTTATTATAGTTTGTGCCTCGGGAGGAGCGCGCATGCAAGAAGGAAGTTTGATCTTGATGCAAATGGCTAAAATATCTTCCGCTTCTTATAATTATCAATCAAATAAAAAGTTATTCTACGTATCAATCCTTACATCTCTTACAACCGGTGGGGTGACTGCAAGTTTTGGTATGTTGGGAGATATCATTATTGCCGAGCCTAATGCCTACATTACATTTGCGGGTAAAAGAGTAATTGATCAAACATTGAATAAGACATTACCTGATGGATCCCAGGCAGCTGAGTATTTATTCCACAAGGGCTTATTCGTACCACGTAATCCTTTAAAAAGTGTTCTGAATGAGTTATTTCAGCTTCACGGTTTCTTTCCCTTAAATCAAAATTCAATCAAGTAGAGCATTCAATTCACTTTTTTTATTTGCGAAAAAGAAGTTTTTTAGTTATCGGTAAAAAAAAAAGAAGAAGATTTCGTTTTCATTACGGACATAAGATCCATTTATATTGTAAGAAGAATCAAAAGTTTCAGATACTTACTTTAAAATTTTTCATCTAGAGCTGTATTTTATACCTATAATTGGTGTTATATTCATGATTAGTAATCAGGAAGTTTTGATCAACAGGATAAAAGAATGCATTCTTCTTTTCTTTTGGCAAAATTTGATGAAGAAAAAGAATTTCATCTGATCCTCTTACGTATTATAGATATAGAAAAATTCAAATATATAAAATAATAGAATGAAAATCGTGCATATTTCAATATCTCACGTGAGAACTCATATTTAGTTCTACATTCCCTGCACTTATTATTCTATACTTATAATAAATAGATATACTTATCATAAGATATCTTTATAGCATGTACAAGTTTTAAATCGAGGTATCCATTCTATGACAACTTTTGATTTACCCTCTATTTTTGTGCCTTTAGTGGGCCTAGTTTTCCCGGCAATTGCAATGGCTTCTTTATTTCTTCATGTTCAAAAAAATAAGATTGTCTAGATCCCTCTGAAGCAGACGCTTTTATATCTAACCAATTTGATGAATTATTTCTAATGGTTCACATCATAATAGTGCTAGTTGATGAGAGTTACTTCGGGAACAAAAAAAATAAAGTAAAATTCATTTGGGTTATTCTCTCAATTCCAAAAAAATGAAACTTGATAGTATGAACTGGCGCTCAGAACATATATGGATAGAACTTATAACAGGGTCTCGAAAAACAAGTAATTTCTGCTGGGCCTGTATCCTTCTTTTAGGTTCACTAGAGTTCTTATTGGTTGGAACTTCTAGTTATCTTGGTAGAAAAATGATATCCTTATTCCCGTCTCAGGAAATCCTCTTTTTCCCACCAGGCATCGTTATGTCTTTCTATGGGATCGCGGGTCTGTTCATTAGCTTCTATTTGTGGTGCACAATTTCGTGGAATGTATGTAGTGGTTATGACCGATTCGATCGAAAAGAAGGAATAGTGTGTATTTTTTGTTGGGGATTTCTTGGAATAAATCGCCGTATCTTCCTTTGATTCCTTATGAGAGATGTCCAGTCGATTAGAATCGAAATTAAAGAGGGTCCTTTTCCTCTTCGTGTCCTTTATATGGAAATCAGAGGTCAGGGAGCCATTCCCTTGACTCGTACTGATGAGAACCTGACTCCATGAGAAATTGAACAAAAAGCTGCGGAATTGGCCTATTTCTTGCGCGTACCAATTGAAGTATTTTGCAATGAACTACGAAGAATTAATGTTTTGTTAGCATGGGGGAAGAAACAGAACTAATGAATCTTCATTTTATAGAACTTAAGTTTTTCAGAACCCTTATTCGAGCAAAAGCGGATGTATATGGAATAAACAGAAAACAAAACTTTTTTTGTGGAAACAAAACAAACTCAATTCTTTCAGACTATAATTTTTCTTTTTTTGGGGTCTACTATTTTGAATTGTTCCGTTAAATACATATGGATTCTATATTGTAAATAACTCCTTTTTTTTGTCAATCGATTTTTCTTTTTCTACGCCTTTTTCCTGCTTGATCATCAATGAATGGATCCCTTTTATCAGGTTTTGCCACTCATTTTTGATTTCACCATTATCTCAATATTTTTTCAAAATTTCCCTCCATTATTCCTAGGTTGTAGGTAGCCCTTCTCAATAATTGATCTAACAAAGGCGGCTCTTTCGTACATTAATCAAAAAGATGCAATTGTTTCTAATTTGACTAAAACGTTTCAAATTTGACTAATTGAAAGATCCAGAAACTTTTTTCATTCGAAGCGAAGCAAACCCTTGCTCTTATTTCTATGTTCTTTCTTGATCCAAGGACTAACTAAAAAAAAGGAGGTGTAGATCCATAGGTTCAATACCTTGTTATCGAACTCATGCTTCATAGAAATATGCGATCGGATATAGTCGACGAAAGTGGTAATTTCATTAGTAATTTACAGATTAAAAATGCCACAAAAGAAAACATTCACTACCCTCACATATCTTGCATCTATTATATTTTTACCCTGGGGGGTTTCTCTCTCATTTAATAAAAATATGGAATCCTGGTTACAAATTGGTAGAATATTAGGCAACCCGAAATGTTTTTGACTGATATTTAGGAAAAGAATCTTCTAGAAAAATTCATAGAATTAGAAGAACTTTTCTT
>JAJJMC010031495.1:0-11730 GCA_023531435.1 Papaver californicum
GTCTAGGTTTTATCACTTTTGGGTTTTCCTGGCAAGGTTTTAACGAGCAATATCATAATAGAGTGGTGTCATCCAAGGGGGAGTGTTGTAAATTAATTCTTTGGTGGATTCCACCACTCTTACACCACTCTTACACCCCTCTTACACCACCACCTTATCATCTCCCCTTCCACCTCTTCACATCTTTCACTTCTTGGTAACCCCCACATTTAGTGTAATAACTTAGGTTTAATACCTTAGTTATGAGAATGCATTCCATTACTTCCTAATGTTAATGCTATCTGTATCATCCTCTCTTGTATTAGCCTATAAATTGAGGCTCATTCCTTTGTAATGTATACTAATATCTAGTAATGAAAAATTCTCTCTTCTTCTCTCTATATTTCTTTTGTGCAATAGTTCATCTTTTGATTTAGTTTATAACATATTTAAATTTGTTTATTTTATCATACTGAACAAACATATCTGTCCGTCGATATGAAGGGACAAACCAAACCATCTGAGAGGTGTGCATAGGACTTGGCTTTACGAAATAATTCGGAAAAGTCTACTTTGCTCAATAGTTTGATTTCTGAGCCACCGATCATGTCAAAAATTTGTACTTGTATAGTTGGTGAAAACTTGAGATAGTTGATGAGATAAATTCAATCTGTTTGCTTGGGGCACATTTTTAGTTATCCGTTTGCTTAGTAAATATTTAAGCAAACGGATTAAGTTTATCTCTAGGAGTTAGATGAACTAATTATTTTCCTTTCGAATTAAACATCTCTTTATGTGTACTTTTGTGGTTGGATTATATATTAAATGCAGAGCACACTTTCCTATTTATCAAGTATACTCATTTGGAAGTCCCACTAAACATGATTTTATGTTATTTATGATTTATTATATATTATTAATTAATTATACAGTTTCCATAGGTTGATACGGATGTAAAGTGTGCCGTTACTACACCTTTTCAATACATCACAACGGGCTAAAAATTAGGTACAACTGTGCATGACACATGACACATGAAGTTTGTATGTTGCGATGTGTTAAGATAGTCCGCATAACACAACACACAATACACTAGGCATGGACATAACGACACAATATAATATAAACACGATACTATGTAACATAACATGTTAAGAAGGTACTGCATAATACGTATAATTAAAACGTAGTGCAACATGCATTAATACGGCCCAATACGTTTAGTTCATACAAGTATATTTCACATGAATATTATAATGGTGGTTAATCATTTTATTTTTGCTACGTTAGTGAATTTCTACGGCCACAATTTTAATTTTTTCTATGGAAAATTTAGCTTTCCCAAATGATCAAAATTTAACCTTTTTAATAAACTAATATTTATAAAAAGCCATGAATTCCGTTTCAAAAAAAAGGAAAAAAGAGGAAGAAGGCAGAATTAATTCCTTTCCTAAGGGTCATGTGCTTTCTTTGTTCATTTTAATTTGGTTGTACTTTTCTATTGAAATGCAAGTGCTCGTATTCAGTTGATATCTGACTTATCAAGAGCAACCTTAGTTTCCATTTTGGATTTCGCATATCAAATCTATGCCAAACTAAAAGGAAATCAATTAGTTAACTTAAAAACATACTGTATTTGATAACTCAAAAGGAAACCCTGGTTATTAATTAACTTAAAAGGAAACCCTGGTTATTATTATTAGGGGTGGGATTTAGTTGAGTTTGTCGGTTTGGCCGGGTTAAATCCGAGCTAGAAATCCTTTGTCTGGATTGTCCATTAAACCCATAAAATTCTTGAAAGTCTTGTCTATGGACGGATTACGATGTATTTTGGATTCTTCGGGCTGCCCCATAAAATCTTGGTCATATGATAATAATAACAACTTTATGTAGAAATTGTATTAGACTACTTTATTTAAAACATAATTATTATTAATGAGATAGATGTTTTTCCTTATTAAATTTAAGAATTATTCTAAAAAATTAAAAATACCACTGAATGTATGATTATTTGCTGGTCAAAATTCGTACTTTCATAAAGTTTAGATTTCGGTTGAGGTATGAACTGCTTGGATAAATCACCAATTTTGTATTAAGATATATAATCTAGAACCTTGGACTAGGTTTTGGATATTCGTTAATGGAGTTGAATAGAGAAAGTAGAGGATAAGAAAACAAATAGGAGAGAGATGCTTAAGGTTAATTTATTGATGAGAATGTATTTATTTTACAAAATGAGCCGTATTGGCTATATATACAAGAGAGGATCCACAAGTTTTCTTGTGGATCAGTGAGGACCATTTACATCTTACATATCCATTGGGACCCAGATCACTTTATATTTTCTGCCGCTTGATCTGTACTCTTGCATATTCCAACTCTTCAGGTGTTCATCTTGTCATCTTATAGATAACTCAGTTGCTTCTAACTCTGAAATCCAGGTCTCTGATATCTAGCCAGCTCTTTATCTCAGATGCTTGAATCTTCATCTCCCCGCTTTGTATTCCAGATACTTGTAAACCTGTTTGTGTAACTCGAGCTGTTACGATGTGAATTTAGTCGTCATCATGTGATTTAGGTGATGATCAGCTATTTGGTGATTAATACTCATATTTTTCCCCAATTTCATTAAAAATTAGTTCAAGTTCTAGTTTTCAATTAAAATGTTAGAGTAAGTTGTTTGCGTTTGTCCTTTTTATTGGATTTATGTAGTAATGTTCACTGTCTTTGAGGAATATGAACAATTCATCTTTCTTGGAGGGTGTTATTACCCTCCAATCGTGTATTTCCCACTTACTATAATGGGTTCGCACTTTTATCGTGCCCATTTTTTATTGGCTGAAAATATGTTACACCTACAGGTGGAAATATTTCTCTTCCTTCTCTCCTTAAAAGGACAAAACCTATTAATTCTCAAGTTTATTCCAATTTTCACTTTTCACTCCTTTCATCTCCTGAACTTCAAAATTCAAGATCTACGTTTCACCATTCTTCTAAAAGCTTTTCTTTTTATCAAACTTCTTATTTTCAATGGCAAAACCACAAATTTCAATTCCTCCTAACAAGATTTTTAAAGTGTATAATATCTCTTTCGACCTTAGGATTAAGGTTCGTCTTCCACAATCTTATGAAATTAAGGTTGGGTCTGTCAAAGATCGTGTTGATGATGAACTTCTTATCCTGGGTCTCATCTTAAATCTGTATTTCAAAACCCTATTCATTCTTTTGTTCATCAGTTTTTGTCAACAAGTACATATTCTCCTGTAGAGATTGAATCCAATTTTTTCCACTTTCTTAACTGTGTTATTGAGTACAATAGCATCGCTTATGAAGACAAGCAGGTAACTTCTGAAGATCTACATAAATCTTTTCAGTTATCTTCTTCTCAATCCTGTTACATTAAGATGATTAATAATTTTAATCGAGATTTTTGCCTGTAGAGCTTGCCAGCAAGTTTTCTGCTGAGGCAAAGATTAAAACTAAACATGATCTGGACAACAAGAAATATCCAGTCATTTTTTCTGGGTTTTGGGAGTTTGGAAGTGTTCTTTCTCCTGCATATGTCAAACTGAATCTCCAATTTGACAAGGTAATCTTTATCTTTTACTCTTTTTCATCATAATTTTTTTTAGCCATCTTATCTGTTTCTTTGAACTTCTTATTTGTTTAACAACTGGTAAGAGGATATTTAGTTCTCCATATGAAAATATTCACTTACCTAAAAGAGTTAAGGGTACACCTCACTCTACGTAGCTATTTTCTGGCCTCGCTAATCGTAAAAAGCTAATTACTGGTCATAACAAGTCTCTTCTTTTTGCACCTCCCTCGAGAGAATTGAAGTAACCGTGGAGATTCAATCATCTTTGGCGAAGTAATATGTTGCTACTATTAGGTATTTTTGGTTTTCTCTCTCTTCACAAGCGGTCAAACGATATCGATTCCCCATTTAGCGAAAGGCCAGATGCTCAGCACTGAATCCAGGTTTATTGTTGGGGCGTGTATCATCTTAGAAAATATTTGTCACTCTTCACATTGCTATGACACGCCTTTAGAATCCTCATGCTTATATGAATAAAAATATCCCTGAGATTTTTTCTTTTGTGCTAACGGTTTTGTGCCATTGTGATTTCCTGCATTCCTATAATGTATTGCTTTCAAAATCTTCGTTCTTTCCTCCTAGGATAAGCACCGTAGTAATGGTCATAGGATTTAATCATCAATAAAGAACCCCTTCTTTGATTTGGTAATTGATTTATTTACTTTTGATCTTTTGTACCATCGACCATTCGCTTGGACACTCTCCTTTCTCAAGATAATTCATAATGGGTAACCTCTAGTATTTCTTTTTATCATTTTCTCGAATTTATGTTTCCAAAGTCATTCCTTTCTACTCCATGTTTGCCAGTGAACATTGATGTAGCCGGTCTATCTTTATTGTTGTGGTTTGTGGATCACTCATCATGGAGGAAATAAAAGCCAATATGTTTGCATGCCTATTGTCTTTTCTGCAAATAAGTCATAGTCGAAGATTTGGGACTTGGGATGAGAATCATTAGTCGATCTTACTTCGATAAGGCTTAACACGATTACCAAAACTTAGAGTGTGAATTATGGCTTCGTATTTGGTTTTATTTTGTCACCAGGACCTCTAATATGAATGAGTAAATGATCCTTGCTTCTCCTGGCGATGTGGAAACTATCCCAATCCATTTTCCTTTACTGTTAGCCGAACTATCTACAAATACTCCCCACCTTATGAGGTGATTTTGACTGAGTAAGTCTTGTGTGTTAGTTGGTTATTCTTCCATACTAGGAATTTCCTTGATTTCATCCTCTTCAGAGAATAAAAAGTCGGCGAGAAAGTCGGCCACTACCTGTGATTGTCGAGTCGTTCGAATCCCATATTATACTCTGAATTTGTTTTATCTAGGAATTCTATTTAGAAACCCTTCATGTTCGTTGGGTATTATTCAATACTGACTCGATAGGTATTTTAGTCAGTATCCTGATAGTATGTGCCTGAAAGTAAGCCCATAACTTCTAATTTACATATACCAGGGCTAATATCAGCTGCCTAATCTTCGAGTAATTCCATTTTGCTGCGCTGAGAGTTTTACTTATGAAGTATATAATATTTTCTTCCCCGGCTACGGTTCTGACCAATACTACAATGATAACACAAAAGTTGCTTCCATGTATAATATTAGTACTTCTCCGGGATCTGGTGGCTACAATGTTGATAGAGTTTCAAGTTATTCTTTGATACCCTAAAATACTTGTTCATATTCGTCCGTCCATGAAAAATTCTCCCCCTTCTTCATAGTGTTAAAGAACGGCTTGCATTTATAAGATGACCTTGATATTAACCCGCTTAATGTTGTTAGTTGTCCGTTAAGTTTTTGTACATGATAAACACATTTATATGTCTAATTTATTCCCAATTTTTATAGTGTTGGAACTCAATTTTGTACTAATATTGTGTTTTTATGTGTTTGTAGGTATTTTTGGAAAATAAACATTTTTGGAAAAAATAGCTCGAAAAAGTGTTAATGGCACCCGGAAAATTACTAAAGGCGCCCTCGATTTGGTTAAGGGAACCCCAGTTGATAAAGGCATCCATACTTAAGATAAGGGCGCAACCTTGTTCCCATTTTCAAACAAAAATAATGGCGGGAACTTTTCTTATCAAGTTGTGAATCTCTGAATCGAATATTTGGGAGATTTTGGTTGAAAATCAAGATTATCTCCTTTCCTAAATAAGAGAAGTTGTACACGGTCTAACTCTTCAAATCAAGTAACAAAATCCCGTGAAATAATAAATCAGGAAACATCTCGGGTAAATACTCGGTTGAAAATCAATTTCACGTGAAGCATGGATATTATTCCATAATTTGTAGGATATTGTCTCTATAACAATCAAGACTGTTGGAGATAATCACTACACATAAAAGATCGAGTTCATGTTAAAGGAAGAAGAAAATCAGGACCGAAGGAAAGAAAATTAGTTTTCATTTAAAACAAGATTCGTGGGAAGATTTGAGGAGATTTGCAAGTTGTTGGGTAATGTAGTATATAAAGAAGTTGAGAGGAACAAAAAAGGGGTTGGCTCTGCCAGAGAATAAAAGAAATCAAAAAAAAAAAAAATCATGATCGTGATGAAGAAGATGAAGAAATCGTTGTTAAAAGGTTGAAGATTTTGTGGCTAAAAGGTTGAAGATTCTGTTGCTAAAGTTTTTAATCTTTGCAACATTTATCTTCAGTTTGCAACATTTACTTTGTAACAGCGAGTCTGTAACGCCAATACACCGTTGTAAACTCGCTGCTTTTATTATTTTATCTTCTTTTCATCTTTTAAACACTTTTTATGCCATGTATTAATATTTTTAGAGTGTTTTGAGCATGATAAACTAAACCCCATCACTGGGACAATGGAGGAAGCTATTTTTCACACTTGTTTGGTAACTATATTTGATTTTTTATGACTTTTGCACTTATTTTCATTGACTTATGATTTTTATTAATTATTTTTGATTTTGTTTGATGGTGTATACTTAGCCCTAGAGTTTTTGATGCCCTATGCTTATGATTTACAAGTAATATTTTACAAATCTACCTTTGGCAAAGAAATAGAGTCCATAAAAGAGCTATAATTGTTAAGAATTGATATTTGCGTCATTCAATTATGAAAAATGGTGGAATCATGAGTCCCAGTCTTTCTCAATATTATTATCATCTTTTGTATATATAATTGCTAGATTAAAATTAGATTTAGGTCTAAAATCAATCTCAACAAGTCCGAGTGAACGAACTTTCTTACCCCTTGTCTATAATCACATCAATTTTTGGCGCCGCCGACGCAGACTTGTTTTTATGTTAGGTGATAGACACATTTTTATGTCTACATTGTGCTCAATTCTTTATTTTGTTAATGCTTGATTTTATACTATTTACGAGTTTTTATGTCTTTGTAGGTATTTCTGAGAAATAAATATTTGTGGAAAAATAGGCTCAAAAAGTTGTTAAAGGCACCCATCAAAATTGATAAAGGCACCCACCAGTTGGATTGGGGCACCCCTTTCAAATTCAAAATCCGGAAGAGGCGGGAACTATTTCTTCATGTAAGCAACAAATTCTGGATTAGTTGGGAATAGAATTTAAAGGGAGTTAAAGCGTGTCTATGTTATCTCAAACTGAAGAGACAATCAAGATAGGTTAAAACACGTCAAGTCTGAGTGATTCACGTCGTAAAGTTCACTGGAAAAGCCAAGACACGCCGGAAAAGAAAGTTACTCTCGGATTCGGATAAACGAAGATTTGGAGTTGGATTTGGATTGTTCTTTGTGTTCTAATCGGTTAAGAAGAGTTATTAGGGTTCACTAATCCTATAAATAGCAAAGAATATCAAGAAACAAGCAATCCAGAGCAGCCGGAAAAGTTTCCAGGAAGAAAAGAAAAATCAGCTGGTGAAGAACACACGAAGAACAAAAGGCTCCAGAGAACAGTCGCAGTTTCTGTTGCATATTCCTTTAAATTTCTGAAGCGGACAGAGTCCGTTCTTTATTGTTTATGTCTTATTTTCTCTTCAGCCACACACTCTGTAACGCTTATAAGCGTATCAAATCTTCTGTGTTACTTTTGTTTCATCATTATAAACACATTTTGAGCTATGAACAATTATTTTGAGAGTGTTTCCAACATGATGAGCTAATCACCATCACTGGGGCGACGGAGGAAGCTATTTTTCCAATAATAAAGTGGTAATTCTTATTTTATTTATTTTTTGTAATTTTTTTACTATTATTTGCTTTGAATTAAAATTGGAAAAAATGGTTTTTATCAATTAGTTGTGTTTTCTTTTGATGAGTCATGCTGGGCTTAGAGCTTTTGATGTCTGATGCTTTCGGTTTACAACTATTATTTTGAAAGCCTAACTTTGGCAATATTTTGGATAAACTGAATATACGAGTTGCAAGATTTTTATCACTTGAAAAACTGGCTAATGGTGGAATCCTTAATCTTAGTCCTTCCCATAACTCGAAATCAATTTTACTTTAATTCGTTTTATTTTTAGCTATTAGAAATTAGGTTTAAAAAAATTAAATCTTTACAAGTCTGAGTATCGAACCATTTACCACTATTTAAAAATTACATCATTAGGGTTTTATATTTATTTATTTTAGGTTTAGTTTTTAATTAGTTTGGGGTTGTTTTTGTTTTTTGTTTTTTTTGTTAGATTTTACTTGGGTATTTCTCTTAGCTGTGTTGTGCAGGTAAAGGTTTGCAATTTATTGTTGAAATTGCCTACAAAAAAAAGGTAAGTAGTACACCTCAATTTTTACTTTTAGATTTTTCATTGATTTTTTTTTTGTATATATTTCTTTTAGCTTTTATTTTGTATATCAAAAAGAAAAACACGTGTACACACAACATTTTGCATTCGTCAGACTACCGATTTTTAGGAAAACCAGTGGATAAGTAAATTGAACCCGTGTCTTGGGCCTGATGGGAGTTACCAGCTGAAAGTCCACAAGCCTTAGCCTCGTACCTTTGAACAATCTTTGACTGTATGTATATTCTGCTAAGGTAACCTGAGCTTACATATTTTAGTCGAACCTGCATTTGCACGTGCACCAAAAAAAATGTCAAACTGGTATTACGGTAGCCAATACAATGAATATCCGACTGATTTTCAGAATGGACATTACCCTTACTATGACCATAGTGTGGATAGTACTTGGGACCACTAAAAACCTTCCAAAGGTTATGTTTCATACCATAGCGATCCCAATTACTATTCGCACGCTCACCAGTCGTACGAACGGGTAAATAAACAATATTATTCTGATAAAAATGTTAGTTCTCCTTCTTTAAAGGATTTAATCAAACAGTTGAGACCTGGTACTATTCATGATCCTTCTATTTCTATAGAGGAGACTCTCAAGCAGTTGACTGAGAATACAAATAAGTTTGAGTTAGAAACGAAAAAACGAATTGCAACAAGGAGTAATTCTCCTTTAGAAGAACCCCTCGAGCGGTTATGACCTAGTAATCCTTATGGACTTATTATGACTCTAGAATAATCAGTAAAGCTGTTGCAACCTAGTACTCCTTATGAACCTATTATGCCTCTAGAAGAATCAGTCAAGATGTTGACTGAGAACACAAATAGTTTTGTGTTAAAGACGAAAGAATTGCTCAAAATAATCTTAATTGCCAAAATAGTGCTGCCAATTTTACCCTTGATAATAATAATGAATATATACCTAATTTAGAGGACGGGGTTAGAATTGAAGATACTACTTATTTAGATAAGGTTCAATCATCTTTATATTATTATGATGATGAGGATACTGTTGATGAGGAAATGAAATCCCTAGTCATAATGGTGAGGAAATTTTTACAACAATTGAGTTTCACGATAGTAATGATGATTCTAGTTCCAATCCAAATAATGTTGATGATTGTTTGCCTATTTTAGAGGAAAAGGATATAACTAGAGATACCATTATTATAGACGCTGAAATTTTTCCTTGTTATTACGAAGACGATGATGGTTTAGAGGAACGAGTTTATCCCGAGACTAGCGTTTTAGAGTCCAACGATTCAAAGACCGTAGTCGCTGATGAAGAAGATAGACTCGTAGAGATTTTAAATTTGAGTGAGGATGCACCACCTGATTATAACTTAGAAAAAGCAATTGACCATTTTTCAGGAATCTGATGATCTAGAAATTAGGGAAATTGTGACCAGTCTATCTAGAGACACCCAAAATTCTAAGTTTGGGGGTGATTATCATTTTCCCCATGGTTTACCTTTGACTCTTATACAGGTCCCTCACTTAGGACTTGACATTTGTGCCTCTACCATTTTAAGAGATTATCTTTAAGAAATGTTTCCCGAACCTAATATTGTCCAAAAGAAATTCAGTCGTTAGAAACCCATCCTCTGGTTGATGTTGTTTACCCAGGCGATAGTACCATAATTGACTTTGTTGTCCCACCAAAATTTTATTTATCAAATGTGAGAAATTTTAAACTTCAAATGTGTCAATCTTAAATTTTAGAACCAAATCCAATTATTTTAGAAAATTTGAATCGACACATTTTATTAAGAATGACCACCACTTTCATGAACTCCATTGTGGTCATCTATTTGAGTCAAATTTAATTGACTTCAAGGATCCGTAATTATTCAGATTATTGTTATACGATTCGTAAGTTTTGTCTAATCCTTTCTTAGTATGGTTGAACACTTTAAACTTAGCGCTCTATGACAGGAAACCCATATGTTTTTGGTACACAGTGCTGGTAAGATCTTTCCATATCCCTATTACTTTGATTGTTTCTCTTTGGTCATGCTTTTATACATTTATTTTTAGAACATCAAAGACTATGTTCAGTTTAAGTTTGGGGGTAAGGGAGAAAAATTTAAAATTTTAGTTGTACCAAAAACTCCAAAAATCTAGAAATTTGTGAACAATTCAGGATGACACTGACCATTCTAAGTAGATGGAAACAAACTTCTTGGCGGTAGGAGTTAAGGGACCCAGCTAAATGGTATATTCATAAAATGACAGAGCTCAGGTGTTCGAAATAACATGATAGTCGTCACCATATCACCTTATGTTTTTATTTTTGCAACTTTTTGTGTTTTTCTAAGTGATTTGGTGGATCACTAGTATCGCCTTATTGTCGCCAGGATGAAGTAGAATGATTGAGATCAAGCCCCATTATTTTAATTGAACTTGACCAATAAAAAAAGACACCTGGATAGAAATATGTATGTGTTCTCCCTTTCTCTGTCGCCTAAGCAAGCGTGGAATGCAGGATCCATGGGAACCATTATGTAATCTGCTAACAAGAAGTATGCGCTTAGATTCAAAAATTTTAATCAAGTTGTCGTAGAAATAAAAAAATAAAAAAATGATTGTATATATTCAATAATCGACCGTTGGGGCCCTTGTACATACCAGCTGAGTTGATACTAGAATTAGGATTCAGGCCAGTGGCTGCGTATCTCAATTCATCTTGCCATGATGTTCATACAGATATTCTGGGAAACACCGTTCACCTTAGTCAACATGCGCACAATTCTATCTCCATATCCATCTTCTAATCTATTCATGTGATTGTGGTTTTTTATACTCCGAGTATCGTGGTCCATTGTACGACTTTCTGAGTAGTGCTTTGTTTACTTATATATGAATATTAGTACGCTCGAGTGCAAACTCGTCTACTGCAATTGGATTCGAAACATGGTAATTCCTCACATAGCCAAATAATTTTATAACCAACTAAATAGTATGTTTAGTATCTACCCTCAATCGTTCACTAGTAGCTAGGGTTTGGAGTAAAAAGGTTTTGTGGGTTTATCTCTTGTAAACCCTCACGAGACAAAACTCGTCCACTAGGGACACCTATGATTTAAAGGCTTGTTGCACATGCTAAATACAATCGCGATGCCTGCGAAAGTGAGCTAGGATTTATTTTTATTTTTTAGATTAGATTTGCTCGAGGACTAGCAAATAATAAGTTTGGGGGTATTTGATAGACACATTTATGTGTCTAATTTATTCCTAATTTTTATAGTGTTGGAACTCAATTTTGTACTAATATTGTGTTTTTATGTGTTTGTAAGTATTTTTGGAAATAAACTTTTTTGGAAAAATTGGCTCGAAAAAGTGTTAAAGGAACCCAGAAAATTGCTAAAGGCATCCTCGATTTGGTCAAGGGCACCCTAGATGATAAAGGC
>JAJJMC010031495.1:11740-43770 GCA_023531435.1 Papaver californicum
GTTTTTGATGCGTCATGCTTATGGTTTACAAGTAATATTTTAGAAATCTACCTTTGGAAAAGAAATAGAGTCCATAAAAGAGTTATAAGATATTTGCATCACTCGAATATGAATAATGGTGGAATCATGAGTCCCTGTCCTTCTCAATATTATTATCATATTTTGTATATATAATTGCTATATTAGAATTAGGTATAAAATCAATCTCCACAACTATGAGTGAATGAACTTTCTTACCACTTGTTTATAATCACATCAGTACATCCTTCCCAGTTACTGGTGATGGCATATCTCGGATGGCTTGGACCTTTGTTGAATCTACCTCAACCCCCTTTTTTGTTACGACGTAGCCCAAGAATTTTCCCGATAATACTCCGAAGATACATTTGGATAGATTTATTTTAATCTTGTACTTGCGCATATAATCGAATATTTTTGGCAAGTCACCCACATGATATTTTTCCTTATTGCTTTGAACCAACATGTCATCAACGTAGACTTCCGGCGTGTTATGCACTTATTGGACGAACAGTTTTTCCACCATCATCTAATACGTCGCATCTGTATTTTTAAACCAAAAAGGAACACGAGTGCAACAATACAAACCTCTGGGCGTGAAGAAAGCCGTGTGATCCTCGTCTTTTTTGGAAAAGGGAATTTTATTGTAACCGGAGTACCCGTCCATGAATGAAAGTGCATCGTACCTCGAGGTTGTGTCCACCATTTGATCGATGTTTGGAAATGGAAAGCTATCATTTGGGCATGCTTTGTTGTGGTCGCTGAAATCTATGCAGATTTGGATCCCGTATTTCTTCTTCGGTAATACCACCACATTAGAAATTCATTGTGGGTATTTTGCCAGTCTGACGACTCCAGATTCGTACATCTTTTCAAATATGCCTCTATTGCCTCATGTTATACTGTTGCCACTTTTATTATTTGCTTCTTGAAAGGTTTCACTTTTGGATCAATGTCTAGCCGTTGACATTCCACTTATTTATCTATTCCTGACATATCTTCCATCTTCCATGCAAACACATCTAAATACTATTTTAACCATAATTCTAACCTTTGGCCCTCATTTTCTCCCAGCAACGTTCCTATCTTAATTAGCTTAGGCGCTTCCTCGGTTCTTATGTTCACGTCCCTCGTAGGTTCTGCTGTTGTAAAATTTATAGTTATCTTTCTGACGAGGGTCTAGCTCTTTAGTTGCTATGTCTGCGGGCTTTCAGCATTGGTGGATTCTTATAATAAGAGTTGTTCCTTTTCTACTTCGGCTTCTTAAGCAATTTTCTCCTTTTTGTTTACATCTTCCTTTGCCTGCTTTTTTCGCTCCTTAGATTTTTATGCTCACTCCTCGTACTTACTAACGTCTACCTTGTTGTAATATTTTTCCTCAACCGGATCTCCTCGAATCTATGTTATTTCATCGGGTGTTGGGAACCATAGACACTGGTTATGCGTTAAAGCTATTTTTTTGATATCATGAACCCATGGTCTTCCAATGATGGCATTGTATGGAGATTCCACATCCACCATGCAGACGGTTGTTCTGGTCTCAACTCGCCCCACATAAACTGTTAGAGTGATTTTTCTCTTTGATCTGGAAGCTGAGTTATTAAAGTAGTAGATGTTGTATATCGAGGGAATTAGCAGTGAATCTGAGTAGTTCATCCCTTTGCACGTGTCGTAAAAATGTATGTCCATTGAGCTTCCCGTGTACACCAGCAACTTAGTTACCGCCCATTTCTGTATTTTGAAAGTTATTACTAAAGGATCCCTGTGTGACTTACCATTATTTGGTACCTCAAGAGATAAGAATATGACTGCTAACGTCATCCATTTCTCCATTGGAAGGGTCTGTTCCAAGCTGGGAATCTCCTTCCCACTATGGTTTCGCTTGTGTACTCGGCTCATGATGTTTTTATGAAAATTTACTTCCGTTATCACTGAATGTATGATTGAGTTGCATCGTAAATACTTTTTTCTTCAATAAATATCCACTTGGTAGAAATGTGGTGTGGGATTCTCTGGATGTCCTGCAAGATGTGGTGGGTGGCAATGCTAAATACTCATAAAGCTTTTCTTATCGGATCAATTCATGAACAACTCTCTCCATATTCCTGCAATTGTCAGTTCTATGTCCATGAAATCAATGAAATTCACAATACTCATGACTATACCGCGAAGTAGGTGGTTCCACTTATTTGTTGTGAGGATAATTGATGTTTAACGCTTCAGAATGCTCGATAGATCTGAATATGACCGATAATGGTACGCTTAACTTGGGGAATTTTTGATCCTCAAATCTTGGCCAGTTGTGTCTTATGTCGGTGTACCTTTGGTTTTTGAATATTCTTTGCTTGAGTGGTTGCTCCCATGATCGCTTCCATCTTGAGAGTTCATTGCGTGTCCATTTCATCATTCGCTGATAAACATGTCCATATTTCTAGCACCAAAATGTAACTGCAATAATACTTGCAACCACACCCAAACTTATTAGAGGACGAGATTCAAGCAAATAATAGTTCAAAACAAGTAATTAGATCAAAGAAAACCAACACAATGGAGGAAGTTGAAACGCAAATCTCAATATATTATTAATATGATATGTATTGATATGTATTCTTAGATCAACTCGTATTACAAACTAGTTATATAAAAAAGTAACTTCACTAGGAAGAAACGTTCAAACTAGGAAACCACTAGAATATAGAACTACTTCTTAACTTAAACCTAAGCCTAAACTAGGAAAGTCATCATATAATATGAAATTCAACTCAACTCATTAGTTTACTCGTATGTCTATTGATGTCACCTCTATCTCGATTGTAATACTTAAATCTTTCTGGTTCCATAATGTTCCGACTAACCTCGTCTCCTGATATCCTTCTGATCTCATCTCAAACTCAACTATATTTCTTTTGATCACATCTCTCGATCTTCTTCCGATCTCATCTCAATCTAACTATACTTTTATTTCCCTCTCTCAAGTTGGAGCATGTAACGGAGCGAAGTATCCAACTTGAAAGAGATTAAAGGTATTGACTTGTAGTTGAACACCCAAAGAAAAATCGACTAGGAAAGAAGAAAAACAGGTAGGACCAACTATTAACCAACTCAAATCAACAACAAATACCTCACAAGCATCATACCTCAACTATTACCGAATGTGAAGACGCAAGCAAAAACAACAATCTTAAGATGCATGCAAAGCTAGCACCATTAACAAAAAAATAAAAACTTCAAAATTATTCTCATAACTTCAACCGAAAAGCTTGATCTCATAACGTGGACCAATAGACATACGCTAATAAAACTATAAACTACTAGTGGTCCACCGACGGACGCTAACAAAGAGGATAAAGGATAGCGCCGCCGGCAAACTAAAAAACTCCTTAGATCTTAACCTGCCCTGATACCAATTTGAAACGCAAAACTCAATATATTATTAATGTGATATTGTTGATCGGTATTCTTAGATCAGCTCCTACTGTAAACTATTTATAGAGTAAAGTACCTTTACTAGGAAGAAACGTTCAAACTAGGAAACCACAAGAATATAGAAACCATTTCTAAACTTAAACCTAAGCCTAAACTAGGAATTCATCATATAATACGAAACTTCTAGCAGATGACATAGGCAATTTACGTGGTTCGGTGTTAAAACCTACATCCACATGATGATTTCACTATGTATTTATGTTGATTACAAGCTAATGGAGAAATCTTCTCAAGAACATGAGGAGTTAGGGAAGTAACATACGCAAATATCTCTCAATACCGACCCTCAAATATTTTCCAACCTTCTATTCAGTATCGAAACTTCGCTTATATAGTAGGATTACAAATGGTACATGACAGATCAATTAGCTCACGTCGATCGAATTAGCTCGTTGAAGATACGAATCCTTTCTTTGGCAAAAGTACCAGTCTTCCCTCTATCGAGGACAAATCTTATCTCGCCACGTGACCGGTCAACTTGGTCTTCTGCGAATATGATCGTTTTGATCCTCATTTGTTTCTTAACTACCCAGTTTGAACTCCAGAGTTGATCTTTTTGCTCCTTTACATGTGTCCTCATCTTGAGCAAGTGGTGGATATCTCGTTTTAGGGTAAAATTGGTTTCGAGATACTATATGTTGCTTCTCTAAAGTTGATTCCCTATTTCCGTGTTCGAGTCCTTAGATGCTTCCACGTGGCGATGATATTTTCTTCCCTCACACATCTTATATCCGGAAGTGAACATCAAGATATCTTGTTCTTAGAGTCGTTTTTTATTTTAGTTTACATTACTAATGTTATTATGTATAATTTAATCTAAATATCTAAGGGTAACCATGGAAAAAAATATATTTAAAGAAAGAATTAAAAATTAAAAAATAAATCAGATCAAACAAAATTAATAACAATCAAATGTTGGTCCAGGTGTCAACTCTTAATTTTGAAATAACTAGGTACCCCTCACCTGGACATAACTTGGATACCAAAGTATAAACAATTTTTTTTTTCTTTTTCTTTCCCGCCTATTTGATTTAATGACCTACTCTTATTGTTGTTGTTTTTACTTAGCCACCGTAATCATCCAACAATGTGGAATTTTTAACCGAAATCACTACTAAAATACTAAATGAGGGGTGTTACATTGATTGCTTGTAATCCTCTTTAGATGGTACAAGACTTTTGTGCCCTTTTGATCCATGGAAAATTTTCAACAAAAATAAATTAATAATTAGCTTCATATAAGTGAAACTGAATTATGATTGTTTTTTACTTCTACCGAGTTAATATGCAGATTAATTGTAGAGCTAAACAGTATCTTAATCAAATAAGTTTTTAGTTAATTGAAATGCAGTGACCTGCTTAATGGCGATATCGATATCTGAATCCACTATCAAAAGTATTAGTTTTCCTTAAAAATTTAAAAAACAAAATCAAGTTACTGGCTTAATAATTAATATGCAATATTGGTGCACAATTGTGTCATGATAAAACTATAATTAAATAACTAAGGCATCGTGGAATGACGATCCAGTCATAGTAATCGTAATCAATAGTAAGATACACCACTAACCTTTTGAAAGAATATTAAACAAGGAAAGTAAACATCAGAATTAGCTTAGCTGTTATGATCTAGATTCTGTAGAACATAAATTAGTGATTTTGAAAGGTCGCCAATTTTTGTAATAAATGACCTCAAAACATAAAGTCCATAATATATGATTT
Source organism: Papaver californicum (assembly GCA_023531435.1). Lineage (NCBI taxonomy): Eukaryota > Viridiplantae > Streptophyta > Magnoliopsida > Ranunculales > Papaveraceae > Papaver > Papaver californicum. The sequence goes on from JAJJMC010031495.1 coordinate 16,967, forward strand.
CGGCTAAGTAGGGACTTATATAGAGGTAAACTCAAGTAGTATCACCTTCGTAAATTTTAGATGGGTCTGTATTCCATTAGATACTTTTTTTTTATTGCCTAAAAAAGAAAAACAACTTTTTTTAGCACACGAAGTGTGCTCAAGTTTCCTTTAAACTTTTTTTTTATTCAATAAATTTTATTAATAAAAAATCAACTTATTACACTGTTATTATCCTTTCCAACCCAATTAGTAATCAGGTGGGAAATTATCATAAAATTTAAAAGATGCAAAGTCTTCTCAAGCCATTTTAGCTAAATGATGAGTTTGCACTTTTATTTATTTTCCTACAAAACCAAGAGAATTTATTAGATAATTTATCTTTAATATCTAAAACATATCCTTGACTATCCCAATGAATAGATGATCCAAGTTCATTAATTGACTTAATCATCACATCACTATTCGATTCAAAAAGAACATTCTGAAATCCCATCACTTCTGCCCAGCTAACTGCATCCACCATGGCCACACTCCATACGCTCTATACCATTGTCTGGTTCAAGTTATTACTCAACACACTTTCCTTTTGCTTCATAACAACATCCTGCACAATCACGAATAATCAGTCCTATACTTGTTTTACTTGTTTCAACTATATAGGAAGCATCCATATTTATTTTAAAAAAAACACGCGATATCCAGTTTTTCTCAAGTTGTATCATATTATTATTATTAGTTTGAGATTCAATTTCCACCACCAATTGGTTTACAAGAAAACAAATCCTACTAGCAGTATTTTGCCATCTAGGAATATGATTTTGAAAAACCTTTATACATATATCTTTCCATATATACCAAGCTTCTACCATAAGCCTGCAAAGATAAAACTCATAAGACGTATCAGTTACACCTTGATAGTTATTGTTCCCAGCAAACCAACTAACAACCCACATTCTGAATCCAATGCCTTGATTCAAATTTTGAGTAGTATTAACACTCACAACCTACTAGTGGATGCATAAACCAAAATATATATGCTTACTTTGTTATCTTTCTTTTGTGGTGTCTGCATAATGTGTTATGCGTCATTTGTGGTGGTTGCATAATGGTTATGTATCCAGTTTTTGAAATTTGTGCCTAAAAGAACAATCATCTCCGAATTTTTCGTAAAAATTCTAAATTTAATATGGTTGTTTGTACTCGTTGTGCAGATCTCTTTAAAATCTTTCCAACTAAATAAAATTTATAATATTCCAAGGTACAATTTCTTAGATATGTTATTTTCTAGTTTGCTTGCCAAAGTTGTGTCTTCTTCCTCTTGAAAATAGGACGCAAAGTTGTAGACACTTTACTGAGGAGAGAGAAAATATGAGGCTTCTTTGTTATACAAGTAGAACATATTAAGGGTACTTGTGTCTTCTTCCTCTCTTTTCATAATTTCAAATAATTATGGGTCTGACAATAACTAGAAAAAAATTTGGGCTTATGAATGAATAATTACTAAGATACCCTTTAATCGATGTAATTACAAAAATACCCGTTACTCATAATTAATCATAAGTAAATCAGTTATATAATTAAACCTTAATCTAAACAAAAAAATCAGTTTCAAATTTTCATCTCTCCTTCTTCCCTTCTTTTTTTCTTTTCTCACAGGAGAAAAAAAAATCCGATTTCGATTGTCATCGTCGTCAATTATCGTTGATTCGTAAAACTTTAATCGTCGATTATACAACACTATAAACCTATAAGATGACTCATACGAAAACTCGTCCTGTCCGAAAGACATCGAAGAAAGAATTAAATAAAATGAAGAAGAAATTAAAAGAGTTGAACCTCAAATTGAATTAGGAGAAGGAGGAGAGTGATAAGCGTTTAATTTAAATACTTTTACCGCCTTATCTATATTTTATTTTATCGTTTTTATACTAATTTTAATGTTTTTATGTTTTTAAGCGATACACCGAAAAACATAATTAATGGCTAAACGGGCAAAAATTGCACTAAAGCACGAAACTTTGCCTTTGTAACAATTATTTTGGCTTTGGAGTATGGTGGGGTAGGCTTTGATGGATGAGAGTATGATAAAGAAGCGGAAGGACGTGGCTGGAGTTGAACTCGGCTATAGAGAGGTAGGACGTAGTCAAAGGAAAAAGTGAAGTCTGGAGGCATACATTCCTTATGATTTACTGGCTAGACAACACGGAGACCAAGGCTATCACGTGAAAGTAAAAAAATGAAGAAGCTGGGAATAGACGTGGCTAGGCTAATTGAGTGGAAAGAAAAGTATAAAAGGGGGAGTTGGTTGGCGGCTGAGAGAGAGGGGTGGTCATTGTTGGTAAGGATGAAGGGGGACAAGGTACATAAGGGTTGTCAGGGGAGACAGAATAAGGAGGCGTGAAAGGGAATTGGGGTCGGAGTTTTTCTGTTTTCGGTGGGGTTTGATAGCGGATAGAGAAATAAGTAGCGGCTGTGTAAGGTCTGGAGAGAAGGTGGAGGTGGGGTCAGAGCAACTGCAGTGGACGATCAGACCAAAGAGTAAACACCAGAAATGGTCTTTGGTCCGATTTTGTGAGCCGCAACGGACGAGTAAATGTAGTATTTGGTCCAAAAAATAAACAGTATTCGATCATGTTTAGTCAAGAAAATGGTCCAAAACAGATATAGTCTGACGCCAATGTAAAACAACGTTTTGGGAAAACGTCATTATACGAGGACGTTTAAAAAAACAAACGTCATTACTGAAAAACGTTTACCAAAACGTTTATTAAGAACAGCGTTTTTGAAACGTTGTAAAAGAGCGTTTTTGAACCGTTCTTTTTGAAACGTTGTATTGAAACAGAGTTTCTGAAAGGTTGTTCTTGAAACGTTGTACTAAAACAGCGTTTTTGAAACGTCGTATTAAACGTTTATTAAGAACAACGTTTTTGAAACGTCGTATTAAAACAACGTTTTCAAAAGTAACGGTCCTCTGCACCAACGTTTAGTCTATCAAACGTTGTTATATGTGGGCGTTTTTTTTTTGAAATGCTGTTTTAGAAGAGCGTTTGAGTTTTGACGCTACTTTACTATGACGTTTTTCTATGTTTTATATCAAAACGCTTCAGTATGGTAACGTTTAGGTAACGCTTTAGTAAAGTGACGTTTTGAATATATTACGCTTCACTACAGCAACGTATATTATAAACGCTAACCTAAATGAACGTCAAAAACATAACGCTTGTACAGTTAAACGTCTGTGTAATATACGTTACTTTAGTACAGCGTTTGATAATTAACGCTTTTTTACAACAGCGTAATATCATATTTACTCATGTTCTCGTTGCGTTTTTTTTTTTAAACGACCAAACAAATTTGGTATTTGGTCGATGGTCTGGTCCAACCGCTGCAGTTGCTCTCAGACACAAAGAGGAAACAAAATTATTTTTTGGGTTGGTTGGAAGAACAGAGAAAGGGGAGTTTGAGAAGACTCCTGCTCAATTGGGTTTAATCTTTTTCTCTCTATTATTCTTAATTATTTTTTGATGGGTTTTAAGAAACCCATAGTCATGTTCTAATTACTTTGTAAATAGGGTGTTACGTAGAAACCAATTTTAATTGTGGATTCATGTGAACTCCTTAATAACATTTTTGTATGATTAAATGACTAGTAATTCCACTTCATAAAAGCTTGGTATTTAATTGATTTATATGATTTCATTGATTACTTATGCTTTGTGATTGATATGTCGTGCTTGGGTTAAGTTCTCTGACGGTGTATGCTTTTGATTGATGAGTAGTGTTTTAGGATTATTACATTTGAAGCGAATGAAATTGCATCAGTGAAACTAAACAATTAGGATTTTATTGAAATATTTTCTGAGATATGAGGTTGATTCCAATATTTGTCTCGAATATTATAGAGAATATGTTTGGAGATTGTATGAATTTTGCATGATTAAGTTGGTGGAAACCAAATTCCCTAGTTACTGACTCCGTTGCTGTTTAATTTTAGTTTAGTTTATTTTTTCATTTCAGTTTAATTTCTAAAAAATCAAAAGTCATGGTTCCTGGTTAGTTTATTAGGAATATCAGTTGCAGTATTTCCACCGGTCCCTGTGGGTTCGACCCGTATTTGTCATTGTATATTATTTAGACACCGTGCGATTGCGGTTATTTTAAATAGGTTTCTCAGAATCCTATCAGAGAGGGAGAACCAAATCTCAACATGTATATTCGAATGTATTTTCCACAAACTCATCTCTTATTTCCTTGCATTTGATTGAGATTTAGGGGTTAAATCGAAAAAACTAGGGTTTTGGGCAGTTACAGTCTTAAGTTCGGCTGAGAATTATCAGCCGAACTTCTCAAAGTTCTTCTTCCTGAATGTATCGAAGAATAGGTCGGTAGATAATTGTTTTTCAATTGTCATCCAAACTTTTATTTGTTTACTACCAAAAAAACACAACTAAGAAGTTCGGCTAATAATTATTTTTCCAAAATCCGCCGAACTTTTATTTGTTCACTTCAAAAATAACAACTAAAAAGTTCGGCTTATAAATATTTTTCCAAGATCATCCAAACTTTAGGGTGTTGGTATTATTAGTCTAAGTTAGTGAAGTTCGGCTGAAATTCCAAAAGCTCGGGACAACCAATCTTTTTGATTCTTACAACATTAGCCTAACCTTATAATATTGGGTTATAATTCCTATCAAATATTAGACGAACCTTACGACTTTCCTATAATTTTGAGCCGAATATGAAGGTTATTTGAGGTATTAATTAGTTTTTATATTTTGTGAGTGTTAGGAACTAAGGTAAAGGTAAAGTTCAAGGTAAAAGAATGAACATGGAGGTTACTCCTTCTACTTCTAAAATTCCTGATTCACGAGGAGGCTGCACTAAAAAATTAGGAGCCGATAAAAGGGGAACTGTGGTTGTTATTCGTGAACCACAACCAGAGATACATAGAGAATAAGAAGAGTCGGAAGACGGAGAAGAATAAATACAAGGAGGAGGATTAGGAGCAGGAGCAGGAGCAGAAGGAGAAGGAGGAGGAGATAATGATGGTGATAATGAAGAAGAAGACAAACCACCACCACAACAACAATAACAAAAGGAAAGAGAAGAAGCTTACTACACCTCGGAATAAGGCTGTCACCTTCCGAGTGATAAGAACGTAATACAAGGTCGGGTGGACGGCCTACCCCATATCATTCTGAAAGATGGAGGAGAGATTCTGATTAGTTACGTCGAGTCTTGGGTGAAGAGAATCTATGAGACTCCTGATCACATGGATGCCACAAGATTTTTGAGACACCATAGGGATGCACCTTGGGATTTGATGGGAGAGGTTGAAGAGGTGGTGGTTGTAGTACAAGCATTAGGTTTATGGACGGCTATTCAGTACGTACAAAGTGAATGTGATTCAGTGAAAGCGTCCACGTTTTATGAAAGATTCTGCCCAGAGACCTATACCTTTCATCTCGCCAAAATGACAATCACTCCACTAATGATACGAAGAAGATAATTGGCCTTCAAATTACCGAGAAAAACATCGATGCCGAGTTTTATGAAATGGATTGGGAACAACTTTATAAATTGGAACAATAAAACTCTTGGTTGGATTCGATCCAAGACAGAATTGGAATACACCCACGCCTGTAGAGATGTGGATAACGTGGATGGTCATGGCATCAGTCAAAAACCAAAGAAGTTGAAGATCAAGTTGACCAATTTGAAGAGTTATTTTGAGAAGACAAATGAGAAAGTTACAGAAGGATCCTTGGTGATGGAAGAGAATAGAATCAACCAAACTGCAACTACGTACTTGTTGTATACTCTCGACAGAGTTATCTTTCCCGACCTCACAGGAAACAAGGTAAGTGCTCAATATCTCCAACTGTTAAGGGATCTTCAGACCATTAACCATTCTCTTGGGGAGCCGCTTCCCCTTGCTTTCCTACTCAACAATCTTGCGACGACCTCTAGGTTAACAAGAACAAACATTGGAGGAAATTTTAGTCTTTTATAGGTAATTCTCTACGATATAAAAGTTATTTGATAAATAGAATGATAGGCATATGTTGTGAATTCTTAATGATAGGTTTGTCCAATATAGAACAATAAATTATCAACCGAATAATGTCTAGGAGACCAACCCTTGTCAGGTTCGACTGATAATTTTTTTTTCTATTTATTTTCATTTTCAACCGAACCTGACAATTCCCATAGTATAAAGTGATAATGTCTGGTTTGGCTCATTTGATTATTATCCAAACATTTTACTAAAATCATTTCCTTTGTGAACTTCCCTTAATAATTTGGGAGTTTCTTATATTGTTGATGTAGGTGTGGGTGTATGACCATTTTCCGAAATTACATTTAGCCATAGATGTAGATTGGGTTGATATATTTCCTACTTTGGCCAAATATGAGTTTAAGGACACCAAGAAGTATAAAAAAGAAAAGGTGCTTTAACTCTGAGAGAGAAATTAGACGCTTTGGGCGGAACTGACGTCGTAATTGACCCATACAACAAGAAGGATGAACCATTCAGTGAAGTTTTTCCAGATAATCAAATGAGTGTTTGGATATACTATGGACCATTATTTTATCCTGGTGAATTTGTAGTATATGATCCTCGTCGTGTACTTTGTCAATTTAGTTCCATCCAAACTATCTCGGTGGGTAATGCCAAGTTCGAGTTGTTTCCAAAAGGTTCTAAGGGAACTAAGATCACCACTTCTTCATGGATTCCTAGACATAAAACCGAACCGACCCTTGAGTATTGAAAAACTTGGAAGACCACAAGTTAAATATGGTTCTCTTGGCACTATTGCGAGAGGATCCTCGTGAAGTTTTCGAGGGTTACATGGGTTGATATAGGCAAATTTCTCATCCACTAATCACTAATAAAAACAGTGAAGCTCGTCTCATGGCTAAAAGGTCAAAGCAAAAGGAAGTGGAAATGAAGACGAAGAAGAATTTCAAGACCATTTTCCATGACATTTCAAAGGCATTTGAGATCATGATAAGCGGTGCCTTCAATTTATACTCTTTAATTTTTTATATAATATAAAAATATTTTGTCACTCATTTTTGGGTTCTAAATGAAATCAGGTGGCGTATGGCAGGGAGATGTTGAAGAACATAAAGACGAAACTTAGTTGTAAAACATCTATGACAGTGAAAGAGTAAGAATACCTTTACAACAAGTGGATGTAATCATCAACAAAAGGGCGAGGGCGAAGTCACCAAGGTTGGCAAGCAAGAAGCCACGCAAAGAAGGTGAAGGTACAAGCCAATGTGGTAGTAGCATCCCAACTGGTGATGAATCCCGAGGGTGAGCGTCATGGTACCAAAAGAGGTCGTGGAAGTGAATGAAATCATAACATTCTTAATTTCCAACATTTTAACATTATATGTTCACTTTGGCTTCATTTTTTTAGAGCCTTTGATTATACTATGCTTTGGTTTGCAACAACGTTGATATGAATGATTTAGTAGTTTACGAATGAAGTAGGAGTTTATAAATGAATGACTAGTTTATTGTTATCCGAACATATCAATTTTATGAGAAAAAACTTGTAAATATTGTCAGGTTCGGCTGATATTTCAATTTTCGAATCAGCCGAACTTGACAAAATCTAGGTACCTTAAATTTTTAGTCGGTTTCAGATGATACGAAAACTTGATTATCAGATGAACCTGAAAAAATTCCAAGTTTTTGGGATATCAGTAGGGTTCGTGCTTATTCAAAAATTAAAAATATCAGTCGAACCTCTAACTGATATAACATATAACATTTGGATTAAAACTGAAAGTTTTTCTAGATAATAATATTAATTGAATTGAAAATGCATTACATAAGGATTGTCTACTCAATCATAAGTTAAGATAAGATCTTTATACAAATCGTAGCATTCCATAAACTCAAATGGTTTTCGAAAATCTTCAAAATATCGTGTCCGAGCTAGTTGTTTCTGGAAAAAAAACATGATACTAAGTTCATAAGTTATTTTGAGTAGGCAATAAAATTAAAAATTATTTGTTACTTATTTGCGCATCATAGGTCATTGTTCGATGTTATTCTATAACAGCTTCCATACGAACTCTAAACACATCACATCTAGGCCACATACGTGTGTCGAATCTACGCCTAACCCCTTCGTAATTTCTTCCATTTCCGTCACCGTCTAACACAACAAAGATTAAGAATACACGATTCCAACATTTTTCGGAGGTTTCATCCAGATACACCCAAGGTACTCTTCTATTGTGCCTATCTTCGTTATGATTTATGACCGTATTCAATGCTCGAACAATGGAAATATCTTTTTCTATAGTGTAGCGAACCTTTTTTTGTTGTTGTTTTGGATGAGGAAAAAATGATTTTGAGTAGTAAGGCAAAAGAAATGAGAGGGTCAAAACTTAATTGTTTCCAAAAAGAATCAATATCCTCAAAAGGTATGATATCGTCCTTGTACCCGACTTTGTAGTGGTGACATGGAAGTCCCGTAGATTCCTTCATTTTACAAAAACATACTTCATCAAGTTGAGCGGACCAGTCTTCCATCAATTTCACTTCAACCATCGATTTCTCAATGCACAAACGGGAGACCCTGTAGGTTAATCCCCGGAGCCAAGAATTATCCTTATAATCTTTGTGTATGAATATAAGGTTGTGTTCGAATGCCGTTTTAATTCTTATGACATCAGTTCTAACATAGTCATCCATTGCGTGAAACACCAACACAAACATGTCAATACAACCAAATAAATTCTTCTTCAATCGATGATGAGCCGACTTTACCATATGTGTAGCTTGGTTGTCGAAGTGTTTGTGTTGATTTATGTACGCATACAAAAACCTTTCCTTGTGAGGTTCCAAGAATTCTTTACGCAAATAGGCAATGACACTTGAGTATTTGGGCCCCAATGCGAAATAAGTATTTTAAGATTATCTTCGTACACGTCTTCGCTGATTGACCAACATTCCATTCGTTGGAGAAACAAGCCCAAAACCTTTCATTTGCTTCATATTCTTTCTTAAATTTCTCCATTTTCTTTTATTTTTCTTTATCCGGTAGGTTAGAAATCTTCTCTAGGTCTTTCAACTTAAGCGGCTGAATTTTTGGTTGGCAATTTTCTTAACATTATTCTATACATGAAACGTGCAATCAAATTTTTGGCGTCCGAAAATACCTTCATAATAGCATACATCAATGCTTGCTCCGATCACCTTAGGAAGGGCATCCTCCCGGAAGATTAACTTGCATTGTTCTAACCCCCAAATGTAACTTTCTCTCTTCTCGTCTTTCAAAAAGAAAAATGCCACGGTGAATGGTTCTTTGGCCGACGTATTCCCGACTATGTTCATCAACGACATCTCATATTTGTTGTTATAATAGGTGCAATCCATTATAAGAACTTGCATAAAGCATAGAGCCAATTAGACGCATTTCGGGTGGGCAATGAAAAGGTGTGTCACTTGTCCGAACTCATCCAATTTATTTTGAACCGTGTAGTTGTTGTTCTCCGCCAACCACATCACTGTTGCATCACCAATCTACCTTGCAAATCATTTTTTCTCAAAAGGTTTCTCGCATTGTAGATAGTTCATACAGTGAACTTGTTATTCTTGTCATCCGTCTTCAATTTTCCAAGGATTTTAATCGGTTCCATATGTTCTCGCGATATTTTATCTATTTCCATATATTCTTTCGGTTTAGCCTTGCAACTTTGGCATGCCCGTGAAAAGCATGTGGACATGGGTGGTTATGACGATAATCCATGTTCTTATTCATACTCCAATGTTGTTCATGTTTGTTGTAGTTGAAAACGATCTTAAAGTGGCAATTTTTTTTCTTTGTTATACTCTTATTCTTTCTCCCGGTTTTGGTTTTATATACAAAACCCTTTTTAACCTTACTTGCGCCTAGCCCATTTCTCTCACAAACTATTTCAAACCGGTCAAATCGGATTTGTTGTCCGCAAACTAGCACGCAATTTATTTTGATTCCATGTTCCTCATCCCAAGACCTTGCTTCCGGTTTACTTTTCCATGTCTACATGGATGCATGATCAAGAATAAAGTTAGTAAAGGTTTCACTTAAACTTACAAAATAAATTCCAACATCAATTAGTTACCTACCAAGTAATTTTGAAAGTGATCTTTATTATCTTCGTGAATAATGTAGTTTTCCTGAGGTTGATAGTCCATTGGTACAAGTTCAACAATAATGATCTACAAGAATATGCGAGGTTAGATGACCACAAAAATAAACTACTTATGGGTTCGGATGATTCGATATTCAATTCTAAAGCCGAACTTTTAGTTCTCAACAGTTCGGCTGATTCGATATTCAAATTATCATCCGAACCAAGGGTCATGTTTTTTCCAGAATTTCAACTATAAGGTTCAGCTAATTTAATATTCTAATTATCATTCGAACCTTGAAACTTATGTTTTCCCACAAATTTAACTATAAGATTCAGATGGAATAATAGTTAGCCGAACAATTAAATGGTGCCATGCATAACAATGTTCGAAATGTTCGGCTGACTATTGGAACCAGATATCAACTAAACTTAAACTTGTTTTTGGCGCCAAAATTACAATTACAATTACAAAGTTCGATTGATATTGGGTGCATATCGCATTAGCCGTAATGTTTTTGAGAATGTGGTTCGCCTAATATTTATCATCCGAACTTATAACTGCTGTCCCAAATTTTTGAAAAAAATCCATTTTTTGATGAATTCAACCTACAACAACGATATTAAACCTCATATACAAGTATACATGAGTGTTATTAGCATAGGGTTCCTCAACCATGTATTCATCTTCGGGATTTGGCTCATAAAAATCACCATTTTGAGAAGTTGAGTTTGTGTTTGTAAAAAATCATTCCCATAATTCAAAGAATCATCCATATACGGATCTCCGTCGTAGTTGATTTGTATTTTCTGAGCTTTACGTGATGAAGATTCGGTTTCCTCATTTGCATCATGCATTTTGATAAAAAGCCTAGTTTTTTCTTCACTTCTTCTTCGACTTCTCTTGGAAAGAAGTTTTTCCCAAAAAATAGAATTTTTCTAACTAATTCTAACTTTAACAACCAATAATAACATTAACTATTAATCACTAATCATTAACTTTAATACTAATCATTAACTTTAATACTAATTGTATAAAAGTAATTTGGCCATTCTGAAAATTCGGTAGATAACGGACTTATGCTATTATTACCTAGTGATCTTATTTTGTCCTTATCTGGTATGTCCACTAAAAAACCCATGTACCTAAAAATAGGATTTTTGTGAATAGGGAAAATTATTTTTTGGACTTGAACCTAATTTTTCCTTTCTAAATAGGGGCGCATACAAAATTTCCCTAATTCAAAATTACCACGTACCCATTGGTTAGTACGGGTTTTAAGCTTGTCTTTCTGTAATGGTTACCAAACAGCTTTTGTAGCAGTGAAAATCGGGGTTTCCCGCATCTGTCAAGTCAATTTTACCAGAAACATCTTCTAAGCTTAATTCGAGATTTCACTACTGAAAAATCTCAAGGAGGTCATAATTTCTTAATTTTTCCGACTATTTTATTTATTCTTTGTTAATTCATTTCAAAAATTAATGCAGATCGGAAGCGTGTAAAGATGATAATAATCGCAGTGGAGTAAAATTATTGAAAACTAACCGTTAAAATGGGTAGAAATCGGTAGAAATTAGTTGATCTTCAAAGAAATATCCCAAAATCTACGGGGTTATCTAGACTTCGTTAATTCACTTCGAATAACGACTATAAATATGAGATTAGTATTCAGACTTCGGGGTAAACCCAACTATGAATAAAAATCAAAATCAATAAACTCAACAAGTTTAAGGAAAATAAAATAATTTTAATTCATCAAAATCTCTCCTAATTTTCGTTTTTGGAGCTCCTTATATAGATAACTCCTACTAAACAAACCTTAAACTTATCAAAAACTTATAAACTTGTTTCCCAAGATATCTATTACCTTTAGGCAACTTTCCTAACGTATTATAACTCTTAAAATAAACTTCTAGACTCTTCTAAAATTACCTTAAATAATAAATCTGAAAATTAATTATTTTTCTACTAAAAATAACATTAATAAAACATAAATAATAATAATAAAATAATAGATTTATTTTCCATAAATCTCCCTCCATCATTCTACCGGTGTTGGAGAAGATTCTGATTGAATCTTGCCGGTACAATGTTCTGCATGTGTAATTCGTTGATGACAATCTTCATACACATGAATTGATATTGTAAAAAAATAATTTATGCACCGTATAGAAGCATGAGGTGTGATGGAAGCCCAAAACGAATCTTCATAAGTTGATTCAACAAATTCTCTCTTGTTAGGGTAGATATGAGAGACCATTTGTGTATCACAATAATCAACAACTAGATTACTCTCGGGCAAAGACAACTCATCAATATCAGGAATTTCTAAATCAATAAGTTTATCAGGATTAGATGACTCACCATGAAACTCCATTAAATCATGTGAAACTTCTTGGGACTGTTTTTCTTTATCAGAAACAAGACGTTCTTCGCCTTTTTGTGAAGAAAATTTCATATCCTCCTCATCATCGGGATATTTATCAGAGATCGGAGTTGTATATCTCTTAACAATAACTTGATTTTTTGCATCATTGTCATGACGGAAAAACAAGTCTTCAACGTCATTTTCTGCACTATTATTTTCTTCTATAAGCGAGCATGGTTTAGATCGAGATTTTAGTGACTTCTTCAAATAACATTCTATCACTTCCAGAATCCTCTTCTTTGATTTGATCAAATATTCACATCTTCTCGGATCTGTTTTGGTGACAATTTTTTAACCCCGAGTACTCGTCTTAGATGCAGATCGGAAGCGTGTAAAGATGATAATAATCACGGCGGAATAAAATTATTGAAAAGTAATCGTTAAAATAGGTAGAAATCGATAGAAATTAGTTGATCTTCAAAGAGATATCCCAAAATCTACGGAGTTATCTAGACTTCGTTAATTCACTACGAATAACGACTACAGATATGAGATTAGTATTTAGACTTCGGGGTAAATCCAACTATGAATAAAAATCGAAATCAATAAATTCAACAAGTTTAATGAAAATAAAATAATTTTAATTCATCAAAACCTCTCCTAATTTTCGTTTTTGGAGCTCCTTATATAGATAACTCCTACTAAACAAACCCTAAACTTATCAAAAACTTATAAACTTGTTTCCCAAGATAAAAATAATAAATCCGAAAATTAATTATTTTTTCTACTAAAAATAACATTAATAAAATATATATAATAATAATAAAATAATATATTTATTTTCCATAAATTTACATCCATCAAAAATCTTGTCTCATGGTTTATGAGAATTTTTTATTAATTGTTAAAAACTCTTTGTTACGATTCAGAACGAAGAGTAGTTGGTTTAAAAAAGAGAATCCAAGATCTTGAATCCGAGATCGATAAAGAAAATTCTCAACTGGAAGAAGTTAAACGATGTAAATAAACTACTGAACAAGAACTGAAAGGATATGAATTCGAATTGGCTTTAACTGAAGCTTCTGTTCAATCTTTAGAGGTTTGATTTTGTTCTTTTGAGGTTTTCACTCGGTAAATTAGAAGGTTTCTCTTCTGGATTTGTGTAACTGTGTTGTAAACTATCAGACTAGAATTTCTGCTACTCAAGATGAGATTTCGAAGATTGGATCAGTTGTTGACGTTGTTAAAGACCAAGAAGGTCTTTCCCAGTATGAGCTTCTGATTCCTTTCATTTAGGTTTTATATTTCGTAGTTGCATTTAACATTGCAATTTTATGATGAACCTGTTGATAAAACTCCTCTAAACAATTACTTCTGTCCATGTTGATGTAGAGAAGAGTTTATTAATCAAATGCTTGAATTCAACCAGCAAATAAGGTCGATATCTCACTTTCTTTTTCAATGTTGGTTCTCTTTCTTTACTATATTTCTATTGAGATTTCACACAAGGACAAGAATAAAGAGGTAAGTGTAGGGTTTGGAATTCGTTACACCTAGTCAGCAATGCTAATTTTATAGTTTTTATTGGTACTTAAGCTAGATACAATTAGTTGTTTTGAATAGTCTGAATGTGTTCTTGGAATGTTGAGAATTTTGGTCCAACTAATTTTAAGATTTGTTATCTTATGCGGTAGTCATATTACTAGATGGGTGTAAATTTAGCTTCAAAGTCCTATAGAAAAATTACTTGGGGTGTAATGAAGCATCAAGCCTTAGAAAGATTGGTTTTCCTCCGTAATGTTATAATTTTTGCAATACTTCTTTTGTGATATTGTGAGACATCAGTTATGTCTAGCAACACTGGTTAAGTTTAGGTATTCTCTTGCTGGTAAACAGCTGAGATTCTACATCCTAAGTAGGTGAGGGATGAATAAACCATACAAGTTTTGGAATGTGAGTGTGAGCTTTGGCATAGTCGATGGGTGGTAATTTTAACGTAGCGGCGGCTCATCAAAGGTGTCTAGCAAGAAGCTCCCTGCTGCCTAAAGAGTAACTTTAGTTCCCAATGGATATTTAACATGCAAGGATATGGATCGAAGAGTGGGTTGATATATTGCTATCAGGAGAGCTATATCTGTAATCCTAGAAAGAATCGATTATTCTGTGTGAACCTAGTTACGCATTTGCATCTAACTAGGAAACCGTTCCTTTTCACCCACTAATTTTTGATTTTTCATACAGGAAACTACAAGAGATTGTAGCTCATGGTTCAGAAAAATATGAGTGTGCTGATGCATCTACAGATAATGGTTTGTGTGCTTGATTTTTGTTGTAAGGATGTGGTGTTACTTGTAGTTGGTATTAGATGTATCTGCAAGGTTTGCTTCCTGTTTGTGCTTAGAACTTGTAATGTTTTGTGTCATTATAACTTTACAAGCCAAGTTAGGAATTGTTGCATTTCAGTTTTCTAAAAGATTAGTCTATCATATAATATGGAGTTTGTTATGGCCAAGAGGGGGCCGGACTCCAAGAATGGACAGTGGAGAGATATATTGGCAAACCTGACTTTCATAATTGTATAGAGAGTCATGGAGTGAAATGTTTTTGAATTCATTAATTATGTCATTCTTTCAGAGGTTTATTATACCTCTAACTATGTAATTCTCTATTGTTTTCTGTTGATAAAATTTTTACTTAGTAAAGAATAGAAAAAGGATTTTGTTATTTATCTGTTTTGAGCTGTACTCCAAGTTGTAAGAGACAATCACTGTGTTCCTTCTCATCGCAGGCATCATGGCCGAGGACGACAAACAGATGGTTCATCTTAAAAATGCTTTGAAAGATCTTGAGGATAAGATAGCAGATATTACTAGTCAAACACGCTAGAGGAACAGGAGTACCAAGAAGGAGAACATAGTAATCAGAAGGTAAAAGTTAAATGGACCATTTTTTTAAGGGATATTATTATAGCTGTCCTTACAAATGGTCAATATTCCAACATCCAACACTAATATGCATGCAATAAAGTAACTGTTGTATGTTTAGGTGGGTTAGCGTTACCAACCTTGCTAAAGTCTTAATTTTAACATTTACTCATTGTGAACTCACCAAAATTTTATCGAACTAAAATCAAGTTTCAGCTGTATCCATAGTTTGTACTTCACAACTGTTCTAGTCTTGGCATTCTCAATATAGGTCCACTTGTTTTCTGGATATCTATACCACCTGTAGGTCAAATGTGAGATGACTTACTTGGAAAAACGGGAGATCATGCTGGAGTCTATTGTGAAAGAAATGAAGCATTTGCAGGAGCTAACCAAATATCCTTCGCTACAGGGATCACATAGTAAACTGCTGTTCGTACCAAATAGATATAATCATATAACTATTAATGTTTGGCTAATGCTATGGTTTGTTGGATCAAACATTTTCAGTAGCTAATAAAATTTCTAGGAGATATGGAGTCAGAGATATGAAATTCCATAATGCATCAAGTGTGAAGTCCACAGCTCCCTGGATGAAGAAAGTCTTTCTTTAACAGTTAATAAGCAGACTACTAAATCAGAAAAGGAGTGTGCCTCTCTTGGGGAGGAGTTGCAGAGGAGGTCTAAGTGCCCCGACTGTCATCTGGACAATGTGGGAGCCTTGGGGGGCAATTCTTCAGACAGAAAAGGGTAAGTAAGATCCATATATAGTCTTCATCCTTCTTTCTTTTAGTTTGGTTTCTCTCATGAAAAGAACAAAGCTATAGTGGTAATTGCATTTAAAAAAATAAAATGGTTTTGATCTTGTAGGGATGAATGCAAGTCATTCTACAGATGAACCTGGTACTTGATGTGAGCTCGTAGTTTCGAGAAGGCATAGAACTAATTAACCACGAAGAAGGAAAGATGTAATCCAACTATACAATTATTTCAACAAAATAAAAAAAGTAACTATACAATATCAATGAAGAACATCAAATTTTTATATTTCAATAGAATAGTGCCCTTAGACATGTTTAACAACTAGGATAACATGTGATTTCTGTTCAATATTTTTGCTATTACAACCTAGTGGAAGAGGTCTGAATCATGCAAGCGTAAGAAAGACTTGTGGGAGGGAGTTTTGTAAAACATGGTTGGTAAGAAGGGTTTACAGCTAACACCTTAGGCATTTATGCTGCAGTTCTATAATATTCATTGCTGAGAGACTTTTTGTTGATGATATACTGGTGGTGTTGGAACTTGATGAACATATGATGATGTCAATACGTCTTATGAGATGAAACTCTGATTGGAGACTTTTTCCTATCCTTATTTCTTTTTAGTCTGTAAACCTATAATTTATTGAAAACTCTTACCAAACGTAACAAAATTCCACCCGCAGATCATAAACAATAGCAGAAAGCGGAACGCTAAAAAACACACCAAGAGCAGAGCAAACAGACTTAGCTATTGAAGAAACGGAATCAGTAGACTATTATAATCTACCGCAACTCCTGCATTTCGTTTCATACATGCAACCAAAAAAACAATTGAAGTTTGATTTGAGTTACTTCTTTGTCGATAGTTCACTTTCACCTGCATTGAAGAGCACTCCATTGTGGCATTTACATATATACAGAACTCACCAAGTGATAAATGTTTAAACATAAGTATGCCATAAGATCCTTCAATACCAAACCAAATTTGCCGTAAGTTGATGGGTTGAAGTTGAATTCATCTTATGAAACGGTCTCCAAGTTGAGAAAATTCATAGGCTTATAAACCACCCGATTCCCCACCAACGTCATCGTTGGTCCATTCTATAGGCACTAACCCAGCAGTTGCCTTTTTTTTTTGTGGCTCTTAGTCGACTGCTAATATTTAATACGCTAACAACTATGCCCAACACAGGTGCCTCGCATTAGGATGAGCATGGGTGGTCTAACCCGTCAATACGATCCAATTATGGTATCCACCTGTAATTTAGCGGGTAAACACCCAATCCGCTTATCCATTTTTAAAAATCCATTAAATATGTGTATGGGTACGTATCTAGAGATCCATTGGACACTACATCCCGCTAGGTTAACAGTATTCTAGAATTATGCAAGGGATGAAGGTAAATTTAGTAATTTATACCCAGTAATATATCTACTTTGTATTATTCATTCATGAAAGTTTTAGTTTTACACGTCGCTAATAAAGAGGCAGAGAGTGTTTAGTTAAACATGTAAGGATTATTTATTTAAGGATGATTTAGGATGTTATAAATCATTAATTAAATAATATTTTTATTAGTTTTGTTTTTATCTTATTTAAATAGAATTTTTAATATAAATCTGCAGATCCATCTGCATCCACCCGTGGATGCTAGATCCACGGGAGATGGATTGGATACGGATGGAAATCTAGCACCCGCATTTAGATAGATCGGATGTGGGTGACACCAAATCCATGGATTTTACCCGTTGCCCACCCCTGTCTCGTATCTCAATGCAGCCTATAGATCACTCCTTCTGTGGAGTGGGCTTGAGCCATGGTTATTAGCTTTAATACCTATTGTTACCAACCCTAACTCGTCATAATCCCATGGCTAAAGCTCATCTCATAAACTTGTCTATAAGTTGAGAGAACCCATCTATATCTATATAATATAAAAAGAAATGGTGTTGTCTTATGATAAGACAAAGGACCGACGAAATTGGTCGGTTGCCTTCCAACGACTTTTATTATGTCTTGGCCCTCTTAACGCAATTGTTTTCTAATGTGAATCAAATTCCTAAGTTAGGTATTTTCTAGTGTGAATCAGATTCCTAACTTAACCATCTATCATTGTTTCCTAATGTAAATTAGATTCCTAAGTTAACCAACACCAAAAAATATTTATTAGTGTTACACAATGCGTCTCAAAACAATACTCTCTCCGTTTCTAGAAAAGTGTTACTATCACTTTTTTTAATTTAGCCTATTCTACTCACTATCTTAACACTTAAAGGCCTAGGAAAATAAAACTTCCATGTTGAATGGTGGTGGAACCCTCGTTTCTTATTGGTCAAAATAAGCCTTTTGTGATGCAGCACAATATGGTGTGGACACTTGGAAAAGTTTGATTGGTGCAAATATTCTTGGGTAAAGGAGACCCACTCTCCAATTGGCTATTCTCTTTAAAAATAATTACACCTCATTTACACTAAATACTTAAATGTACAGGGTCAGTCTTACCTACAGTGGGTGAACGGCATTTCCGATAAACGGTCCATATTTTAATAGTAATAGTACTTACATGGACGACTACGGTTTTATTTCATTGATCTCATTGATATTGTATTATTCGTACGAAAACATAAGCTTAGAGAGACATAACCTCTTTTCTTCCTACTCTTCTTCGTCTTATATGTAAGCAGATGATAGATGCATAATCTACATGGTTTTAGTGTCAACTTCATACTTGTTTTAGTTATATTTCTTGCGTTCTACCTTGTATTACTCTTGTTTTCTATTTCTCATGATAGGACGAATCAACCAAAAGAACTAGAAACTCCTTTAAAAGTTTTAAAGAAGTGCTACAAATTGAGGAAGATCAAAGGAAAATTGGAACTCATTCGAATCCAAGATTTATTTACTATATATTAAAAAGAATTGAAAGACACGAAGAAAGAATGAGGTTATTATGAGGTCGGAAGAAGAAGTTATGGATAAAACAGCCGAAACATAAAATAAATGGGAAACTGGTATTGGGACCCTAACATACGCTAAGGGGCGACTAGTTCGGAAAAGACCAAATTTCCTATTTTATCTAGGTTTTCTAATTGGATAGGGATTAAGAGGATATGCTAGTATTTGAGGAGGTTAGGTATCCTAATTGAATAAGTTTCAAGAGGAGGTGAAAATATTTGATGGTTATCATGTTTCCTAGTTGGATAGGCATTAAGAGGAGGTTACAAAAGCCTATACAAAGGGGAGTCTAGATATAATTTTAAAACACAAAATTTTCTCTACAATTAATCAAGTTTTTGAAGGAGAGCTTTTTCCTGGCTTTTATCATGAGCTTTTTTTATTTTTATTTTATTTTATCTCTTTCTCTTTTTTTTTTATTGTTAAAAACTCAATAACCATGTCTAACTAATTCTTCTATTGATTAGGGATGATTTCAAAGTCTTGAATAATGAGATCTTAATTATTTTTACAAGTTTATTTTGATTTTGATTTCCTTGTCGATTCTCACTATATTTTTAGTGTTTAAGAATTAATATTGGGTTATTTAATTAGCCATTTGAATCAAACCAATAATAATTCTTCTACTAGAATTGGGATGTGTGATATGTGTAATTGTGACTCAATTCTTAACGCAAGTAGTACATCGCAAAATCTGACAGAGGGATTCTGTTAAGTGATTGTGAGATGACACTAGTAAGGAGACTGATCCTATGGGTATGATGCTAGGATCGACCTAATTCACAAAGTGTAAAGCATATAATTAATTTACACCTAGAGAGCCTATTCTTGGTGGGTTAGTTGGATAGAATCCGGTAGTCGAGCACTGACAACAAGAATTCCGGAGACAACAAACCTTATTGATATTCTACGGTTGGTGACATTATAATTTAACAAGAAATAACGAGTATTTTGATTAAGTTTCTTTTCAATGACGGCGAAGGATTCGTTGATCGTTTTTCTTCTTGTTTCTTTAAATCAATTTTTATTATTTTCTTTTATGTATTTATTTTGTTTTACAATTCAAAAACCCCAATTTGATACTTTAACAACTAAAAACTCCATGCTCTTCGTGGGAACGAACTTATTACCAGTTAATTATATGGAACATAGGTAATTAATTTGTAGTGTAAAAGACGCGCATCAAATTTTGGCGTCGTTGCCGGAAGCAGTCGGTAGCTTTGTAGATGTTAATTATTTTATTAGTATTTTCTTTTAGTATATTTTTTTTTAGATTTTGCTTCTAGTTTTTAATTTTGTTTTCTATATACTTTTATTATTTTAGGTACCATTTATTAACTTCTATCATTTTTTATTTTTTTTCCTCCTTTTGGTGTTCACAATGGATTACTAGTGTTCATCGTTCATCTAGAACAAAAGATAAATTCTATAAATGATTTGTGTACATAATTTTTTATTTTTAGGTTTAGTTAATTATAATTTTTATTATTTTGTATCATTGTGATGTTTCCTTCTAGGAATAATGTGTATGGTTTATAAAGTTTGACATATTATGGTGATCGATTTGATTTTTATCCCCAACCTCATGATAACTACCAACTATATATGAGATATAGTTAAAACCAATCTTCTGGCTATGATCAATATCCTACAACACCTTATAATTATTCACATACATACCACTTCTAGAGGCAATCCAGGAGTGGTTGGTACTGGAGTGGTTGCTTGAGATGCTGACTGTAATGTTCTTGGTGCGATGTGTTTGGGTCTTGGTATAATGATCAACTTTCTAGCTGAAATTTATGGGATCACTGCTGGTTTAGATTGTGCTTCTAACTGGGGTATTAGACGTATGTTGATACGTTCTGATCCCTACGGGGCAGTTCAAGATTTTACTAGTAATAATTTACCTTGGTATGTTAGATAAAGATGGATGGATGCTCGTTCTTCTTATGACATTATACGTTTTGAGTACACCTATCGAGAAGCGAATTTTACGGTTGATTGTATGACAAAGAAAGGGTGTTTGTTTCCAATCGGAAAGGGTATTAGTTTTGATGAAAGATTCAGTTTTATGATTTCAATAGAATTTTAAAATGTTGTTTATTTTAGATTTAAATAATTTGTAAGTTTTTTTTTAGGCTTTTCCTCTTTCCTTATAAATTTTTTTATAATTTACTATATATTAATACAATTTGGATTTACCAAAAAAAATAATATTACACGGGGTATGTCGGTTGAAAATTAAAAGGATTAAGGCTCAATTGTTCTTCATACCAATTTTGTTCCATGATTTTAAAACTTCAGCAGGAACTGGCGGATTTCAGAAAATCATTGAATCGGTCTTGTCTGAGCAACCAAGCATAGAGAATACGACGCCTACTAACACCTATTATGATACATATAGATATATTCATGATCATATCTATGATCATTCACCTATTTGAAGGGAAGATGTATGGTCTGTAATGTACAAAGGTATAGGATTTCATAGTTAGGAAGAACGTATTAACCTATATTCGCGGATTGGAGGATGATGGAAATAAGAAGTCTTTCCAATACCTTAAACTTACGTGCGAGAGGTTCCCATAGAGATGGGTCAAGAGATTGATAAAACAAACACGGACACAGTTTTGTCTTATCTACGAAACGAGTTGGCAGTTCCCTTGAGCACTAGTGAATACTTGACCGACGACGATGATGAAGATCAACCTTCAAAGAGTATTGATGACGGAAGTGTAACTAACTCAATCCTGATCATGATAATAATCATCTACATATTCAAGAGGGTGACATTGAGTCTATGGACACTACATTTATTGAAGGTAATGATGATGACTTGGTTGGAAAAGAAAGTGATGAAGAATGGTCGAAGAGTTTGGATCAAAATGATGATGCTTATGGTATAGGAGAATCAATTGAATTCTTCAAGGATATTAAGGATCCCGTAATACATGAGATCATATAAGGTTTGTCTAACCCTTTTATTGAATCTTTTGGGAATTTTATTCGCAACTCATCCGGAGACAAGCCACGACAATGGGATTTAGCTCTCGCTCAATCTAAGTTTGCCAACAATGTAATTCCTAATCGGTCGGATACGAACCTTTTCAAATTGTTTACTCCAGGGTTCCTAACCACACATCGGATCTAGCCTCTTTACCGTATGTTCTTAGTTTCAATGTTGTAATTGATCATATGATCGAATCTCTTTAACTGCTACATGATACATTAAAGAAAAACTTGGAAGCTTTTAATGCCATGTATAAGCTAAATGTTGATCGTCGTCGTCGTTTTTGGTCTTATGACGTTGGTGATCTTGTTATTGTATACTTAAGCAAGAATCGTTTTCCTACTGGTACCAACAAGACAAAGTACAAGAAGATTGGGTCTATACGCATTCTTAAGAAGATAAGCGATAATGCGTATTTTGTTGACCTCCCAGCTAATATGAACATCTCGTCAACATTCGACATTAAAGATATCTTCCATTATTTCCCAGGCGAAGATGTTTCTATTCTAACACCGAACTCGTGGTTTAGTTCTCTTCAAGAAGGAGGGGTCTGATGTAGGATATCTAGCTAACCAAGTCATCCATGTTTAACATGAGTCAAACCTCTTTCCTTTTTCTAGATTCAACATCTTTCCTTTTTCTAGTTTATTTATTTATTTTTTTTAGGTATTTTCTTTTTCTAATTATAATGTTTTAGAAAATAGCGAAACCTATATAAGATCCCCTAGTATTGTAGAATTCTACATCCAATATTAATATTTGATTTTCTTAGTTATTATTCTCTAGTTTTGCTATTACTTTTGTAAATCTATTGATTTTACACTAGTTTTCATTGTTTATTGGATCTTTGATCCAACTTATACGCTTCCGCTACGTTAATATATATCCACATTCCACCTCCACGAATACAGATACAGAACAGGAACGAACATGGTAATGATCTAAGCGCTGATATGAGGCAAACAAATAATCACTGAATTTTTCTGGACAGCCTATTATTGGTGGTCTTCATGCCTGTCATTAGTTTTTCATCGATCCAAGTTGTTGGATTAACAATTGCATCTCTAGCACTATAAGTCTATAAGTGTTCAAGTTGGAGAAACAATTGCATCTCTAGCACTATAAGTCTAGAAATGTTCGACATTGCTTGAAGGGCCACACCAGTGCAACAGTTACATACCCTTATTCCCACGATGCCCACAAACAACAATGCTGGTAACCCTCGGGTACAAAGCTGTGATCATTTCCACCAGCTAATAGGCTGTGTACCACACTATCACCCTACAAGTTAAAGATCAAATAGGGTTTCCCTTCAAGCAGTAGACATTCCCAGAATCGTTACTCTCAGAATTTAGCATCAAGAGATTAGTAAAAATTATTATTGAGAAATTTGGTATAATTGATCTACAAGTCAATGGCAACTCTCTGGTCAATACCTATAATCAAAAAGACTGAACAACACTGAAGAGGAAAGTGAGAGTTTGAAAATTTTAAGATCCCCGTTCATGAAAAAAAACCGGAAAAAACAAGCTTCGGAAAATGTAAAAAGAATCTAAGTTTTGGCTTGAAACCTGAATGGATTCTAGTAAATACATGATAAGTATTTGGGTCTTAAGATCTTACTGCTAATTTCATTCTTACATCACTTTTTAAGTCCAGAGAATCCAAAACTTAGGATTAGCATACCTTCCTATAGTGTTATAATCAGTGAATTATTGGTTTAAGAGGATGTGCTCTTAGTTTTGACATATCTAGATTTGAGTCGAGTTCTTCATCTACTTCCCCAATAATACTTCTGCAAGAATCAAATCAATGAACTGTAAGTTGATGTGTGCATATATATGAATATCTATATCTAAAGGTCAAAAGAGAGACAGAGAGAGAGAGAGAGAGAGAGAGAGAGAGAGAGAGAGAGAGAGAGCATACATGTTGTCACCCCTTATGATGTACAAGCCTAATACAAGTTGCTGGACACCTTCCTGCCAATCCACAAAAGTTCCATTAGAAAAATTGACATGCATTCATGCGCAAAATTAAGAATCCAAAACCAAAATAAAGTTTTCTTTCACTGTGACAGTAAATATCCAGAACTAATTGATCACGCTAAAAGAATAAAAAACTAGACTATCCTACGAAATGAGTAGACTGCTATTTTGTGTATGCTTTAATTTATAAATGATCTTAAGATGGAAGAGTTGATTGATTTCTCATGTAAAATTGACATCTATTAAGGAAGTCTGAAAATCAGATGAGTATGTGATAATTACAGACTAATCTTACTCACGCATCAGCTACTTACACTCTAGCAATTTATGGACCTTTCTTTGAGCAGTGCGATATGATATTATGAAATCCTATTCATCACCCCTTTATAATTGGCATCCAACCATCTTTGGCAAAACATTCTTTTAAATGTGAAAATAGATGCATTTAAATGGAAAGAAGCCACCCCCGAAGAATTGCAAAATAACATGAACAAAGTCCTCCAATATCAATCTTAATGCTCATTCGACAACGTCATGTCTCGTGCTTGCAACTTGAACTAAGTTATTCACCGTGAATAAATATTAACTTTGAAAACTAATAACAAGTTCAATAGTTTCACAATAACCAAATAAACACATCGTTCTTCACATGACCCAAAATCTACACAAAGTATGTTCACCAAACACAATTACAGTATGAAACTACACAAAACCCAAACTGACTGGTAGACTTACCTTTGTAGAGTAAACCCTTTCATGAGATTCATCCAGAATGATATTGGTAGCCTGGTCAAAACCTTTTAGAACTCCCTACAATGTTAACAGTGGTAATTAGTATTCCCTTTACTTACGATCAAGCACAAGCACACAAATAAACAAAGACGCACCACTATATTTCGCCCATCATTTGTTATAACCGAGATTTGCTCTGCAAATAAAAGAAACATAAAAAGTTACTAATTCTGAAAATATTAGTTCAGTTCAGAAGTTGGCAAAGAAGAGTAAAGGGTTTGTTTAAGGTTTAACATACGATCAACAAGAGACTCAAGTCCAGGTCCACCTGACATTTCTTCAAACTTGAGGCTTTTACAGCTTATCAGCAAATCCCAACTGCGTTAAAATTAAACAAATTTATTCAAACAATAATTTAAACAAAGAAAAATAAAACTAAATAAAACCTTAAAACACCATATGCATTAAAAAAAAAACACTAAACCCTAATTAAATCGCCCGTCAAAATCAAATCAAAGGAGATTGATTGTTACAGTAAAATTCACCAAATATAATCGAAATTTTATTTATCATGAAACCATTAATCGAGATTGAGAGAGTCTTAGCGATTGTCAGAAAAAGAAAAACAAAAGGCGGGTTTTAATAAATGGTGAAGAATAGAGGAGATTTGATTAACTACCAATGCTGGTAACCAAGGATAATGGTTCGGCGTAAATTGATGGTTCAAAGATTAGGTGCTTGCAGAACCGCAAAACCCTAAAACCCTCTCTTTCGTCTCTCTCGAATATGGATGGAGAAAATGTAGAATAATTATCCTTTAATCAGAAAGGAGCCCGGCGTGTCCAGGTCTGTATTTTCAAAACGGGTCGGATAAATCATAAAAAATCCAGTATCATTTTTCAATGATTCCGAACTAGTATTACGAGATAGATTATGCTCAAGTCCAAACTTATCTATGGTGATAAGCACCTAATTAAAATAAATTTAAATCTAGATGTTGAATTTTTGAAATATAATAAAATGACATTTATACATTTGAATAAATAGGGATTGTTTGTAATCATTATTATAATGGATTATGAACCTATAATCCATTATATAAGTGTTTATTAAAATTTATAATAATTGATTATCTTAATTATAATTGAAAAAATTCGGTATTTTCATAAGTAGAAAAAAGTCATTTATAAAAATTATCATAATCAATTATATTTTTAACAAAAATGAATTAGAATTTTTTCCGTATTTTTTCTAAACTATCAAAAGAGGGATAAAAAAACAATAGTGGACTAAAAAAAAATTCTTAGATCATCATTCTTTTCTCTCCTCTTCAAGAGCATTTTTTTTAAAATAATCAATTATCCCAAAAAATTATTTGTTAAAATGTATTATAACAATGATTAATATCATAATCATTTTTCAATTTATGATTATTTATAATCATAAATGATAATGATAATTTTTACCAAACACCCACATAGTCAAGTCCCTAATTAAAATATTTTTAAATTTCGATCCTAAAACATTAAAATATAGTAAATGATACGTATCGTAAATGCAACAAATTATTTTAGATATTTTCCACTAATACTAACAAGTAATATGGCGGTATTAAGGATCGTTCCCACGAGAAGCTATGTAATTGTTATTTGTTTTCAACTTATTATATAACCAGAGGGTTGTAAAATTACTAAACTAAATTATACTGATAAAAAAAAAAAGGTTGCGATCAAGGTGAAAAAATACTAGTGAAGGATTTCATCTTCCATCGCCAATCATATCCCTCAATCGATCAGAATCATCATCCTTTATCTCTTCGTACCTATAACCCTAAAGTATCCCCAATTGGTGTAATACTTTTTATGCCTCCATATGTCAACACATACTGCAATCGTTAATATATGAATTCTTTTCCACCACATAACCTAGTGCTTATTGCTAA
>JAJJMC010031495.1:43780-55821 GCA_023531435.1 Papaver californicum
AATCATATCCCTCAATCGATCAGAATCATCATCCTTTATCTCTTCGTTCCAATAACCCTAAAGTATCCCCAATTGGTGTAATACTTTTTATGCCTCCACATGTCAACACATACTACAATCGTCAATATATGAGTTCTTTTCCACCACATAACCTAGTGGTTATTGCTAAGAGATTTAATTTGAGGAAAACATTAATATTTTGTGAGACGAGTTATTCATAAGCAATACATCGCACTTATAGTGGCATATTCAACCTAGGCCAAGCTTTACTTGAGACTTCCTTCACGATTCACATCACTAGTGATTACAAATTGCTACTTGTTTTAAGTTTCCTGATAGAATTACCTAAGAACCCTAACTAGCTGTAGAAAAGCTCCCGAGCTTATTTAATTTGCAACTTAAGCATTCAAAAGAACCAATCATTTTATATGAACACAATCACATAATTGTTATACACCATAAAACATGAACGATAAAAAAAGATCTTGAACATTAATAATAATCAGCCATATTGATTCATATGTTTAAGACTTCATATTGCATCTCCAACCAATAAAAGAAAGTTACATACTCATGGATTTAAAACCCATGGAAAATATACAAAAAAGAAGAATGGTTTCCCTATAAGGGGAAAACCCTTGGTTTTTTATATATAAAATTTGATATGAGAGGTAGAAGATAAGAGATTACTTCAAAGATATCTTGTTTGAGCCTTATATTTCTTGTTTTATAGCCTTCAATGCTTGGCTCTCAAGTATTTCTTGTTTTATAGCCTTCGAAAGTGCATACTCAATTTTTAGAAGTCGATTTTGCATCCACATGTGTCCTAGGTTCGGTAAGTCGATTGGCACACATCCTAGCCGAACATCTCTCTGTAAATTCTTCAAAAATCTTTATTTTTAGGCTCCAGGTTTTGCTAACTCGTGGTTGACAGTTATCCGCCGGACTTCTCTCTGTATACTCAAGTCTTTCAAACTCGTTGTGCCCATAATTTGTTAATCTGATGTCTGAATGACTTCATTATTTCGCCGTTGGCTTCGTATTTCAATTTCGTTTAAAATAGATTGAAGAAATATATGGTTTCAATGAGTTCAATTTGGCCTTTGATTCTTCTTTACTTGTAGCACTTCCATTTCTTAACACTTAAAATTCACTTCCACTTTTTTTGGTTGGTTCTTCCTAACATGAGAAACAAAATCGGAAAAAAAAAGTAATACAAGGTAGAATGCAATAAATATAACTAAAACAAGTATGAAATTGATACTAAAAACATGTAGAGTATGCATCTATCAGTAAAATGACGTGACCACTGCCATCACCGCCGCCACCACCACCAGCTCTACTTCTGCTATCACCATTGCCGCCTTTGTCGCCGCTACAACCACCTCCACTTCTATTACTATCATCGCCCCCGCCTCCGCCTCTACCACTACCATTTCCGTCACCACCACATGTTGCTTGTGTATTCAAAACGTACACATCCATATAGCTAACATGTACACATCAATATGGCTTGTGTATCTAGTAGTAACACATTAATGTAACATGTGTTGTAATACCCAGTATTGTTATTTACCATTTCGGGTCAGGCTATACTCGACTTAGCTAACCTTGTTATTTAGATTGTTGTTGAGTCATTTAGTTTTGCTTAGCCTAGGTGGGTTGCTTAAACTAGGAAAGCTACAAGTTTGTGTGAAAGTATAATCACCTAATTAATTTATATAAGTGAATAAATTTGATGGAAAATGAAAAGATAATTAAAAGAATTTAAGAAACTATTAAATATGAGATTTAATATTAATATAAAGTTTATAATAAATTAGATGGAAAACCAAAAAGGTTAGAGAAAAGGAAAGGGATAGGAAGCTAGGGTGTTTAGAGGAGAAGGCTCCAGAAAATCTAGAGGAAATTTGTATCTAATAAAAGGTAAAATGTTAAACCCCCTTTCTCTTTGGGTGATTTTCTTGATTTCAATTTCAATTTCGTATGATTTTATGTTATTAGGTTTTCAGTAATTAATATAAATAAATCTATGTCTTTGATTGATGATCGACTTTCTTATATTGTTAGATAACATGCTTAGGTATCTGTCGTTAAAATATGAAGATAACCCATCGTACATTCACTGTTGAATTTATATTTTAATTTGGATAATAATTCTGAAATTTATGGACAATTTCGATGTGCTATAGTTTTGATGTGTTTATTCAATCCTAATGATGTTAGAATGATTTGTAATCTTAACAAAAGTTTTAGCTATGTATGATACTCCCTCCGTTTCTGGAAAAGATTTACTATTACTTTTTTCAATTTGGCATTTTTAGGATAAAATGAAAAAGTGATAGTAATACTTTTCCAGAAACGGAGGTAGTATATTTTATTTTTATTTGGATTTGCTCAATTTCGGGTTATTATAAATTTACCATGAATTGTTTGGTAATAGTATATAATCTGCTCAGTTTTTATGATGTCATTGTAAATTCAGTATCTTTTGTTTGACCGTTGGTTTGATGTGAATTTTGGATATGTTGTTGCTAATTTAATCAAATAGGTTGCTGTAAAATTTAATGACGATCAGATAAAGTTATCACTATGAAACATATAATGTAATCTGTCTACAATTAGTTTATTTGTTAAAAATCTTAAAAAGAAATTGACGTTGTTTGTTCATATGTTGTTAAGCCATGGTTGCTTGTATTGTTTGTAAAAATGATTTACAAATTGGAAATGAGTTCATTGTTTATCGTTAGATGGAACATGGTTCCATGCTAACGACGGGTAATTATCCCCAAGAGTAAAACGAGTAATGATCCCCGAGTTAAATGGGTAATGATCCCCATGTAGGAACTTATATTCCTGACCCATCGATGGCGGTTATCCGTGCCGGATAAAAAATAGGTGGAGTACGAACCAAGGACATTCGTACCATGAACTCATATGTTGAAATCTAATCGGATAAATCATTTAAAATATTATTAATATTGTGAAGTATTGTTTTGAAATCTTAATTAGATGATTTGTTAGAAACATTATTGGTATTGTGAATTCGTTATTGAACAAATGAATTAAATGATTTGTTGAAAATAATACTTGTGTGATAATCTTGCTGGTTAAATAAATAAATATATATATAAATAATTGATTGCTCGAAATCATGTCGTATACTCATGTTGTATGTTATTTGACTCATTGATATTGTTATGCATGTTTTGAGATGGGGAATGCTTTCTACTGAGCTGTCATCTCACCAAATTTATATTCTTGCACATTTCTCGGAAGTTAAAAGTGGAACTAAGAACTTAGCTTAATGTTTGCATTATTCTTGTATTGCTTAAAATGTAATTTGATTGAAAACGTTTGAGTTGAAAATATTGTTAAAGATGATTAGTGGATTTATATTCTTCAAATCATGTAATGTAAAGTTTCAATTATGTTTGGCATAAAAAGTAAGTTAGGAGAAATATATGCATAAATCTCTTTCTGACCCGTAACGCCTGGAGTTCGGATCTCCATACGGGTTTGATCGTGGTCCGGAATTCTGGGTGTTACAAGTTGGTATCAGAGCTTTAGGCTTAAGATCTTACATGGGACCGTAAATAAATTATTTTTATATATTGCTACGCATGCTTGTGTGATTTGATTGCTTGAGTTGCTTGTACGAATTGCTTGTTTAACCTTATGTTTTAGTTTTTCAATCCAAATTAAACTTGTGTGAGCAATTGCTTGTTTTTCAAAATCGTTTGTTGAACTATTGTCGTACGTTTATAGTATTTGGCATGTAAATATTTAGCATATAGTATAAATTTCGGGACGAAATTTCTTTTAAGGGTGGTAGAATGTTATTTAGATTGTTGTTGACTCATTTAGCTTTGCCTTAGCCTAGGTGGGTTGTTTAGACTAGGAAAGCTATAAGTTTGGGTGAAGGTATAATCACCTAACTAATTTATATAAGTGAATAAATTTGATGGAAAATGAAAATATAATGAAAAGAATTTAAGAAATTATTAAATATGATATTTAATATTAGTATAAAGTTTATAATAAATTAGAGAGAAAACCAAAAAGGTTAGAGAAAAGGAAAGGGAGAGGAAGCTAGGGTGTTTAGAGGAAAAGGCTTTGGAGAATCTAGAGGAAATTTGTAGCTGATAAAAGGTAGAATGCTAAACCCCTTTCTCTTAGGGTGTTTTTCTTGATTTCAATTTCGTATGATATTATGTTGTTAGGCTTCAGTAATTTATATAAATAAATATATGTCTTTGATTGATGATCGGCTTTCTTATATTGTTAGATAACATGCTTAGGTATCTGTTGTTAAAATGTGAAGATAATCCACCGTACATTCATCGTTGAATTTATATTTTAATTTGGATAATAAATATGAAATTTCTGGACAGTTTCGTTGTGCTATGGTTTTGATGTGTTTAGTCAATCCTAATGATATTAGAATGATTTATAATATTAACAAAAGTTGTAGCTATGTATGATATCTTTCATTGTGATATGGATTTGCTCAATTTTAGGTTATTATAAATTTACCATGAATTGTTTGGTAATAATATATAATCTGCTCAGTTTTTATGATGTAACTGTAAATTCAATATCTTTTGGTTGACCGTTGGTTTGATGTGAATTTTGGATATGTTGTTTCTGATTTACTCATATAGGTTTCTGTAAATTTGAAGATGATCAGGTAAAGTTATCACTATGAAACATATAATATAATATGTCTACAGTTAGTTTATTTGATAAAAAGCTTAAAAGAAATTGACATTGTTTGTTCATATGTTGTTAAGCCATGGTTGCTTGTATTGTTTATAAAAATAATTTACAAATTGGAAATGAGTTCATGATTTACCGTTAGATGGAACATGGTTCTATGCTAACGGCGGATAATGATCCCCGAGAGTAAAACGAGTAATGATCCCCGAGTTAAATGAGTAATGATCCCTATGTAGGAACTTATGTTCCTGACCATCGATGGCGGTTGTTTGTACCGGATGAACGATAGGTGGATTACGAACCAAGGACATTCATACCATAAACTCATGTGGTGAAATATAATCGGATAAATCATTTAAATATTATTAATATTGTGAAGTCTTGTTTGGAAATCTTAATTAGATAATTTGTTAGAAACAATATTGGTATTGTGAATTCATGATTTAATAAATGAATTAAATAATTTGTTGAAAATAATACTTGTGTGATCATTTAAATAACTCATGTTGTATGTTATTTGACTCATTGATATTGTTATGCATGTTTTGAGATTGGGAATGCTTTCTACTGAGCTGTCATCTCACCTAATTTACATTCTTGCAGATTTCTCGGAAGTTGAAAGTGGAACTAAGAACTTAGCTTAATGTTTGCATTGTTCTTGTATTGCTTAAAATGTAATTTGATTTAAAATGTTTGGGTTGTAAATATTCTTAAACATGATTAGGTTATTCATATGCTTCAGTTCATGTTATGTACAGTTTCAATTATGCTTGACATGAAAAGTAAGTTAGGAGAAAATGTATGCATAAGTCTCTTTCCGACCCGTAATGCCCGGAGTTTGGATCTCCATATGGGATTGATCCTGTTCCGGAACTCAGGGTGTTACATGTGTACTCAGGATGTACATATCCATATAGTTTGTTTACTGATAGATATATTTTTTTGTCTGATTTGATCTCAATTTATGTATTATTGGTACTCGATTCTGTATTTATTATGGTTTTTTATGTCTTTGTAGGTGTTTTTGGAAAAATAAACTCTTGTGGAAAAATTGGCTCGAAAAGTGATGTTTGGAACCCCCGGAAAAAATTACTAAACGCACTTTCATATTGGATAAGGGCACGCAAGAGTTTTGTAAAGGCACCCATGCTTTCAAATTCAAAACATAGTTCTTGGCGGAAATTTTCTATTTTTCACATTTTCAATCTGTGACCGAGATTTGGCAAGTATTTAGGGAGTTTAAGACAAGATATATTCTTGTCTCACTAAAGAAGAGTCGTGTAAGACTTGAATACAACATCAAATATCCCGTGAAAGTCAAAATGAAAACTAAAAGATTCTCGTGAGATATTCTCTTACAGGGAAAATCTCGGGATTTAATTTGAGATATCTAGTGAACAAAGAAACAATATATTTGAAGAGTAAACAAAATCACATAGTTTTTGAGAATTAAAGACCGAAAAATCTTGTCTAAATGATCGACGGAGAAGAGAATAATTTCATTTCCTGCCAAGAACCATATTCAATAAAAAGAGGATACCTCTTAAAGATTTGATCGAGTTAGAGAGGATTACAGAAGAATAGAGGGGGGGGGGGGGGCCTGGAGAGGCCAGAGCGCAAGAATTAAAATTCCATAAAAATCTGCTCATGATCATGATGAAGAAGATGAACAAAACGTTGCCATAGGGTTGAAGATTCCGTGGCGAAAAGTTTGAAGATTTGTTGCTAAAGCTTTTAACTTTGCAACAGATATCTTCATTTGTAAAGTTTATCTTCAGAAACAGTTACCCTCTGTGACAGTGAGTCTGTAACGCTTGTAAACGTTGCAAACTCGTTGTTTTAGTTATTTTCACTCTTTTTCACCATTTGTAAACACCTTTTTGAGCAATGAATGAGTATTTTGAGAGTGTTTTCAACATGAGGAGCTAAACCCCTTTGCTGGGGGTGATGGAGGAAGCCTTTGCTCCAAGAAAAGTGGTATGTTTCTATTTTAATTAATTTTTACAAATTCTTTTATGATTATTTGCCTTGGTTAAAAATTGATTTAATGATTTTTGTTAAGCAATTGTGATTTCGCTAGATGCATGCTTTGGCTAGGTTTTAGATGTTCCATGCTTTTGTTATACAATTGTTATTTTGAAAATCTACTTGTTGCAATATTTTAGAATCAAATTAAATGTAGAATTGCATGAATATTGATTAGTTTGAATCACTTTAATTGGTTAATGGTGAAATCCATAACCTCAGTATTTGTGAATATTATTTTCATATTTTGTGTATAGTTTCTAGTTTAAAAATTAATTTATTAAATCTAAAATCAATCTTCACAAGTTCGAGCGAACGATACTTTATTTACCACTATTATGAAAACCATCAATTTTACGTTTTTGGGTATTTTCTTTCTATTACAGGTTTTGGATCAAAAAGAAATTGGAGCTAAAGATTATATTGATTCATTAAAGACTTGGATTCAAAGACAAAGCGAAAAGAACGGAAAAAGAAGACAAGATTTTTTTATTTTTTTTATAGTTAATTTTTTTTTCTTTGGGTTTTTATTTTTAGAAAACTGTATTAGGAAATTCTTATTATTTTTGCAATTATTCTAGGTATTTTTTCAGTTTTTTCTTATTTTTTGACTTTGGAATTTGGACTTTGAACTTTTGAACTTTATTATTAATTTTTAAACCCTATGGAAGGGTATTTAAATATAAACTGCAACAGGGAAGGACGAAAATTACGATATTGTCTCGGCCCCTCGGGTTTGTACACTGAAACAGGAGTCGGTGGCCCGAGTCGACTACAACCAATTCATCCCCCGTTTGGTACGGGAGGTAAGACTCGATCAACCCACGAATCCCCTGCAAGTGGGTTTACTGTATTCCTTCGTATGCATATATGTTGAGGAAATGAATACGGATTTATTTTCTAGTAAAGGGCAAGGACTGGCCATGTAAGATAAGGACTTGGATTTCATCATTGTTTCCTTCTTGCCCGCCTTAGGAAAATGTTATCTAACGCGAACCTAAGCCTAAAATTTGACTATAAAGAGACCTGTAGGGTAACGAGCTTATTGGAAAATCATTCAAAAGGACTGCACTGGTTACTTTGTTATCTAACTTAAATTTCAGGAAGATTATTTTAAGTTGATTAGAGCCGCCTTGTAACCCAAGGAAAAGTTGCCAAATAGGCAGGGTTATCAAAGCTCCTCAGAGTTTATCCTGTTTCTATTCGACTTAATCTAATTCGGATCGTTCTGAGAGATTCGCTAAAACTGTAACTAGTTTCCTTTTGGAAGAATAAAAGCTGGTCTAGAAACAATCTAAGTGGAGCCATCATACTTTTTGTTTGCTATTCAGTAAGTTTGATTTGGTTGAGTCGGCCTTGTTTGTGTATGCTTAGAACCCCTTCCTTTTAGGATTTATTTTCTTAGATTTTTTGTAAATTTATTAGGAAATTTTTGTTAGAAAATGTCGAGCTGGTATTACAATAAATATCCGATTGAGTTTCAAAACAGACATTACCCTTACTATGACCATAGTGTGGATAGTACTTGGGA
Source organism: Papaver californicum (assembly GCA_023531435.1). Classification (NCBI taxonomy): domain Eukaryota; kingdom Viridiplantae; phylum Streptophyta; class Magnoliopsida; order Ranunculales; family Papaveraceae; genus Papaver; species Papaver californicum. The sequence continues at coordinate 52,056 of JAJJMC010031495.1, forward strand.
CCACTACCAACCTTCTGAAGGTTATGGTTCATACCATGGAGGCCCCAATTACTATTTGTACGCGCACCAGTCATATGAACGGAAAACGAGCAAAATTCCAGTTCTTTGTCTTGGAGGGATGCCCTTAAGCAGGTACAATCTAGTACTTATAGTGAACTTATCATGCCTCTAGAAGAATCACACGAGCAGTTAGGATCTAGCAATCTTTATGATCTAGTTGTTTCTCTAGAGAATTCCATCAAGGAGTTGACTGGGGATACAAGAAGGTTCATATTAAGTATGGGGGGAACAATTAGTAGTCCAACTCCTCATATAGAAGAATCACACGAGCAGTTACAATCTAGTACTCCTTATGATCCATTTGTTTTTGTAGAAGAATCCCTAAAGCAGTTGGCTGAGAATACAGATAGGTTTGTGTTAAAGACGAAAGAAAGAATTGCTCAAACTAATCTTAATTGCCAATACAATGTTTTCACTTTTACCCTTGATAATAATGATGAATATGTACCTAATTTAGAGGACGAGGTTAGAATAGAAGACAATATTTATTTAAATAAGGTTCAATCATGCTCATATTATTATAATGATGAGGATACTTTTGATGAGGAAATTGAAATCCGTAGTCATAATGATGAGGAAATTCTCACAACAATTGAGTTTCACGATAATAATGATGTCTCTAGTTCCGATCATAATAATATTAATGATTATTCACCTATTAGAGAGGAAAGGGATTTAACTAGAGATAACATTGTTATAAATAGTGAAATATTTTCTCATTATTATAAAGACGACGATGGTTTAGAGGAACGAGTCTATTCCGAGACTAGTGTTTTAGAGTCCAACGATTCAGGGACAACAGTCTCAAACGAAGAAGATAAACTCGTAGAAATCTTAAATGTGAGTGAGACTGCACCACCTGATTATAACTTAGAAGAAGCAATTGACCATTTTCAGGAATCTGATGATCTAAAAATTAGGCATATTGTGACTAGTCTATCTAGAGACATCCGAAATTCTAAGTTTGGGGGTGATTATCATTCTCCCTGTGCTTTACCTTTAACTCTTTTAAAAGTCCCTCACTTGGGACTTGATGTTTGTGCCTCTACCATATTAAGAGACTATCTTCAAGAACTGTTTCCCGAACCTAATCATGTCCAAAAAGAAGTTCAGTTGTTAGAAACCCATCCTCTGGTCGATGTGGTTCACCTAGGAAATAATACCAAGATTGACTTTGTTTTCCCACCAAAATATTTTCTTCCATATGTGGGAACGTTTGAATTTCAAATGTGTCAGTTATTAAGTTTTAAGACTAAGCCTAATTACTTTAGGAAATTAGAATCGACACATTTTCTTAAGAATGACCACCATTTTAAGAGTAGTCAACTGTGTGGGTCAAATCTGATTGAATTTTGAGGATCCACAATTATTCAAGTTATTATTATGTGCCTTAAGTTTATTATTTGAGTTTTTACAGACTCTACAACCTGATCCCTCGGATCCTGCCTATGGGGAAATTCAGCTTAAAGAGATTTATCTAGACCCTTTCATAGAGCCCGAACCTGAACCTCAATTAGATGTAGTTGTCTTAAACAAGACATTATATAGGGATAAGGTTGTACTCTATTTATTCACTTTTTGGGTCTGCTGCAGTTTCCTTCTATTTTGGATAGTATTGTTTTATTCAGAAGACCCACAGTTGTTCCGACTATTGCTCTATGATTTTATGAGGTGACTAATTCTTTCTTAGTCTGGATGAAGACTTTAAACTTAACACTTCTTGGGAGGTAACCCATGCTCATGCGACACGGTAATATCTCTCCTTAACTCAAATCCTTTGATTGGTAACAGTTTATCCTTGTTCATTCTTTTAAATAATCCATCTTTAGAACATTGAGGACATTGTTAGATTTAAGTTTGGGGGTAAGGGAGAAACTTTTAGTAAAGTATGAAAATCCAAAGTGTAGAAACTTGTGAACAATTCAGGATGATACTAACCATTCTAGATAGATGGAAACTTAGCTCTTTTTCTATAGGAATTGGTGTGCCCAGCTAAATGGTTTATTCATAAAAGGATGCATAGATCAGGTGTTAGAAATAACATGATAGTTGTCACCATATCTCCGAGTCTATCTCGACCATATCACCTTCTGTTTTTATTTTTGTAATTTTTGTGTTTCTCTAAGTGATTTGGTGGGGCACCAATATTGAATTATTATCGTTGTCAGGATGAAGTTGAGTGTTTGAGATCAAGCCCCATTATTGTATCATTTAGAGCATTATTCAATAATAAATAAAATAAAATAAATATATAAAAAAATTATTGACACTTTGATAGCAATATGTGTGTGTTATCCCTGTCTCCGCCGCCTAAGCAAGCGTGGAATGCAGGATCCATGGGAACTGTCATGTAATCTGCTGAAAAGGACCATGCGCTTAGATTCAAAAGATCTAATAATGTTGTCAGTTTAAAGATAATTGTTTTATTTTAAATAAATCGACCGCTAGGGCCCTTGTATATACCAGCTGAGTCGATATTAGTATAAGGATTAAGACCAGTGGGAGCATATCCCAATCCATTAGGATTCATCCTGGCGGTGACCTTCAGACAGATATGGGAAACACCGTTCAACTTAGTTAACATGTGCAAACTTCATTTTGTCAACATCCATCTTCTACATCTTTTCATGTGATTGTACTTTGATAGATTCTGAGTATCGTGGTTGAACGACTATCTAAATAGAGTTTTGAATTCTTGTATGAATTTTAGTACGCTGAGTGAAAACTCGTGTACAATAATTGCGCTCATATAGGGTAATGATTCCCAGAGCCGAAAAATTTAGTATGCCAACTAAATAGCTTGTTTAGTGTTTACCCTCAATCGTTCACAATTAGCTAGAGTTTGGAGTAAATCTTTTGTGGATGCACCTCTTGTAAACCCTCACGAGACTACAACTCGTCCGATAGGGACACCTATGGGTTCAAAGGCTTGTTGCACACGCTAAGTGCAATCGCGATGCCTGCGAAAGTGAGTTAGGATTTATTTTTATTTTTAGATTAGATTAGCTCGAGGACTAGCAAATAATAGGTTTGGGGGTATTTGATAGACACATTTTTGTGTCTGATTTGATCTCAATTATATATATTGTTGGTACTCGATTTTGTATTTATTATGGTTTTTATGTCTTTGTAGGTGTTTTTGGAAAAATAAACTCTTGTGGAAAATTGGCTCGAAAAGTGATGTTTGGACCCCCCCCCCCCAGACTAAAGGCACCTTCATGTTGGATAAGGGCACCCAGGAGTTTTATAAAGGCACCCATGCTTTCAAATTCAAAACATAGTTCTTTGCGGAAATTTTCTATTTTTCAAATTTTCAATCTGTGACCGAGATTTGGCAAGTATTTAGGGAGTATAAGACAAGAGATATTCTTGTCTCACTAAAGAAGAGTCGTGGAAGACTTGAATACAACATCAAATATCCCATGAAAGTCAAGATCAAAACTAAAAAATTCTTGTGAGATATTCTCTCACAGGGAAAATCTCGGGATTTAATTTGAGATATTCTGTGAACAAAGAAACAATATATTTGAAGAGTAAACAAAATCACAGAGTTTTTGAGAATTAAAGACCGAAAAATATTGTCTAAATGATCGACGAATAAGAGAATATTTTCATTTCCTGCCAAGAACCATATTCAATAAAAAGAGGATACTCTTGAAGATTTGATCGAGTTATTGGTGCTCTACTATAAATAGAGAGGATTACA
>JAJJMC010031495.1:56221-115636 GCA_023531435.1 Papaver californicum
ATTTTGAGAGTGTTTTCAACATGAGGAGCTAAACCCCTTTGCTGGGGTGATGGAGGAAGCCTTTGCTCCAAGAAAAGTGGTATGTTTCTATTTTAATTAATTTTTACAAATTCTTTTATGATTATTTGCCTTGGTTAAAAATTGATTTAATGATTTTTGTTAAGCAATTGTGATTTCGCTAGATGGTACATGCTTTGGCCTAGGTTTTAGATGTTCCATGCTTTTGTTATACAATTGTTATTTTGAAAATCTACTTGTTGCAATATTTTAGAATCAAATTAAATGTAAGAATTGCATGAATATGGATTAGTTTGAATCACTTTAATTGGTTAATGGTGAAATCCGTAACCTCGATATTTGTGAATATTATTTTCATATTTTATGTATAGTTTCTAGTTTAAAAATTAAATTATTAAATCTAAAATCAATCTTCACAAGTTCGAGCAAACGATACTTTATTTACCACTATTACGAAAACCATCATTTACTCAGTAGGTACACATTTATATTGCTTGTGTACTCAGCGGGTACACATCAAAAAAACATACAAATACACATTGTTATATTATTTATTTATAATAAATTTTCCATTAATCATAAACAGTAATTGATCGTTATTGAAAACAATAAACTAGATGTACAATTATATAATTACTGAATAAGAATTACTAAGAAATTATCCTTTTGAAGATTCCTGAGGGACGTCAGTGGATATAAAAACAAAAGGCTTTACTACTCTATTACGATAATGCGTAGAATGTATACCTGAAAAACACATAAATACAAACACCATTAATGTTTAAATAACATAAAACTACGAAAATAGATGTGTACATACTCAGCTGGTACATATGCATATAGCTTGTGTACTGAGCAACTACATATCCTCATTTGCTCAATATTGATGTTAGTATAGTTTCAGGTTATTTATCCCACTATCTTCAATGTATAACCATGCAAAAACTCCAATCCATCATCCAACTAAATTAAAAGACTTGTATGTACAAAATCATCAGTTGTGCAATTTCACAAACATATTGGGATCACACATGTACAAGCAATAGTTATCCAAAATCGAACTAAATTACATAGAGAGCTAAATTTTTGAAACACATACATAAAGTCAATAATAAATTGTATAATCAATGTTATAACATTTGCAACCTAAATCACAGTATAAATTTGGACAATAGTCTTAACAAAGTAGTTTAATTCGATTCTTGGTCCTACTCGGTTGGGGAGCGAGGAACAATGAGTTCGTACTAGAAACTCGTCAAAACTCGAACTAGTACTCAGATATACTTACTAGCGATTTAGAGTCCTGCTGATCATATATAATTCTAATAACATCAAAACTAGAAAAATTAGATAGGTTAATCAAAACTTGGGAAAATCGTACTTGGAACTTGCTAAAAATCAGAATTGGTTAGGAATTGAAGATTGCCTTGGAAAACTAGCGAGTGGTCAGTACTCGCTTGGAAATCGTCCTTGGAGAGCGATTTTAACTACATAGGTAGTAAGGTAACTTTATGAACCTGGCTTAACTGTGGGCTTGTGGAATTAATAGGGGGCTTTATGAAATCTAACCACACACCATAAATTATAAGGTGGGTGCCAAAAAGTGGTGTAAATACTAGTTTACCCATTCCTAATAACTAATCATATTATACTAAATTCCACCAGCCCCATTCTATTCAAAAATCAAAACCCAAAATCATTCACCCTCTCCTTTATTCCGAAACGTAAAGACTCCATTTCTTCCAAAAAAAAAATTCAAAATCAATTAATGGTCGTCATAGTCGCAAACTTTAAACCATGACGACTTTTCATAGGCATGTTAAAAGTATAAAAATTCATTATGGTCTTTGATTATCGACCATGACGACCATTATTGTTCATTTTCACCGAAGACGAAGAATCTGTTAGGGTCGCACCGGTTTTCACCTTAAACCATGACGACCCTGAATGGTTATTTTCAATGAAGATGAAGAGTATAGTTAAGATCGTCATGGTTTTATTTAGGGTCATCATGGTTTACCTGAGGGTCGTTATAGGGTCGTCATGGTCATATTTCTGACCATGACGATTTTTCATAGATTGGTAAAGTTGCAGGTAAGGGGCATCATTGTTGGATGTTACGACCATGACGACTTATGAAAAGTCGTCATGGTCAAAACCTCATGACCATGATGACCCTTACCCTGTGTCTTTGCTTTCCCATAATGATTCGACGGTTTTTACCAAATATTCGACCATTCGTAAAATATTAGTAGTTTACCAATCGATTCTGAGCTAAGGGATCTTCATTTTGAGCATTGGAATCACTCATTTCTGAAACCCTAGTATTCAAAAAATGTCCCCTCCAACCTCTTCTTATCCACTCATTAAGAAAAAAAAATCTCTAATTTTAATCCTAACCATAATCTATACAACCAATCTAATCTAATTAGTTAACTAAGCCAATCATATATTATGACTAATCAAACGGGGGCACTTTAGTCATTTATAAAAATATATGGATAAGGGGTAGGAGGTATTACTTTTGGGTGACCCTATTTTGTTTTTTCCTAAAGCCCTATTAATTCCACAAGCCCCCAATTAAGCCAGGTTTATGAACCAATATTAACAGACTACGGAAAGTAGTCTTAAGGTGACTTTTACTATTCGCAAGAGGGTTAGAACGTACAACTGCAAGTATGAAAAAATCAAATATTTATAATGTTTACCAGTTATAATTGGTGAAATTTTGACAAAGGCCAAAATTATAAATTCTATTATCAGAAATATCGAATTTACAATTTAATTTATTTTTTGTCCCGTATCAGAAATATGGAGCCTGGATGTTTATCTCACATTCAAACTGAGAATACAAATTATATTAATAGTTATAGGCACTCGACGCTGGTCTTATAGTTTTTCTTATAAATATATGCATATATACAATATCATAGCATCGCTTGGCTAGACTTCCAATATATTCTACGTATATATGCAATTTGAACTTATGCCAAGTGCAATAATTTCTCGGCTGAATTCCTTGGTTTCAAGTATCAATATCTATAACTTTGCCAAAATCCAGAATTTACATAAAAAGATAAGTGTGCAAAATTGTTATTTTTAACTCAAAATTAAATTAAGTTAAAAAGATTGAATAAAAATAGATTAAAAAAATACGAAACTAACAATAAAAGAAAACTAGGTCTTCCACCGATTATGTAGAACACTCTTTAATCTTCTAAAAATATTCATATAATTAACTCAAGACGATATAGGATCAAACCGATACGTCTCAGAATATATTATGCTTAATATAATATTACAACTTTTGTTGTACGAAAACAGTAAAATCTCATTCGCTTATAAAAAAAATCAATTAGTTGAAGACTATTCATAACAATAAAGAACGAAGCTTTGATTGAAGAGAAAAAAATTATACTATTAAAGACTAAAAGAATATTTATTAAAGAATACCTGAATTATTTACACAATACAATTGGCTTCTTCCTTAACCCCAGTAAGACTCTGAAAGGGATACCTTTCCATTATAACTAAAAACTAAAAATAGAAAGAAAAATCCTAAACTAAACTAATGCCCAGACTCCTGACAGAAATATGAACTCCCCCCTTTACGTATGCTCTTACCACTATTTATATACTCTTCGGTGTTACACCATTCATTTCTAAATATCTTCATATCATTAATATAGTATATTACATCCATGTATATATGAAAGAAAATATCCATCACATGGAAAGTACGTGGATTTCTTAGCTAGCACTTTTATTTTTTTGTTTATTTTCATCATTAAATAAAAATATCCTTTTATCTTAATTAATATCTTGTAACTGATGTCTCCATATTTTGTTGGCTAGGATCCGGTGCTTCACGGTACAGCATACTATGTCACATCTTCATAGATTACCAATGAATGGTAGCCACACATGCAAGCTACAATAGGCAGGAGCACTTCAACGTATTTGTTGTCATTTTCTCCATTTTACAAGAAGTTCTGTGTTTCTGTTCGTAAAGCTTTTATTTAATAAAATATGCAAAACTAAATAAAATAATCAAATTTGTAAAAATAAAGAACTAAATAAAATTAAGATGTAAAAATTAAGTGTTTACACAGTCATCAAAGGTCATGGAGGATCGTTTGTTGAGTAAACTTAAATCTGATAGGTTTACTCGAACCCTCATCTGAATCTACACCTAAAATTGACGTTAATTTGAAAGTATTTCCTATGGAATTGAAATCAATGAGGGGTTTCACTCGACATTCTTCAAAGAAACATGTGAAGGTAATTGTCGATCCAATCAAAAATTGATTTCTCTAATGTTTATGGAGCCAGTGCTACAAATTTAGTTCAGGAATACATGGAGAAGATAATATTTCTAGCCTACCAAGAAGGTATACCCTTCATTTATGGAAATAAATCTCTTTATGTCGGTGTGGGTTTTCATGTTGTGAAGGTTACGAGTATTGAGATAAGGGATTTCAATTCGTTAAATCAGAATCTCAATGATAAATTTCAGTTGTTTAAATATCGAATTATGAAATAAATTAAGCTTCTTCCCTATTTTGTTCCTCTTATCTCTAACTTCTTCTTCCTCTAAACCTTTAATTCCTTCTACTAATTATTCTTCTAATCCTCTCAATTCCCCTACATCACTTCAGTAATCTCTATCCATAGATATTGAGTTGTTTTTTCTAATCCCATTGTAGTGTAGATCAATTTCATCTTGATCAAAGTTTACCTTCTTGGTACATGACAGAAAACATGTCACTCATTTGACAAAGTTTTTTTTTAGTAAAAATGACCGAGACCATCCTAAGTAGTAGATGCAACACAAAATAACTAATTTATAAAAAAAGGAAACTAGGTAATATTTGTGTGATATTCATGTAGAATGCGGACCATTCAAGCGATATATGGCTATGTTGCTTTGGCCCATTGTATTAATTATGTTTACAAAGAAATGATGTGTTTGTTAAACTCATAACACATGTTATACATGTAAGGGATCACCACCCTTGTTAATACTAGAGAATGTACATCAAAAGGGTTGATCATTCTTACATGTTTAGGATCAATATAGAGCATCTTATACCTCATGGTCTAGCAGAGTCTACCGTCAAAGGTTATACATGGTTTCTAAGACATAGGTTATGCTACAAACCTGCCTAACTGTTTTGGGATATGCAATATTACACGCACTTATACTTATTCATTTTAGAACTTACTTTTGGTCAACTATCTTTTGCATATTAGCTGGTAACTGGAGATAAGCCTGACATTTGTATTCTTACGTATTTTTGGTTGTGTTGTACATGTGCCATTATGACCCCACATCGTACTATGATGGGTTATCAAAACGATTAAGTAGTTATGTTGGATATTGATTCCCTATAATTATCTGCACTTTGATACCATTTATAGTCAATCTATTAACCGTTAGATTTGAGGACCGTCACTTTCATGAAACAGTCTTCCTGTCATTAAAGGGAGATATGAAAAAGGATTTTCCAACGGAACGACATAAATAATTATCGTGGTGTGTTCCTACTTTGTATTATATTGATTCTCATACTCCACGGTGTAACTAAATGTGAAGTGAAAAAGAAAAAATGATCTTCAAAATACACATTGATATCTCTAAAATGACGAGAACACATATACCAACTGCAAAACTAACCGACTAATTAGAAATTCCCAATAAGGGATATGAACCATAGAATATGGTATTGCAACTAAACTTGCTGGAAGTATGGTTGAGGTCGTGGATCCACAAGAAAGATGGAAAAACCACTTATTTCAATGAATACTCACCAAATAAGGAAGGGGGTAACTAATTCAAAAACCCAATTCATATCATCAATGAATTCGTTTCATAAGATTGTTTCTAATTATGTGCATGAATAAAAACTAGAGGACCCTCCGAAGTTTAACCTTATTCCAGATAACAATGAAATCCCAATGGATCATGAAAATGTGCACGAGATAATGGTTTTCGTAGGTAAGGATCGTTCCCATGAGAAGTAGTAAAATTTAGAAGTTATTCGGATTAACAAAACAGTCATAAAAGCCACTGCTAAGGGGGATTAATTTATTAATTAAAATGATAATTATAAGAAAAGATGATTATCACCAACCGTAGGATAACAACTAGCACAGTGCTATTCTCAAAATTCCATGTGTCACTCGATACAAAAGGGTTAAAGTACCAGATTTTAAAATTTTGATCCATCAAAAAGTAGTGCACCCAAGGTGTAACCCATTCGAATACTTTATGCATTGTTAAATTAGGTTGATCATAGCAGGTGAACTCTTAGTGCAAGGTCCACTTACTAGTTTTGAATTCACACACAATTGCTCCACCGAATCCTTTTGAAAGATCTCACATTTTCTACTTGTCTAAATAATTGCTCGACAATTACAAATCTCTCAATTCAATAATAGCGATAGAATAATTAATAGATTAATTTAATTGTATACTTAAACAATCTAGAAATCAACCATAAATATTAGATATAATAAAGACAAGCAACAAGATGATTAAAACTCCAAACAAACTTGTGTATGGGCTATTTGATAACCATTATTATAATGAATTATCAGCCGATAATTAGTTATGTCAACCCATAATTGATTCTATGTGCGTTTGGTAACCATTATAAATACTAATTATTTTAAATAGAAATGAAAATAACCATAAATAGATAAAACTTATTTATATAAATAGAAAATCAATTATTTTCTGGTCGATTTTTTTTTTGTTTCTTTCATGGTTTCTACTTTGGCTTCGAATTCTAGTGAGAGAAAAAACATAGTGAAACCTTAAAACACTAAAACTGTAGACTGTGATGATCCGTTTCTGCGTCTTTTACCTAGTTTACTTAATATAATGACCATGTAATGGTGTTACCTAGTGTTTATGGGTAAAAACGAATTTAGGGGTAAAAATATAAAAATAGGGGTAAGCTGATGAAGGATACGTCTAAACCTTAAAACATTTGTACCGTAGAAGTACTTTTAGATTCGAGAGATAAAAATCATACAAGATTGGCCTAAACCAAGAAATGGATGTTCCAATCTTGCTTCGGTCACAAAGGAATTAAAAGGGTTGGTCTTAGGGAGAGAAGCAGAGGAAGTGTTGAGGTCGGAGTGTTGGGCTCCGTTATGTGTGATATGTGTTTATTTCTATGAAGGATTCTCTATGTAATACTGAGAGAAGGATTTTTATAAAAATCAAATAGTCGATTCGTATGTTCTGTCTATACACTCTATGTCCTTTTTTTTATTTATGATAGATTGAGGAATCTATTTATAATAGCATACAATAACCATTCACCCTTACCTTGTAGTAAGTGGTGGTTGTGAAATAAATAATGGTGGAGGTGATGGAGAATGTGTCAAAAATCGCCCCCCACTTGTTTGAGGATGACTAGACGGTTACACACCCATCGATCATCTACTTAAATAGCCGTCGAACATTCTAGACATTTCCCCCTAATGGGTGTATTTCTATATTGCATGTCATAGACCGCCAAACCAATACCCTAGTGAATATCCCCTAATTTATGATATCTTTGATGTCTTGTATGATTTTTGTAGAAAAATACTACTTAGTGTGAAGTCAAGTTGTGACTTGCTTAGTCAAATTGACTCATGTGTCATACCTGGCTAGACATGAATGATGATTCTTGATGAGTATGAGAAGAGTAGTGAGGCTCATAAGGAGAAAGGAGACTGAAAATAAATATGTATTTATTTAGACCTCATGTCAAGACTCTGAGATGCTTAGGTGAGCAGTGAGAGTTCAAATGCGCCAACTAGCATTGACGTTCTTAAGTGAATATGTGATGCTGGATGCAGGCATAGAATTGTGGTTATCATTACAAGAAAAGTTTGCAACACTTACAAGTATGGAAAATATTACAAGAAGAGTTTGTAACGCTTATAAGTGTCACAAACATTACAAGAAGACTTTTGGGCCGGCTAACTTTGTTAGGCCATGTTAGTGCCTAAAAATTGATTCTAGCCAAATCAATATACTGTAGAAATTCTTTATTTAGATTCAGAGATCAAAATCGTACATAGCAAGCCTAAACTACGATAGTAGCCGTTCCGCCCTACTTCGGTCACGATAAGAGGAAATGGGTTGATCTTAGGGGAGGGAAGCAAAGAAAGTTGAAGGAATTTTGTGTGCTGAATTATGTATAGAGTTACAGAATTATTTGAGAGAAATCACAGATCTTAGGAGAATTGTAAGCTTGTTGTGTTTTATGAATGGGCTAAAGAGCCTATTTATAATAGTTTGAGAACACACGTATCTTCCTTATAAAGTAATGAAGGTAGTGAAGAGATTGAGTAGTGGAAGTCGTGGGGATAATGGTGTAACCGCCCATTATTCCTAGAAGTTTTTGGAAAACCACGATTCCATTATCTCCTTAACTGCTCCAACTTTACCACTACTTTGTAACTTCCAGATCATATGGGGTGTTACCACACCACATGTTGTTGTAATCGCCAGAACAAAACCCCATGAACAATCCTCCATGTAATATGATTTGATTTCTCGTAGGAATTTGACGAGTAACATAAGCTTATGAGAAAGATGCTAGCACAAGCAAGAGTGAAAAAATACACAAAATAAGAAGAGGGGAGGCTAGCGCTGCTGGTCTAGCAGCATGGTTGGCGTTGGAGCTAGTGCTAGCGCTGCTAGACCAACAATGTTTTTGGCGCTGGAGGTAGCGGATAGGCGCTCATTTCATACATTTTTACCGCCTAAACTATATTTGTTAGTGGTCATTTTTATACAAATACGTTGCTTTGTGCTATTATAGGTTATACACATAGTTCTCGGTGTTATAAATAAATCATGGCTAAACGGTAATAATTAATGTGTCACTGAAGCATTCTCTAACTACTATGAAGGGCTCTTATACTAATATTGGTCAAGTCGCAAAGGTCAAGACAACATGATGAGCATGTGAACACTGATGCATTACATATACACGGAACAGGTGGGTCTGGCTGTCACGTGAAGGTGGGTCTAGTCTAGTAGGTGGTGAAGTCAGTTCTCTTTTGGGTTTCGAATTATGGGAGTATATAAGAAAGAAGGCAGGTGGGCTCGGTGATTAGGAGTAGGCTGGACATGAAAACAGTAGGTGAGGTTGAAGCGGGACAGCAAGGCCTGTACGTCAGAAGAGAAGGCGTAGACTAGGCTTTATCCTTTAGGTGGTGAAAAAGACGCGGAGGAAAGAAAGGGAAAAAGGCTGTTAGGTCTTGTAGTGTGTGGATAGAAAGAGACATGACATAAGGGAGTAGAAAAGGAAGAAAATAAGGAAAGAAAGAGAAGGACATAAAAAGAGCTAGGTTTTCCTTGAGAAGTTGAGGCTTGAAAGTGATTGGAGGTGTTGGGTTTAAGTGAAGCGAGAGAGCCTGTCACGTGAAGGAGGAGTAGGCTAATAACCTGATGCAAATAGGAATAAGAAGTGATGTTGACTTGTGGGCGAGATTAAACAAAGAGATGATGGGAGCGAGTACATAGGTGGTTGGCTATTATAAATAGACAGCGGAGATCTTCTTTTCTTGGAGGTTTGGTCATAGAGTTTTTTTTAGGTTAGGTATACAGGAGGGAGGCTCTAAACAGGAGACAGAGGCCGGTAGGTGGGAGGTTGTACATGAGACAGTCGTTAACAGAGATAGAAAGAGTAGTCTGCTAGGTTCTGTGTTGTACGGAGAGAGAGATGGTAGAATTTTCGTCTGGGTTGGAGGCGTCTGACAGAAGTATACATGAGAAACAGATCCTAGCAGCCATACCATCCATTGCTTTACTTTGTTTTAATTCTTTCTCTATTCCTGTTATTTATTTTTATGGGTTTTAAGAAATCCATCTCCATGTTCTAGTTAATTTGTAGCTAGGATTTAATGTTGAAACCACTTAAAGTTTTAGATCAATTTGAATCGAATTATTTGATACAGACTATTCTGATTTGAATATGATTAGTTCTTGAATACCATTTATTGATTTAATGATTTTATTAAACAATTGTGATTTCGGTAGATGGTACATGCTTGGCCTAGGTTTTTGATGTTCCATGCTTTTGGTATACAATTGTTATTTTGAAAATCTACTTGTTGCAAATATATTTGTCTACTTATTTGATATTTCATGCTTGGGTTAAATCCTTAGATGGGGTATGCTTAGAATAGCCAGGTATTATTTGTGGACTTATAATTAGTTTCGTACAATTTTCTCGCTAACGCAATTTGATGGTGTATGCTTAGACTTAGAACTTTTGATGCACCATGCTTAGGGCATCCCAATGACATTTGCGACTCTAAATATTCATGAGTTATGTTTCACTTCAGTAATTAAATAGAAATAGTGGTGGATACTAAAAACCCTGGTTATTGTTTCTCCCATTTGATTTATTTTATTAGTTTAGTTTATTTTTCTTGTTTTAAATTTCTTCCGAAAAATCCAAAAATATTATTCTTGATTAGTTAATTGAGATATTGATTGCAGTATTTTCCCACTCCCTATGGGTTCGACCCGTACTTACCGTTGTTTACTAGTTAGACGTCGTGCGATTGCGGTTTATTTATATAGGGTAATCTAAAATCCTATCAATTTTTGGCGCCGCCGACGCGGACTTGTTTTTAGGTTTAGAGTTTTAGATCTCTATTTAGGTTTTTATTTCTATTTTTTTATTTTGTTCTATTTTACGTTTCTTTGGGTATTTCTCTTTTTGCTACATGTTTGGATCTTGGATTGAAAGGAAATAAAGCCAAAAACTTTGGTGATTAAAGAATTGAAGTTAAAGTTAAGGACTTGGAGTTAGAAGTTAAAGTTTAAAGAACGGAGAAGAAGACAAAGACTTTTATTTTTAGATTTTATTTTTATTAATTAGATTTATTTTCTTTAGATTTTATTTGTTTAGAAAATTGTATTAGGAATTTTTATTATTTCTGTAAGTTTTCTTTTATTTTGGACACTTTTTGGACTTTATTTTGGACTCTGGACATTTTATTATTTTTAAACCCTACGGAAGTGTAATTTAAATATAAACATCTACAAGGAAGGACGATAATTACGATATTGTCTCGGCCCCTCGGGTTTGTACACTGACACAGGAGTAGGTGGCCCGAGTCGACTACAACTGATTCATCCCCCATCTGGTACGGGAGGTAAGGCTCATTCAACCCACGAATCCTCTGCAAGTGGGTTTACTGTATTCCTTCGTATGCATATATGTTGAGGAAATGAATACGGACTTACTTTTCTAGTAAAGGGCAAGAACTGGCCATACAAGATAAAGACTCGGATTTCATCACCATTTCCTTCTTGCCCACTTTAGGAACACGTTATCAAACGCGAACCTAAACCTTAAAATTTTGACTAGAAAGAGACCGATAGGGTAACGAGCTTACAGGAAACTCGTTCATAAGGACTGTATTGGTTACTTTGTTAGCCTAACTCGAAGTTCAGGAAGATTATTTTAAGTTGATTAGAGCCGCCTTGTAACCCAGGGAAAAAGTTGCCAAAGAGACAGGGTTATCAAAGCTCCTTAGAGATTATCCTGTTTCTCTTTGATTTAATCTAATTCGGATCGTTCTAAGAGGTTTGCTAAAAGTGTAACTAGTTGCCTTTTGAAAGACTAAAATCTGGTCTAGAAACAATCTAAGTGGAGCCATCATGTTTTTTGTTTGCTAGATTCAATAGGTTTGATTTGGTTGAATCAGCCTTGCTTGTGATTGTTTAGAATTCCCTTCCAATTAGGATTTATTTTTTAGTTTTTTTTAGTGTATGCCAAGACCGCTCGAAGTCATCACTGAGCGAGCTTGGAAAAGAGACACTCTAGTTCGTTTGATTAGTGACGAAGTTACTTATAGTCCTTTGATAGCGCCAACAATGGCAACTTTAAAAGCTTTGTTGAACCCGACTAGGACTTCTCGTCCATCATGTATCAAGTTAGCTGAAACTGAAGCAAACTATGAGTTGAAACCTAGGACCATAAAGATGCTCCCAATCTTCTTAGGGAAAGAAAATGAAAACCCCTATTTCCATGTTAGGGATTTTGAGGTTAAGGACCTAGATGATGAATCATTGAAACTTAGACTGTTTCCTTTTTCGCTAAGAGACAAAGCCAAATCTTGGCTATATAGTTTGACTTTTGAGTCAATTGAAACCTATGAACAACTTACATCTGCCTTTTTACATAAGTTTTTCCCTAGGCACAAAACATCATCTATTAGGCAGCAGATTTGCACATTTGCTTAACAAGAGGGAGAATCTTTATATAGGTATTTAGAAAGGTTCAATGACTTAGTATCACAATGTCCTCATCATGGTTTAGAAAAAATAAGGCTAGTTCAGATCCTCTACGAGGGTTTAGATTATTCAACAACAACCATGGTTGAGTCTTTATGCACAGGTGGGTTTGAAAATCAAACTGTCGATGCTGCGATGATATTTTTAAATGAAATCGCCGAAAAAACCCAGCAGTGGGAAAATAGTAGGGATCCCCAGAAAACAATTCTTCTAAGTAGAGGAAATGTCAATAGGTAGAAGGATCTTTTGAATCAGATGCTAAAATTGTAGTTATATCGAAAAGGTTAGAAGCTTTAGAACTGAGTAAATCTAGTTATGGAATTGATCCCAAATAATTTTTGGGAGGAAAGATTGTTGAAGAGCAAGCCCCTTATTCCTTTTGTACTCCCTTATGTCATGTCTCTTTCTAGCCACACACTACAAGACCTAACATCCTTTTTCCCTTTCTTTCCTCCGCGTCTTTTTCACCACCTAAAGGATAAAGCCTAGTCTACGCCTTCTCTTCTGAAGTACAAGCCTTGCTGTCCCACTTCAACCTCACCTACTGTTTTCATGTCCAGCCTACTCCTAATCACCGAGCCCACCTTCCTTCTTTCTTATATACTCCCAGAATTCGAAACCCAAAAGAGAAATGACTTCACCACCTACTAGACTAGCCCCACCTTCACGTAACAGCCAGACCCACCTGTTCCGTGTATATGTAATGCATCAGTGTTCACATGCTCTTCATGTTGTCTTAACCTTTGTGACTTGACCAATATTAGTATAAGAGCCCTTCATAGCAGTCAGAGAATGCTTCAGTGACACATTAATTATTACCATTTAGCCATGTTTTATTTATAACACTGAGAATTATGTGTATAACCTATAAAAGCACAAAACAACGTATTAGTATAAAAATGACCATTAACAAATATAGATTAAGCGGTAAAATATATGAATTGAGCGCCTATCAAATACCCCCAAACCTATAATTTGCTAGTCCTCAAGAAAAACAAATCTAAAAATAAAATAAAAATCCTAACTCACTTTCGCAGGAATCGCTACTACATTTAGCATATGTAATAAGCCTTTAAACCCGTAAGTGGCCTTAGAGGACGAGTTTTGTCTCTTGAGGGTTTACCAGAGATATACCCACAAAACCTTTACTCCAAATTCTAGCTACATGTTAACGATTGAGGATAGACACTAAACAAGCTATTTAGTTGGCGTACTAATTTCTTCGACTATAAGAATCATTACCCTGTATGAATCCAATTGATGTACACGAGTTTGTACTCAGCGTACTAAAATTCATATAAGAATGCAAAACTCTAATCAAATAATTATTGAACATCCAAAATTGGATATAATTCACATTGCTCGAAATCAATCAAATTCAAACACATGCATAGATTAGAAGATGGATATAGAAATGATGAATGGTGCATATGTTGACTAAGGTGAACGGTGTTCCCAAAATATTAGTATAATGTCCGGCTCGGATGCTCCTATTTTTATTATTATTATTTATATACATAATTTTTTTTTCTTTTTTTTCCTTTTTTTTTCCATCTTTTTTTATGACTACATGATTAGATCTTTTAAATCTAAGAGCATGCTTCTTTTCAGCAGATTACATGATAGTTCCCATGGATCTTGCATTCCACGCTTTCTTAGGCGACGGAGACAGGGAGAACACACACATATTGCTATCAAAGTGTCAATTATTTTTCGACAAAATTAAAATTCTAACGCATCCGAGATACGACCTTATGGCAATACTAGGGACCCACCAAATCACTTAGAGAAACATAAAATTGCAAAAATAAAAATAGAAAGTGATATGATTATGATGATTTCGAGATATGCTTGTTTAATGATTATCATGTTATTTCTAACACCTGAGTGCATCCAGATATGAATAAACCATTTAGCTGTGGACACCAATTTATATATATAAGAGCTATGTTCCCATCTACCTAGAATGGTTAGTGTCATCCTGAATAATTCACAAGTTTCTAAATTTCGGAGTTTCTTATAGGCATCAATTTTCTGAAACTCTACCCCCAAACCTAAATTTAACATTATCCTCAATGTTTCAAATCGTGCAACCTAAATTGGTATCCAATAAATATAAGTAAGATAAACAATGTAAATCAAAGAGAAGGGATTGGAACGTCTCACCTGATTGACGCAAAAAAAGCAGTATTCTCTGTAGCACATATCAAAAGATAGTAATAACAAAGAACACTGAAAATAAAATAAAAATAAAATAAGAAAATAAAAATCTACCTACTGGATATGTACAAAAAGAATCCCCATACATTAAAGAACCTGAAAATTTGGGGATCAACCCAAAATACAATATATACAAATGACAGTTTCTCAATTACATTATGGAAACACGGAGACACTGAAACTATCAAAAATAGAGGATTACCCCCAAACCAAGTTTCTACTACATTCGGAAGTGCGTAAAGAACATAATATGGGGATAATATTGGGATTGGGGAAATATCAATTGGTTCATGCACAATGTCAGGAACATGCAAGTCCTCTGGGTATTTGGATGCAAAGTGATCCAGCAAAACTTAAGAAGCACACAATTCTAACCCTAAATTAGGTAACTTTTGGAAGTCTAGAGGTCTAGAAACAACCTCTAAGTCGGGTGAATGATCTTGTAAGATAGATTCATCTATGGAATTAGGCAAATCATCTACACAATCATCCACAGGGTCATCTACATAGTTTGTATGGAACAGAGAGTCACTACAAGACTGATCGCCATCAGCAAATAATTTCTGGCATTCCAGAACTCTCAATCTCTGTTCCAAACTACGCGGTCTGTGTTTATAATACTTCTCATATAACATTAAAGGTGATTCTTCACTTACCAGAGGCGAAGCAAAAACTTCCTTATGCCGTGACGGATTCATATATTCCCGAAGTGTCATCTTAAATGACGTCTCCTGGAAAGGAGTCATCATCCTCGGAAAAGTACCTGAAAGAGATACTAAAACACAAAACGAGTCACATGGAACTAAAAATCATAGAATAAATAAAAATAAAAATATATACAAAATAAAAAATAAAAATAAAACCCAAACTACGGTTAGAAAATCAAGAATACTAATTACAATATTCCATAACCGCTCCCCGGCAGCGACGCCAAAAATTGATATAATTTTAACATAGTGGTAAAAAGGGTTTGATTCTCAGACTTGTGAAGATTCGATTTCTAGACCTAATAGTTAATGACTAAAAATAAAGAAGATTAAAATAAAGTTGATTTAAAATTGATGGGAAGAACTAGGGCTAAGATTCCACCATTAACCAATATTTCAAGTGATAAAACCTTACAATTCTTTTCTTCAATTTATTCTAAATATTGCCAAAATTAGGTTTTTCAAAGAATAATTGTAAATCGAAAGAATAAGACATCAAAAGTTTAAAACTAAGCATGACCCATCAAAAGAAAACACAATTATTTGATAAAAACCATTTTTTTCCAATTTAATTCAAAGCAATTAATAATAAAAGAATTGTAAAAAAAAGATAAAATAGAAGTTACCACTTAATCATTGGAAGAATGGCTTCCTCCGTGGCCCAGTGATGGTGATTAGCTCATTGTATTGGAAACACCCTCAAAATAGATTTTCATAGCTCAAAAAGTGTTTACAATGATGAAATAGAGGTAACACAGAAAAACAGACACGCTTATAAGTGTTATAGAGGCTTGTTCACTAAGTTACAAAAGAAGGAAAAGTAAACAGGAGAAAAGAACGGACTTAAACTGCTTCAGGGACTGCGTTAGCGACAGTATCAGCGACAGTATTTGCGACACTCCTCTGGAGACTTATGTTCTTCACCTTCTTCTTCACCAGCAACAAACTTTTTTTTTTTCTGGAATTTTTTCGGCTGCTCTGGCTCACTCCCGATGGCTTTCTCATTGATTCTCTTTGGTATTTATAGGGTTAGTAAACCCTAGACCCTTTCTAACCGATAAGGACTCCAAAACTTATCCAAATCATACTCTAAATCACACGCAAATCCGAAACAGAGTTTAACTCTTTTTCCGTCCAGCTTCACTCCTGACGCCAATAATTCCGGCTAAAACACTCTGTTGACGTGTGTTGGTGACATTCTGGTTGATTAATTTCACTTGGGTGAATTAGAATTACCCAAAATCACTAAAAACACGTAACACAGAATCAACAGAAGTTTTCTCCCGATAACAAATAGGTTTCCCGCAATTTTCGGTTTCAAATTCAAAAGAGGGGGTGCCCCCAATCCAACTTGTGGGTGCCTTTATCACTTTTCGGGCCGATTTTTCCCAAATTATTTATTTCTCAAAAATACCTACAAAGACATAAATATCCATAATAAGTACAAAATCGAACACTATCAAAATAGAAAATCGAGCGCAATTTAGACAACAAAATGTGTCTATCACTAGCCAACACTAGCACTGCCAGGTCTGCAGCGCCGTTGGTGCTGGAGCTAGGGCTAGTGCAAACACTTCCTGGGTCTGTTTGGCATGAAAGCATACTGGCTTTGCTGGCTTTTTGCCTTTTTTTTTTTGGCTCTTTCCTGGCCTTTTGGCATATACGTGCCACTTATTAGTGTTAGGAGTGTGACTATGGTTTGCCAAGGCTAGCACTTGCTAGTGCCATGATTATTGCCTAATGCGCCGCTAGTTTTGACATTTATCAATGTCGTGACCATATTTATGGCTTGTCTAGGATCTTATCAATTATATGAGATTTAATGTTAGCATTTATGCTTAATGTTTATACAGTGCATACAAAACACCTTCAAGAGATTCAGCTGTGGAAGTTTGCAACTTGAAATTATGCTTGATGCGACTCGCGTTTTTGTTCAGATATGGCTTAGCCTCTATTCTAAATGTTCGCAATTTTTATAATTAGTGTGTTCTGTTTTATACAAATAGTTTGCATAGATGCACATGAAATAACGAGGATTTAGTCGAATATAACTCTGAAATTTCTGGTGCATATATATGCAAAAGAGCTACATGGCTAATTTAGCCAAGGTCTGCATATCCCTTTCTCGATTTTCTTGTACAATGTAGGATAGCCGTATGTATTTATAATTCTGATGTCGGGTCAGGAATTTATGTACATCTATTTCATGCTTCTGCAGCTTGGCAAAAAACAATATTACACTTTTCTCCCTTGTCAAAAATCCACCATCAACATTAAGTCCCCTGCTTAGCGCGGAACAATAATGTTTCTTGGTAAGCACTAGATGGCGATTTTTATTTTACTATTTGTAAGCGAAATAAGTCAACAAGTCTTAGTTGTCAGATATTACCAGATATTCGAATTTGATGACGCTCAATGGTGTTGAATAGTTGCTGAAGAAGTAGTAGTTGGCGTAATAGTGCTTGTAGAATGATAAGGCTTCGTCCGAAGAGCATAAATTAATAAGGTGTGGATGATTTGCATGATGGAGAGACTAAAATTGACCCGTGTACGACACGGGGCCATGACTCCAAAAGGAAATCCTTGTTTAACCTAGATTTGGAAACCAACTATTATAAAAGGGAGTAAACCCTTATTATTCTTTTTCTCCCATCACCACCAAAACTTTCCAGCATCTCTTTTTTTTTCTCCAGCGACGATAGTAACAGCGCCTCCATCTCCTATCGCCGGTGATCTTCCGTCGTCGGCGTTCCGGCCAAATCCCGGTTATTTTTTTATTTTTTTTATGGGAGTTATTCACGTTCAACTTTTTTTTTCTTTTTCTGACGCGAATGCTTGTTAACGGAAAAAAAGTTTTTTTTTTTAACGTGAGCTAACACTCATATATTTATTTATTTTTGATATGAGTAGTAAGTCACTAGCTCAGTTACCTTTGTTTGCTCAATTGCATAATCATGATATTGATCTCCTCTTACGGGTGGCTCCAATTTCACAGTTGTTGTCTCTGTTTGTGATAATTCTTCGTTGGCTTCACTGCAGTGCTGTTGAGCTTTAACCAGTTATGCTAGGGCTTGTAACAATTTTCCTTGATGTTGGTTTTAATTTATACATATAAGCATTTATTTTCATAAAATAGAAATATACCTTGCGCATGATTGCCCAGTTGT
Source organism: Papaver californicum (assembly GCA_023531435.1). Taxonomy (NCBI): domain Eukaryota; kingdom Viridiplantae; phylum Streptophyta; class Magnoliopsida; order Ranunculales; family Papaveraceae; genus Papaver; species Papaver californicum. The sequence goes on from JAJJMC010031495.1 coordinate 74,656, forward strand.
TGACATGAATATTATTAGAACCAATTGTAGATGTCTATCAATCAGGAAGATAATGCTACCACTGCTTCTAGTCGTGAAAGAACTAAAAATTATAATGTTATTTCTCTAGACGATGTGCCCAGTATTCATGATGACTTCTTTAATGGTGCTGTTGAAGGGGATGTTGGCCCTGGTTATACTGGCATTTTTATTCTGAATATCAATAATCTTCCTCAGCCTCAGAGTAATTTTACGCGAGCTATCGTCAGGTGTTGTTTGCAGAGAAAAGAACGCAGGACCTCGTTTGTTGAGTTTAATGCGTTCCAGATCCCTTTGCCTGAATGGAAAGGGTGGTCTAAATTTATGTTGGAGAATCCTCAGGTGAAGCTGGTTCTAGAAAATGCTAAGATACTCCATGCTATACGAGTGTCTGAGACTTTGGGACTTAATAAGGACATGAAGGGTATACTTGCATTTGCCTCTCGTTGGTGCGGTCCAACCCATTTAGTTGTATATGCTTGGGGTGAGTTAACCATCACTTTGGAGGACCTGGCGGTCTTGATGCAACTGCCCGTTGTTGGTAGCATTCTACTTGAATGGTCTGAAGAGGAGAAGAAATATGGTGCACCTTATTCTGAAAATAGCAGCTCTACAGAAGTCTGATCGTTGCAATAACAAGACTTATTCGACTTTGATCGATTACTGGTAGAACAAAACTACAAGTGTTGATGGCCTTGCTGTTGACAATCCTTTGTGCATTGTGTTAATACCTGTAAAATGACTACCCATGGATAAGGGGAGTCATTTCTACTAGATGGGATTGAACTCATCACTTCCTTAGGAATTTAAGATTTAATCCCAAATACTTAGGAATATTCCTATGGAAATATGAGGACAAAAGGGGAATAAGAAGAGAAGTTAAGGGTAAGATTAATAGAGGGAACTCTAGTAATAATAAGGAGTTGAAGGGAGATATATGTCAAGAGATGATAAAGTAGGAAAGTATATAAAAGAGAAAAGGATAGTACAAAGAAGGAAAGGTGTATTCATGTGGATCTACTTTTTCTCTCTCTACCCATTGAAGGAAAGGTGTAGTCCTTGTTGTGACTAGGATTGGTCTCCCATTTACACATTTACCCTAAAACATTTGGCGATCACAGTGGGAGACTCGTCTCTATTTTAGAAAATGCACTCGGGAAAGGACGCCCCAGCTGTACCAGCCAACCAGCCGACTAACGACGAGGTAATAATAGAAGATGCAAGTGGTGATGACGAGCCACCAAGATAAGCCATCGTCAACACACCAATCGAAAAAATGTCCTATGCGGAAAAGGTAGAGACACTGGCTAACAAGAATAAACAACAACCGAGGAAGGACACACAACACAAACAAACTTTGCAAGACATGCAGATCGAGATGGAAGGACACAATCGGCGCCAACAGGAGCTTCAGAAGTTCATGAGACAAGCGGAGGAAGAAACGACAACCACAAGGAAAATAATAGATGAAGAGGGGTCCTCACGAGAAGCATCGCATGAGGAAATCGCCACGTACCTAGAAGAACACTACAGAGTAGTCAAGCATAATAGTTATGATTCCATGAACACCCCATACTCTGTCGAGGTAACCGAGTATCAGTACTCGGAAGAGTATACGTCTCCCAAGTTCAAAACTTACGATGGATGGGGAAACGCTCGTGAACACCTTAGTCGGTTTTTATCAACGATGAATGCATACTCATCCGATGGAAAATTATGCCTAAGAGAATTCCCCAAGTCTCTATCAGACATAACTTTCACCTGGTATGATAACCTGAAACCCGGAAGCATAGAGTCATGAACATCAATGATTACTCTGTTCTTAAGAAAATTTTATTCAGCAAAGAAGAAGGTCACGATGATTGATCTCAGCAGGTGTAATCAAAGAATGTGAGAGGAAATTGGAAAATACGTCACGCGGTTCCGGAACCTCTTCCTCGAGTGTCATGAAGACAACAAGGAGGAAACTCTAGTGGAAATATATGTGCGTGGAATGACACCTATGTTCAAATCAAATCTTGCAAACTTCAAGTTCCAGACGTTCGTAGAATTAGAAGAATTGGCAACCAGAATAGCAGATTGCACGGACATTTCTGAGCCTAGGAAATATGGATCACGCGTGACAACATTTGTTTAATACTGTGTCAGTACCAGTATTCAACGGTCGTCCTATGGTAAACCCCGACACAAGGAGGCCCCCCGCATTTTATCCCTACAACGTGGGGCAAGGTAACAGAGGATCCAGAACAGATCAAAATCGATTACCGCCTATACCGTGTAGCCGAGAACAGATCATCCATCTGCTCGAACAGTGGGTGGCGAATCAGGAAGTAACCCTAACACCCTTGGTTGTGGATATCAATAAGGTCGACAAAAGCATTGCTAGATACTGCTATTACCATCGCCGAGTGGATCACCTGACTCAGGAGTGTTTCTCTCTTCGCGGCATCTTTCACTGAAACAGGAACGCGGGAGAGATTGAGATACGAGGAAAAGCAATCAATGAAAACCTGCTTTCTCAGCACCAGGTCATGATGCTATCACACAACCCACTGGAGGACATCTGGAGGCCCTGGGAACCAACATAGGAAGAAGCATTCGGCTTCAACAATACTGAAAGCTTAGCCAGCAAGTTTGCCAAAACGATTTTGGCATAACAGTTTTTTGACTCACTGGGATTCAGCGAGAACCAGACCCAAGAGGCAGCAAAGGCCATCCCAGCGATAGCCGCTGGTAAACTCTATATCCCAATAACAAAAGGAGCGACCACCTTCACAGACGAGAACATCTGCTACCCAGGAGAGCACCTCCAACCACTTTATCTCACGAAAACCATCAACAAGTAACAATTAAAAAAGCCATTTATCGCTTCATATATTAGAAATTTTAGGTATGGAATGATCAGCCATTCGCATACACGCTACCAAAGTAAAGGGATTCAGAGGGAATACTCAAACCGCTATAGGAGTTGTCAGCCTAGTAATGAGGATTGGGCCAATAAAGGGCCTCAAGCCATTTTATGTGCTAGAAGATAATATGACTTTTCATGTATTGCTAGGGATAGGATGGTTGCTCAAACACAAAGTCGTGGCATTAACTTATCACCAGTGCATAAATATGAACATAGGAGGAAAACAATATTGAATCGCAACAACCAACAACCCCTTCGGCCCGGAAGAAGCATACATGGCGGATGCTGTTTTCTATGATATCCCCAAAAAAATGAAAGAGGCACCAGCGACTGTGCTTACCCCGCTACCTAAGGGGAAGCCACCAATGAAAAATCTGTAAAGTCGGCATTCAGCCCGTGACGGATGACGGTTAGCCTCCCACAAAGAAACAAAAATTACAAGAAGGGTCTCAGTTCCGAAGGTTTTCGAGGACAGAATGGGGACATGTATACCGTTTATAGCAATCAACTGAAGGGACTTCCGAGATTAGCACGAATACATTCTAGCTTCTATTGATCAAAAAATGATGGAGTGACCCTCAGGACTGGTTGAAGAGACCGAATCACTTTAAGACCTGACCGAAAGAGACATAATGGAAATAAAAGAGGAGCGTGGCGTAGAAGACATGACTACAGACAAAATGGAAGAAGTAAATATAGGAACAAAGGACAAACATCGACTCATCAAAATAAGTAGAAATTTGAATGCAAAGGAAAAAAAACGCGTTGGTCGGATTGCTAATAGAGTACAAGGATGTGTTTGCTTTCAACTACGATAAAATGCCAGGCTTATATTTTGACCATGTCGCTCATAATCTTGGCGTTTCACCCGAATTCCGACCCGTCAAACAAAAGAGCCGCGACTTTCCGCAAGAAACCGCCTTAGCGATAAAAGAGGAGGTTGAGCGACTATTGGAGGATACATTCACAAAACCTATACAACACCCCACGTGGATGGCTAACGTCGTATCAGTTGTAAAAAAGAATGGAAAGATTAGGTGCTGTGTGGATTACCGAGACCTTAATCAAGCATGCCCAAAGGATGATTTTCTGATGCCGTGTATAGACGCTTTATTAGACGCCACGGGCGGACACAGGATGTTCTCGTTCATGGACGAGTTTGGTTACAATCAGATCAGAATGGCAGCTGGAGATGCGTTCAAAACAACGTTTCAGACACCGTATGGTAACTTTTATTATGTGGTCATTCCTTTTGGGATAAAGAACGCCGGGGCCACCTACCAAAGGTTGATGACACTGATCTCCATGATCTCCTCCACCAAAGCGTAGAGGTGTATGTGGCTAATATCGTAGTTAAATCAAGAGCAAGGGAAGATCATGTTGAACATTTGAGACGGGCGTTCGACAGATGTCGTAGATTCAAGTTAAAAATGAATCCGCTAAAGTGTGCTTTCGAGGTAACCTCGGGAAAGTGCCTCGGTTTCATGGTGACGGATGAGATACATGTCGACCCGGACAAGATAAAAGCTATCACACAATGACACCTCCCAAAGATGTACAGGAACTGCAAAACCTTCATCTGGAGAATATCATACATACAACGTTTCATCCCAGGCCTCGCCCAACTCGTAACTGCGTTTCTCCCAATGCTAAAGAAAAACAGAAAATTCGAGTGAGGGGAAATGCAACGGGACGCGTTCCATAAACTCCAGCAATGTTTGGTCAGTCCTCAGGTACTCAGACCTCCTCTTAAGGGAGAGCCCCTCTACCTTTATACCGCCTTCACAAACCTAGCTATAAGAACGGTCTTGGCACAAGATAGGGGGAACAACAACCTATCACCCATCTATTACGTTAGCCGAGTCCTGAAGGATGCCGAGTTGCGATAACCCTAAGTCGAACAAGCGTGTTTAGCCCTCATATACGCGGCACAAAAGTTGAGGCCATACCTTCTGATGCATGAAACCACTGTCGTTGCAACGGCAAACCCGATCGTATATCTCGCAACAAAGCCAATCCTGACGGGAAGAACCGCAAGATGGATCCTACATCTATCCGAGTTTAAACTCAAATATCAAAAACCCATAGGCGTCCGAGGGAAGGCACTTGCCGAAATTTTGGCTGCTTTCCCTGGGGGCGACGATACATCCATCCACGATGATGTGCTAGGGGAAGTGATATGTGTCTAAAACACCTTAATTAGTATCAATTGTTTATGTTTTTTTTTGCTATTTTTCCTGTAGATTAGTGTATATTATGCTTGTTTTCTATTTTGTAGGTATTTTGGAGTCATTTTAGTAAAAGGGGAAAAAATTGTCTACACGGGCAGAATCACCATTTCACTGGCAGATGTTATTTGTAGCCGTTCATATGCTAAGGGCCAACCCAACATTTAAGGTTTTATTATTTGAAAAGAGTTAATCATCATGGCTGCCCTTATCTAGCCAATGGGTATCTAAATCCCCTGAAAGTGTCTTAAGACTCTTAACCTAAAATCCTAACTTAGGTCTCGAACCATTTTCTCATCTCTAGCTCAACAGGGCAGCTACCAGGGTTGTTACCGTTCCACCCCTTCACGCCGGCAAGAGAAGATAATGTTGCCATAGAGAAACAGATCGAAAGAAGATGGGATTGAGTGAAAGATGGAGTTGCTGCGAGGAATGAACACTCAGTTGAGGAAATGGGGTTACGAGAATTGGGTTTCTAAGAAAATAGAAGAGAAGGTGGTGATAGTTGATGAAATTGAAGAGTAGAAGATGGATTACGGATTTAGTCAAAAATGGGTTACTGTAATTAGCTAGAGAGAAGAGGAACAATGGGTTTGAAGCAGAATGGTTGGATTTCGAGTTCAAGTAAGAGTCAGGGAAGAAATGGATGAGTTCTGCCATGGTTCTGGAAGAGAGCATATTGGGTTTTCCTGTGACTAGAAAGAGATATAAAAGAAGATGAATGTTTTCGAAGTTCTGAATGGTCTAGTATTTATGAGTTCGTACTGAAATCATGTCTTGCAGGGAAGGAGAACTAATGAGGAAGAAGAGGCGTATCAACAGAGTTCTCCCTATCACCAGGTGCAAGATGCGTACAACATGTTTGTTTAAAGGCCTGAATGACCAGCTCTTTGCTGATTCAAGTTCGGTTGCCACTAGTGACTGAACCAGCCTTGCCATCAGCTAAACCGTGGCTCTGGTTGGGTGTTTTACCAGGGGATCAGAGAGGATTTTGAAGCTGAGAAAATATTGAACATGCGAGAGTTTGTTGTGATTTTATGGGTAATTTGGATTATGTTTTGAGCCGAGAAATCAGAAAGAAGTGTGTCCGAAAAAAACTGCAGTTCTGCCTTGGTCTTGTATAGCTGCGAGCCATGATTCAATGGTTGGGTTTGAGGGCTGTTAGGATGCAATTGTGAATTGATTTAGAAGTTGACATAAACAAGGAAGAATGGGTTTTTTCTGCTGAAGTTTGGGAACGAGAAATTAGAAAAGGAAACAAGTGGTTCAAGTGGTGATGTTTACGCGAAACTTGCGGAGTTTAAGTCGTTTTAGGATTCCAGAACCTGTGCTAAAAATCACTTGAAAACTAATATGGATGTCGTTGATTCTTGTTGATGGATGGTGATGATTGAGAGTTGTTTTTAGAATTTGTATTTGATTAGGAAACTTGAGTTTGTATGGGATTCAAGCTCGCAGCTAGGAATTAAAGTATAAATAGAGACTAGGTCTACATATCACATACACACCTCTCACGATCGGCTTTCAACCTCCACAGAGAGGAGCCTTTGCTCCTCTCCAATCCTTAATACCATAAATCCTTTCATCATCTTCATACCATCACTTGCATCTGCATACCCCATACCACCTACATCATCATCACCAGTTCACGTTCTGACCACCAACAACACTTTTCATCACGGTCCAGCACAACACCACACACTCCATTCCACCTGCCTGCTTTGGTTTGCTTAACTCTGTTTAAAGTTATAATTTATATTTCATTATTTTATCATGAACTCCAGTAGCTAAATTATTTGATTAGGGATACTTCAGAATTATGTGATATGATTTATTCAAGTTAATCTTTCTTTTCTGTATTGTGTTATTGTTTATCTTTTACCATGTGTATGACCATGAATTGTTTGCAAGTGTTCAAACGGTCAATTGAATATCTTGTTTACAATTCTAATGCTAGATAATTGAACCTTAATCCGTAATTGTTATGATGATTTAATCAAAAGTATCGAAGCATCAACGTTGCAATGGGATGTTGTGGATTTTGATATGTGAAAGATAACCCTAAGTTAACATGTTGAACTTACGAACATGTGGTGCTGCAATAGCTGTTCGGAACCCACAAACTATTCCGACCAATGGTCAGAATTTCTTCGAATATGTCCTTGAATTCATTAAAGACTTAAGCAAAACTCAGATGGGAGAAGAGTATGGTCCTTGGGTTCCCTTTATTAGAACTATGATCCTATTTATTGTTGTTTCTAAATGGTCAGGGGATCTTTTACCTCGGACCAGTCAATAAAGTTACATTAGAAAGCTTATTCAAAGTGGCATAATTGTATAGAACCGGGTAGAGAACTTGTTCTACGAAGTAATATTGGAGTCTAATGGACTAGTTGAACTCATAACTTGTCTTGAGTTTTTAGTAAAAATATTTTGAAGAAGATTTTACTTGTATTCATATTCACTAGTGGAGAAAGAATCCTTAATCATTTTCATCCTCATATTTGAATTCTTTTATTTGTTTTCGTAGTTTTGCATTATTAATATTTTTAGAAACTTGAATTGACAACTTTGACTCAATGCTCCTCAGAAACGAACCTGCTTATCATTATTCTACTAGTTAGTGTAAGAAAGTAAGGAATATATATATTTTTGACGAGTTTGACACCTCGGCCAAATTGGCGCCGCTGCCGGGGAGCAGTCGGTAGTTCTAGTTGTTATTTAATGTTATGATTTTGCATTTAGTTTTTATTCTAGTTTCTTTTACTAATTCGTTTCTTTTAGAATCTTATTTTCAGGTACACTCCATCATTCTTTTTGCATGCTCAGAATTGGTTAGTGGTATTCATCACTTGTCAAGGACAAGCGGTAAGTTCTCTAAATGAGTTGTGTGCATAATTTTTTTTTAGGCTTTATCGAGATGAATCCTTATGGGAACAACATCTATGGTTCACAAGACCATACATATTACGGTGATAGGTTTAATTCTCATTCTTATAACTTCCAACCGTATATGGGGTATGATCGAAACCAATTTATATGCTATAAGCACCCTGCAAGGCCTGGTGATAATTCTCATACATACCAACAGCCTTATAGTGGGTATGTCGGTGAAGAATCACAAGGATGGGAGGATAGTTATACTTTTAATCAGTCGTTTTCAAGTAATGTGCAGATGTCAGAGAGTTTGGAACTCAAAAATTATGATACTGAATCAAGATCTACTCCTCTTTATCATGTTCTTTCTTTACTCATTCCAAAAGAAGAGATATGGTCTGACAATTCTATCGTGAGTAGTGGTGGAAAACGTATTAACATCAGAAAACTCTCTAAAAAACACGATCAATTGGAAGAAGCTGGAGCATCAGAAGAGACTCTTCAAGAAATTAATAGGGTCATACAAATGGAACTCCAACGTCGTTGGGATATTGGAGATTATGAGGTTGACGAAAACTACGATGACGATTACGAAGATGAACAACCTTTGAAGAACATTAATATTTTTTGTACTAATAGCTCAACTCATGATCATAATGATCATTCTCCTATTCAAAAGGAAGAAGTTGAGTCTAGAAACACTAAGATTATTGATGGTAGGACTTATGTTGTGTATGAGAGAGATGATGATTATGACTTCTTTGTGCATACCACTTCTAATTCAGAAATATTAGATACTTTGAATGAGAAGTCAACTTGTGAAGAGCATAAGGAGTATGATGAGTTACTTGGAGCAGATTTCGATTCTGTTGATGAACACCTGCAGGTTATGCAAAAAACAGATGAAGAATGGCTTGTAAAGAGTCTGAATGAGAATGATGATATTTATGATGTAGGAACATCAATGGAATTTTTCCGAAGTACTGAGGATCCTGTAATGCGTGAGATTGTGCAAGGTTTGTCTTACCTTTTACATGAATCTTTATGTAATGATGATCCCATATTAGAAGGAGTTTCTCAAGGAGTTTCTAATCCGACTTTTAAGAAGGTACCTAACTTGGGACTTAAATCTGATGTTTCTAGATTTTTTTCTGAATTCCTTGCTTCTAAATATCCACCATATATGTATGAATCTAGCGTCATGTAGGTTTCCACAAGTGTTCCTTCCACTTATGTTTTGTATTCACTTGCGAGTGTAGAATGGACTAAGTGTGGGGGTGAATCTCTTTGGATGATAGTTTCACTTTCACTATCTTATGCTAATATTCTTGTGAAGCTATTGTTAGCAATGCATATTGTTTTCTGGACGGATCCGTGAATTTTCATATTGTTGGTTTATGGGCGATCAGAAAGTCAGGATGAGGACGTTAAACTAAGCGATGCATGGGAGGCAACCCATTGGTTTAGTATTTCTTGTACTTTTTCTTGTTTTTCTGAATTTTCATATCATTATAGGATTTCCCACCTTGGTTTTACATTGGATGAGCCAAGTTACATTGAGGACAATGTAAAGTTTAAGTGTGGGGGAGTGGTTAAGCATATAGAATTCTTAAGTATTCACTTTTAGGTAGAAAATTTTCAACTTTTTTGTAACTATTTGCATGAAACCTCCAACTTTTAAATATTTTAGAGTCACTTAGTATACTTCCAGTTACGTTTACATACGAAGTTTTTAGCGAAATAACTGACCTTAAAGGTATTAGAGAACTATATTCGGGTTTCTTAGTTGTTGAGAGGTAATACCGACAAAAAGGGACTTAAACTGCCGGTGGAAAATTAGGTGCAGAAAGAATACAATATTAGAGAAGATGATCATTCAATACCCATGAGTGAGGCACCGGACCTTTAATTCTTTGTACCTGTCTAAATTGTCCGTTTAGAGTGTTTTATCTGCGCAAACTCCGAGTAGAATGATGAGCTACCCAACCTCGCACCAATTTTAGCACTACTTTTTGATTCTTGAGTGCTAATTCTATCAATCATAAGGGTGACATCAGAATTGCGAAAAAATCTTACCTGGTTGTTTGATTTGCAGTTGACACCATTTTCTCTGTCGACAACAACAGGTCCATAGAAACACTATCATCATCAACATGCAGAATATTACAAATTTAAAGAAAGTTGAAGACGTTCAAGGTTTACAAGCAACACAACAAAGAAGAGCAAATTTCATATTCAGGTAAAGGAACAAGACAAGGAGCAGAATTATATATACATGTTGAAGACTTATGTACATGAGCGAAAATATCAAAAGTTGAGAGTTATTGAAGTTTATGATACCGAGACAATACAAGTTGTGAAGAATCAAGTGGTAAAGTCCTTTCTCCATGGCCATATTAGTTTCATTGTTATTCTTTTTGTCTGTATTTCATCTTTCTTTCTCAAAAAATAAATAAAAATAAACAGAAAATAAATTAAAAAAAATCAAAAAAAAAAGATGATAAGAGAAAAAAAAAAGAGACAAGAGAAATATTTCATTACTTTAGTTATTTATTTAGTTTTTTTTTTATTTAATGAAGCCGTGGAAAAGAAGAAATCTATAAAGAAGTCTCAAGCAACAAGAATTTGAGGATAAGAGTTACAATTTGTCAAAGTTATATGAAGTTCAAGAATTCATTATCTACAGTTGAAGCCGAAGCCGAAGCCGAAGACGTTTCTATGGGATTTTGTGAGAGTGGTGCCGATTGTAGATTGGATGAGAAGGTGAGGGAGTATTTCCATCCTCGCATAGTGGTTGATTTCCTTTCGTAAAGATCATCAGAATACAAGTATTTTTCTTCCCACGTTTCTATGGGGTATTACAATATAATTCAGAGGTTTTCCTTCCCGATATTCATTGTATGCAGGATTTCTATCTTCATTCCCGCCTGCACACATGAGAACCATAAAGTGCGTCTTTTGAGTGCAATTTCATAAAACCCTATTGGTGAGGCAGAAGTCGAAACATTCGATCGCTCTCGAACCTGAACTCTTTCATATGTGGTTTTCTCCTAACTCAAGAGTTAAACATGAGAATAATGTTCTTCGATACATCTAACTTCTTATTATTAGTGTGCAAAAACTTTATGTCCTCTTAGCTCTTTGGATGCATGTGCTTTGGAAAATTTGAAAGTTGGAATATTAGGTTTTGGGGGGTAAATCTCTTGTAAACCCTCACGAGACTATAACTCGTCCACTAGGACACCTAGGGGTTTAAAGGCTTGTTATAAATGCTAAACGTAATCGTGTCCTCAACGGAAGAGAATTGTTGTATTTTAGTTTAGTTTAGTTTAGTTTAGTTTGCTCGAAGACTAGCGAAGTCTAAGTATGGGGGAATTTGATAGGTGTCTAAAACACCTTAATTAGTATCAATTGGTTATGCTTTCTTTGCTATTTTTCTTGTAGATTAGTGTATATTATGCTTGTTTTCTATACCGTAGGTATTTGGAGTCATTTAGTAAAAGGGGAAGAAATTGTCTACAAGGGCAGAATCGTGATTTCACTGGATGTTATTTGCAGCCGGTCATATGCCAAGGGCCAACCCAACATTTAAGGTTTTATTATTTGAAAAAAGTTAATCATCATGGCTGCCTTTATCTGGCCAATGGGTGTCTAAATCCCCTCAAAGTGTCTTAAGACTCTTAACCTAAAAACCTAACTTAGGTCTCGAACCATTTTTCTCATCTCTAGCTCAACATGGCAACTACCAGGGTTGTTGCCGTTCCACCCCTTCACGCCGGCAAGAGAAGATAATGTTGACATAGAGAAACAGATCGAAAGAAGAAGGGATTGAGTGAAAGATGGAGTTGCTGCGAGGAATGAAAACTCAGTTGAGGAAATGGGGTTACGAGAATTGGGTTTCTAAGAAAATAGAAGAGAAGGTGGTGATAGTTGATGAAATTGAAGAGTAGAAGATGGATTACGGATTTAGTCAAAAATGGGTTACTGTAATTAGCTAGAGAGAAGAGGAACAATGGGTTTGAACCAGAATGGTTGGATTTCGAGTTCAAGTAAGAGTCAGGGAAGAAATGGATGAGTTCTGCCATGGTTCTGGAAGAGAGCATATTGGGTTTTCCTGTGACTAGAAAGAGATATAAAAGAAGATGAATGTTTTCGAAGTTCTGAATGGTCTAGTATTTATGAGTTCGTACTGAAATCATGTCTTGCAGGGAAGGAGAACTAATGAGGAAGAAGAGGCGTATCAACAGAGTTCTCCCTATCACCAGGTGCAAGATGCGTACAACATGTTTGTTTAAAGGCCTGAATGACCAGCTCTTTGCTGATTCAAGTTCGGTTGCCACTAGTAACTGAACCAGCCTTGCCATCAGCTAAACCGTGGCTCTGGTTGGGTGTTTTACCAGGGGATCAGAGAGGATTTTGAAGCTGAGAAAATATTGAACATGCGAGAGTTTGTTGTGATTTTATGGGTAATTTGGATTATGTTTTGAGCCGAGAAATCAGAAAGAAGTGTGTCCGGAAAAAAACTGCAGTTCTGCCTTGGTCTTGTATAGCTGCGAGCCATGATTCAATGGTTGTGTTTGAGGGCTGTTAGGATGCAGTTGTGAATTGATTTAGAAGTTGACATAAACAAGGAAGAATGGGTTTTTTCTGCTGAAGTTTGGGAACGAGAAATTAGAAAAGGAAACAAGTGGTTCAAGTGGTGATGTTTACGCGAAACTTGCGGAGTTTAAGTCGTTTTAGGATTCCAGAACCTGTGCTAAAAATCACTTGAAAACTAATATGGATGTCGTTGATTCTTGTTGATGGATGGTGATGATTGAGAGTTGTTTTTAGAATTTGTATTTGATTAGGAAACTTGAGTTTGTATGGGATTCAAGCTCGCAGCTAGGAATTAAAGTATAAATAGAGACTTAGGTCTACATATCACATACACACCTCTCACGATCGGCTTTCAACCTCCACAGAGAGGAGCCTTTGCTCCTCTCCAATCCTTAATACCATAAATCCTTTCATCATCTTCATACCATCACTTGCATCTGCATACCCCATACCATCTACATCATCATCACCAGTTCACGTTCAGACCACCAACAACACTTTTCATCACGGTCCAGCACAACACCACACACTCCATTCCACCTGCCTGCTTTGGTTTGCTTAACTCTGTTTAAAGTTATAATTTATATTTCTTTATTTTATCATGAACTCCGGTAGCTAAATTATTTGATTAGAGATATTTCAAAACTATGTGATATGATTTATTCAAGTTAATCTTTTTTTTTTTTCTATATTGTGTTACTGTTTATCTTTATCGTGTTTATGACCATGAATTGTTTAAAAGTGTTGAAACGGCCAATTGAATATCTTGTTTGTAATTCTAACTCTAGATAATTGAACCGTAATCCGTAATTATTATGGTGATTTAATCAAAAGTAGCGAAGCATCAACGTTATTTTGAGATTTTGTGAATTTTGATGTGTAAAAGATAACCCTCAGTTAACATGTCGAACTTACGAACATACGGTTAGGATCAACCCGACTCATAGAGCATACCGGTCAATAAAGTTACACTGGATAGTTTATTCAGAGTGGCTTAATTGGATAGAAATAAGTAGATAACTTATTCTACAAAGTGACCTTGGAGTCTAATGGACTAGTTGAACTCATAACTTGTCTAGGGTTTTTAGTAAACATATTTTGAAGAAGATTTTACTTGTATTCATATTCACTAGTGGAAAAAGAATCCTTAATCCTTTTCATCCTCATATTTGCCTTCTTTTACTTGTTTTCGTAGTTTTGCATTATTAATATTTTCAGAAACTTGAATTGACAACTTTGACTCAATGCTCCCTTAGGAACAAAATTTGCTTATCATTATTCTACTAATTAGTGTAAGAAAGTAAGGAATATATATATTTTTGACGAGTTTGACACCTCGGCCAAATTAGCGCCGCTGCTGGGGAGCAGTCGGTAGTTTTAGTTGTTAGCTAAGAAAACTACGCAATGAGCTTCGATGAGAGAACCAGAAATATCTAGGAATCCTATCCATAGGGCCGATAGAGTTGATATTTGGTCAGATATCCTTAGGCGTCTAGAGGCCTTAGAGATGAATCAAGGGTCAAACCGTGCTAGATACTAAGAGCAAGCCCATGTTCTTTATAACAACTCTAGGTTTGAAAACCGCCAGAAATTTGACCCATATTCAGATTTCTATAACCCTGGTTGGAGAAACCATCCTAATTTTTCATGGTCCCAAGGTCAGAATCAAGGTCAGAGTAGTTATCTGAAGAATCCACTAGAGACAAGCTACTATCAAAACCCTTCTGAGAAGAAAATGACTATCTTAGAAGAATCTCTTAATATGTTGGCAAAGAGCCATCTTAGATTTCAAGAGACAACCGAGCAGAATTTCCAATCTAATGCCTAGACTCTTGCTAAGTTAGAACTCCAAGTAGCTCATATAGCTAAGACACTAAGTGTGAGAGAAATAGGAAAATTTCATAGTCAAACAGATCCTAATCCTAGAGGAGACAAAACGTTCAATCATGTGAATTCTGTTACAACCCTTAAGAGTGGTAAGATAGTTGACAATGAGGTAGCCATGCCTGATAGTGGACATACCGTAGTTCCACCTTTTACTTCCCAAGAAGATCCAGTAGCTGAAGACTGAAACAATTTCTAAGGATTCCCAAGCAGTTCATGATAGGACTACCTTGGAGCCTAGAGCCCTATATCCACAGTTGCTAGCTCCAACAAAAAAGGAATCTACTTTGAACGAGATTATGAAAATATTTAAGAAGGTGAACATCAACATTCCATTATTAGAAGCAATTAGGAAAATGCCTTCTTATGCCAAATTCCTCAAAGATCTTTGTACACGAAAGCGTAAGCTTAATGTCCATAAGAATGCCTTTTTAGATGGTCAGGTAAGTTCAATCCTTCTGAACCAAACATCCTCTAAGTATAAAGACCATGGTTGTCCCACCATATCTTGTGTGATCAGTACTCACGTGGTTGATAAGGCATTGCTTGAGTTAAAATCAAGTGTTAACTTACTTTTGTATCATGTGTACACCCATCTAGGTCTTGGTAAGTTGAAGCCGACCAAAATGACACTGCAGTTAGCAGATAGGTCTGTCAAAGTCCCTTGTGGTGTTATAGATGATGTTCTTATTGAGGTTGATAGGTTCATTTATCCAGTGGATTTTGTTGTTCTAGATACCCAGCATTTCTAGGACCAAAATACTCAAATACCGGTGATTTTAGGTCGCCCGTTTTTAGCCCCATCTAATGTTGTCATCAACTGTAGAAGCAGACTAATGAACATATCTTTTAGTAATATGACTACTGAACTAAATGTCCTTAATGTTACTAGACAACCTTCTGAGATCGATGATTTAGAAGAAGTGAATATGGTTAGTACTTTAGTTCAGGATCATTTGCATGAAACTTTGGCTGGTGATTCCTTAGATGAATTTGATGACAACATTCTCTTAAATCATATGTGTGACCATTCTCTAGAAGAAGCTCTCAAGTATTTTTCGGACTCTAAGGACCCTGAAATTCAAGCAATAGTTCTAGGTCTACCTGAGAGTAATGATTACCCTAAGTTTGGGGGTAGTGATGATTCTTGTGATCATCAAGTATCCCTATTTGAAGTCCCTAACTTGGGACTCGAGCTTTGTGCGTCTAAGGTGTTACTCGAGTTTCTTTATAGTCCACAACCAGATCCTCTTAATAGTGCCAATAAGGAAATCCAGCTATTAGAGACCCGTCATTCGGCTGAACCTGTTTATCTAGACACTCATATGGAACCTAAATGGGAATCCAAGATAAACCCAATTGTCTTGAAAAAGAAACCTTAGATAAGGTTGTGCTCAGTTTATTTATTTATTTGATTCCGTACATGTGTCTTATATTGGTGTCAACTTTATTTGGTATTGTTGACCCATAGGTGTTTCGGCTATTGGTATATGATTTGAAAGGTGATTAGCCATTTTATGGCATTTTTTGTCTGGCTGAAGACTTTAAACTTAGCACTTCTTGGGAGGTAACCCATGCTCATGCGACACGGTAATATCCTTTCTTTACTCTTTTCTTCAATTGGTAACAGTTTTTCCTTGTACATATTTTTAATCATTTTTTTTAGAACATTGGGATAATGTTAGATTTAAGTTTGGGGGCTTGGCTTTGGCCAGATCAGAGAGAAGAGAGAAGTAAAAAATTATGTCGTTGCATGATCATCACGGGAAGAAGATGATGATCAAAAACATAAGTCTGCATTGAACAATCACAGAAATTGTAAGGGAGAAACTTTTAGTGCAATAATAAAACTCCAAAATTTAGAAACTGGTGAACAATTCAGGATTACGCTGACCATTCTAAGTAGATGGAAACAAACTTCTTGGCTGTAGGAGTTGAGGGACCCAGCTAAATGGTCTATTCATAAAAGGACAAAGCTCATGTGTTAGAAATAACATGATAGTTGTCACCATATCTCGGAGTCGTCACCATATCACGTTCTGTTTTTTTTTTGCAACCTTTTGTGTTTCTCTAAGTGATTTGGTGGGGCATTAGTATCGCCTTGTTGTCGCTGCTAGGATGAAGTAGAATGATTGAGATCAAGCCCTATTATTTTTATTAAACTTGACCAATAAAAAATAAATAAAATAATAGATAAATAAAAAAATTGACACTTGGATAGAAATATGTGTGTGTTCTCCCTGTCGCCTTAGCAAGTGTGGAACACAGGATCCATGGGAACTATCATGTAATATGCTAACAAGAAGCATGCACTTAGATTCAAAAGATCTAACCATGTTGTCGGGAGTAAAATAAAAATAATAAAATAAAGTAATAATAATTGTATATATTCAATAAATCTACCGTTGAGGCCCTTGTATATACCAACTGAGTTGATATTAGAATTAGGATTCAGACCAGTAGGTGCGTATCTCAATCCATCTTGGCAAGATATTCATAAAGAGATTCTGGAAAACACCATTCACCTTAGTCAACATGCGCAAACTTCTATCACCATATCCATCTTCTTAATCTGTTCATGTAATTGTGGTTTGTTAGATTCCGAGTATCGTAGTCCATTGTACGACTTTCTGGGTAGTGTTTTTTTTTTCTTATAAATGAATTTTAGTACGCTTGAGTGAAAACTCGTGTACAACAATTGGACTCATATAGGGTAATGATTCTCATAGCTTAAGAATTTAGTAGCCAACTAAATAGCATGTTTAGTTTCTACCCTCAATCGTTCACAAGCAGCTAGGCTTTGGAGTAAAAGGTTTTGTGGGTATACCTCTTGTAAACCCTCACGAGACTAAAACTCGTCCGATAAGGACACCTATGGGTTTAAAGGCTTGTTGCAACACTAAGTGCAATCACGATGCCTGCCACAATGAGTTGGAATTTTTATTTAATTTTTAGATTAATTTTTATTTTTATTTTTGCTCGAGGACTAGCAAATAATAAGTTTGGGGGTATTTGATAGACACATTTTTGTGTCTGATTTGATCTCAATTCTCTATTTTGTTAGTACTCATTTTGTACATATTTGATAATTTTGGATAATTTTGCAGTTTTTAGGAAATAAAGCTCGATGGACTAAAGTGCAGAATTCTGCGTTTAAAATTGAGGAAATGAAGTGATTTTTAATGGGATAGGCCCGAAAGGAAGAACATGGAGAACTGTTTCATTGGTCCAATTATTTGGATATGAGAGTGTGGTAAACATGCCAAAGCGTTTGTAGAAAGTGTGGAGCCCATTTATTCACAAATATGGCTAATTATGTCGACATCATTTACAAGATATTAAAAGAATATTTGGAGATATTTTATTTATAATGAAGAAAATAAAAGTTTTAGCTAAGAAATTTACATGAAGTAATTGATGGGAATTAAATATATGAAGAGTATGAAAAGAATTTTATTCTTTATAATTGGAGTTAATAAAAAATTTCCAAATAAAAAAAATTATAACAGCATGAGAATTATATTATTTGACGCGTGGTGAATTCTTATTTGAGGATTTTGCATTGTCCTGACTTGTGGTGCATTCTCATTGGGCGATGATGTGGTAGTGGAAAATAGAAAAGGAAAGTGGTTTCCTTTGAAAGCTATAAATACGCTGTGGATACAAGGAAAAATGGGGAGTTTGGTAGCCAGTACCGAGGCAAGCTTAGGATTTAATTTATTCTTTTCCTTATTCTTTTTAGTTTTCATTCTTTGTAATAATGGAGAGCTGAACCCCATCACTGGGACAATACAGAAAGCCATATTTCATGAATGTGGTAATTATAATTAATTCTTTTGTGACTATTTGTATTAATTTAAATTGATTTATGATTTTTCTTAATTATTTGTGATCTTGTTTGATGGTATATGCTTAGTCTTAAGTACTTTTTTGCACCATGCTTATAATTTACATCTAATGTTTTATGAATCTACCTTTGGCAAAGAATCAGAGTCAATATTTCTATTACTTGAGTTATAATTGTCTAGAATTAATAATTGGACCACATGAATATGAAGTTTGGTGGAATCCTGAGTCCCAGTTCTTGTAATATTATTATCATATTGTTTGTATATTTGTTAGATTAAAATTAGAATTAGGTCTAAAATCAAACCTTCACAAGTCCGAGTGAACGGTACTTTATTCACCACTGTTACAACTTCATCACTAGTTAGTGTAAGAAAGTAAGGAATATATATTTTTGACAAGTTTGACAACTCGTCCAGGAAGTAGCGGAGGTAGAAGGACAAGCCTGGATTATGTCCTTCGGCGGGTCCTCATACAAGAAATTTAGGGGAGTTGGCATCGTATTCGAAACACCCACTGGAGAGCTATGATCCTATTCCTTCAAGATGGACTTTCATTATAGCAATAACGTAGCCGAATATGAAGCACTGATACCAGGATTGAGAGGAAAAGGAACTCGGCCTCAGAAATTTAGAAGTCAGAGGAGATTCCAAGTTAATTATCAGCCAAGTAAACGACGAGTTTCAAGTGAAAGATGCGCACTTAGCACCATACCGAGTGGAAGCACAGAGCTTAATGACTGAAATGGGATTGACCATGGTTGAACACACAACGAGGAGCTCCAACAGGCACGCAGATGCATTAGCCACGCTCGCGGCCAAAATCCAATTAAATGGCAAGGAGGAAGGAACTGTGATAATAAAGCGAAGAGAGCTACCTAGCACTTTGAGAGAAGATGCGGCTTTCAAAGATGCAGATGATTGGCGAAAGATATACCTCAAGGATCTCGCAAGGACCAGCGACGAGCATACCATCCCGATAAAAGTGCTAAAACAATTCATAACAGTCCAAAGTGCACTTTATCATAGAGCACCAGAAGGGTCCTTGGCACGTTGCTTGAGCAAGAAGGAATAGGAGGAAACAATACAAAAAATGCACGAGGAGTCATCCAGGACAGTTACATGGATGACTATATCGAAGGAAGCGGAGGAAACTATGCGGACAAACGGGTAGCGTCTGTCTATATCGACGACTACAAATATTAGGGGTGTACTGGCCCAGCATAGCATCCCAGGCGGCAGCCATCCAGGACAGTTACATATACTGTCAAGAACCACCACAACTGGCCGAGGTATGCGTGGCAGAAGATGACGATTAGAGGAAACCATATACATATTTTATCTAGCATGGTAAATTACCCGAGGGAAGAAGAGCATCACTCAAAATACAGACGAAATCCAGCAGATTTTTCATAAATAAAGGGATTTTGTATATGAGTAGCTACAACAACGCGATCATGAGATATTTATCGAAAGAAAAGACAATAAAAGTCATGAGCAAGTCGCATAACGCAGAGCATCAGGGGATGCGCAAGTTATTCTTACAAATCTACGAAGGAGGCATCTAATGGCCAACCATGGAGAATGATGCAACAATGCACGTAAGGAGGTGTCTAAGCTGTCATACCCAAGGACCTCTGATTCATGCACCCTACTCCCAGCTACACAGCATCGTTACGCCTTGCCCGTTCCACAGTTGGGGCTTGGACTTGATTGGGACGATAAACCTAAAATCTTCCAAATGACACAAATATATCATTAATACAACCGAGTATAGTTCAAAATAGGTGAAGGAAATCCCTCTGAAAGACTATGCAGGAGAAACTATCATCGCGTTCATCAAAGAGCATATAATATGCAGGTTCAGAGCTCCAATGATCATCAGAGCCGACAATTCCAAGTCGTTCGTCAACAAGGATGTTTATAACTTATTGGAACAATACAACACCCGACTGCATACATCTACTCCGTACTATCCTCAGGGAAATGGCCAGTCAGAAGCCACCAACAAAACATTGCTAAAAATCCTAAGCAAGACTGTGCATGATCACCATATGGAGTGTCACGAGTAGTTCCCACTAGCATTATGGGCCTATCGAATTTCTAAGCGTAGTTCAACGAGAGCGTCACCCTATTCCTTGGTTTACTGGGAGGATGTCATTCTACCAGCAGAAATCGCCATTCCTTCGGCAAGAGTTTCCATGAAAATTCTAACCATGCCAGACGAGGTTAGTCGTTTTTCCCACCTAGACATTATAGAGGAAAGAAGAGCTTGCGCCGAACGTGTTGCTGAGGCATACAGAAAACGCGTAGCCAACCACTACAACCAGAAGATCAGAGAGAGAATTTTGAAAATCGACGACCTAGTGCTCAAAATTGTATCACATGTACAACGGAACGCAAGCGCTGGGAAGTTTGCAGCCAACTGGGATGGACCCTTCATAATCCGAAAGGCTGCCGAAAGCAGATATTACCACTTAAAACGGATGGATGGATCCAATATTAAGACACCTATTAATGACAAATGGCTAAAAGGGTCCCATGCATGAGCAATACTATGGAAAATGTTTTTGATCTCAATAAAAGAAACTTTTGTTTTATCTTATTTGCCTCCAAGATCGAATGTTGTTCACAATGGTCACAAAAGTGACAGAGGGCAAAACGCCGTTGTCCGACCACTCTACTAAATACCACAATGGTCATAAGATCGGCAGAGGGAAAAGCGCCCATGTCCAACCACTCAACTAAATACCACAATGGTCACAAGAGCGACAGAGGGCAAAGCGCCCTTGTTCGACCACTCAACTAAAATGCTACAATGGTCACAATAGCGACAAAGGAATAAGCGCCCTTGCTCGACCACTCAACACCACAATGGTCACAAGAGCGGTAGAGGGAAAAGCGTTCATGTTCGACCACTCGACTGAATACCATAATGGTCACAAGAGCGGATAGGGCAAAGCAACCCTGTCCGACCACTCAACTAAATACTACAATGGTCACAAGAGCGGAAGAGGGAAAAACGCCCTTGTTCGACCACCCAACTAAATACCAAAATGGTCACAAGAGCGGCAGAGGGCAAAGCACCCCTGTTGGACCACGCAACTAAAATATTACATGGTCACAAGAGCGAAAGAGGGCAACACGCCCCTGTTCAACTGTTCCACTAAAATACCATAATGGTCACAAGGGCGGCAGAGGGCAAAGCGCCCATGTCTGGCCACTTCACTAAATACCACAATGGTCACAAGAGCGGCAGAGGGTAAAGCGCCCCTGTTCCATGATACGGGCATAATTTATACATATTTACCACTTAATTTATATTTGCTAGTGCTTGAATTTGTACTAATAATATATTTTTATTGTTTTATTAGGTGGTATGCGTAAAATCCGAAATTACGAATAAATACAGTTAAATGAGCATGGTATGGCATGAGCTTTTATAGTCGCGCACTTGTCTAATATGGTCTCGGACCTGCATAGTCAAATGGTGGATATTGACGTGAGAATAATGCATCAGAGAAGGACGGATGGTGTATGCCTGGTTGTCAGAGAGAGAACGTGAAGTGGAGAGAAGAAAGGGTACGACAGGTTGGAGTTTGAATGACCGAGTAGGTGGGGGCTATGTCTAAGTGAAACAATGTGAACGTGGGAAGAAGAAGGATTTTTGTTTTAGCTTTTGAGGAGGTATCACGTGAACAACAAGAAGAAAAGTATAAAAGAGGGAGAGCGACAGGTGTGAAAACGGAGTTCTCTTTTTTAGGTTTTCTTTTGGGGTTTGTGGAGAGATAAAGAGGTTGGAAGAGAGATTAGGGTAGGGGGAAGGAATACCTAGAGGCTAGGTTTTGCTACTAGGTTGGTACGGTGAATAGTGATTAAGGGAGAGAGGAAAGAGAGGCGGATTAGGCGTAGAGGAAGAGAAGAGCTAGAAGGAGTAGGGGTGACAGTACTAGGATAGGAATAAAAGGAAGGGAAAGAAGAGGGGAAAGAAGATAGTACACATGTGTATAGTGACGGTACAAAAGGTGTCTCTTCTTGGAGGTCGGCTAGACTTTCTTTTCTCTAGTTTTTGTTGGTGGGGCGTCAAGAGGGAGACTGATAACTTAAAAGGAAGAAGACCTAAAATCTAGAGAGAGGCAGAACAAGATTTGTGATTGGAGGCTAGCCTGTGGAGTAGAGAAGTGCGGCTGAGAAGGGGACATACTTCGAAGTTGTACAGAGATTAGAACATTGCTTAAAAATTGGGTTTAATCTTTTCCTTCTCTATTTTTCTAAATTATTTTTATGAGTTTTAAGAAACTCAATCCCATGTCTTGCTAATTAATTTTGTAGCTAGGGTTTATGTAGAAACAATTTGGGGTATTAGGCTAATTGAATCGAATTATTTAGCACAAAGACCATTATGATTTGAATAAGATTAATTCCATGATTTTGATTTATTGATTTAATGAAAAATTAGTCGTTGCTTCACCGGTTATGTACAATACAGTAACCTATGCGCAGAATTAATAGGATAACAAATATGTTTGTCTACTTATTTGATGTTTCATGCTTGGGTTAAATCCTTAGATGGGGTATTCTTAGAAGAGCCATATATTACTTGTGAACCTATAATTAGTTTCATATTATTTTCTCGCTAACGCAATTAGATGGTGTATGCATGAGACTTAGAGCTTTTGATGTGCTATGCTTAGGGCGTCCCAGTGACATTTATGACTCTAATACATATAATAGGTGAGGTCGATAGAACGAACAATAGATGAATATTCAGGAGTTATGTTTCACTTCATTAATTAAATAGAAATACTGGTGGATACTGAAAACCCTGGTTACTGTTTCTCACATTCGATTTATTTTATTAGTTTAGTTTATTTTTCTTGTTTTAACTTTATTCGGAAAATCCAAAAATATTATTCTTGATTAGTTGATTAAAGATATTGATTGCAGTATTGTCCCCGCTCCCTGTGGGTTCGATCCGTACTTGCCGTTGTCTGCATTGTAGACACCGTGCGATTGCGGTTATCATATATATGGTAATTCTAAAATCCTATCAATTTTTGGCGCCGGTGCCGGGGAGCGGTTGTGGAATATCGTAATTAGTATTTTGATTTTCTAATCGTTGTTTAGGTTTTTATTTTATTTATTTTTATTTTTGTATATATTTTTATTTTTATTTTTCTTTTAGGATCTTTAGTTCTATTTTACGTTTTTTTTTTAGAAATTTATTTCAGGTACATGTTCTGAGGATGATGACTCCTTCTCAGGAGACGTCATCTAAGATGACACTTAGGGAATATATGGATTGGTCACTGCAGAAGGAAGTTCTTGCTTCACGTATGGAGACGTCATCTAAGATGACACTTCAGGAATATATGAATCGGCCAGGCATAAGGAAGTTTCTGCTTCACCTCTGGTAAGTGAAGAATCACCTCTAATGTTATATGAGAAGTATTATAAACACATGCCGCCCAGTTTGGAACAAATATTGAGAGTTCTGGAATGCCAGAAATTATTTGCTGATGATGATCAGTCTTGTAGTGACTCTATGTTCCATACAAAATGTATAGATGACCCTGTGGATGATTGTGTAGATGATTTGCCTAATTTCATAGATGAATCTATCTCACAAGATCATTCACCCGACTTAGAGGTTGTTTCTAGACCCCTAGACTTCCAAAAGTTACCTAATTTAGGGTTAAAATTGTGTGCTTCTCAAGTTTTGTTGGATCACTTTGCATCCAAATACCCAGAGGACTTGCCTGTTTCCTGACATTGTGCATGAACCAATTGATATTTCCCCAATCCCAGTATTATCCCCATATTTCGTTTTTTACGCACTTCCGAGTGTAGTCAAAACTTGGTTTGGGGGTAATCCCTTGTGTTTGATAGTTTCAGTGTCTTCGTGTTGCCGTATTATTTGTATATATTGTATTTTGGGTTGATCCCCAAATTTTCATGTTGTTAGTGTATGGGGATTCTTTCTGTACATATCCAGTAGGTAGATTCTTATTTTCTTGTTTTATTTTCTTTTAGGATTTTGGTTTATTTTTATTTCTGGTGTTCTTTGTTATTACTATCATTTGATGTGTGTTACACAGAATAATTCTTTTCTTGCGTCAATCAGGTGAGACGTTCCAATCCCTTCTCTTTGATTTACATTTGTTTCTCCTATTTATATTTATTGCATACCATTTTAGGTTGCACGGTTCGAAACATTGAGGACAATGTTAAATTTATGTTTGGGGGTAGAGTTTCTGAAAATTGATGCCAATAAGAAACTCTAAAATTTAGAAACTTGTGAATTATTCAGGATGACACTAACCATTCTAGGTAGATGGAAACATAGTTCTTATCTATAAGAATTGGTGTGCCCAGCTAAATGGTCTATTCATATCTGAATGCGCTCAGGTGTTAGAAATAACATGATAATTATTGAATAAGCATATCTCGAAATCATCATAATCATATCATTTTCTATTTTTTAGGATGACATTAACCATTCTAGGTAGATGGAAACATAGTTCTTATCTATAAGAAATGGTGTGCCCAGCTAAATGGTCTATTCATATCTGAATGCGCTCAGGTGTTATAAATAACATGATAATTATTGAACAAACATTTCTCGGAATCATCATAATCATATCACTTTCTATTTTTATTTTTGCAATTTTATGTTTCTCTAAGTGATTTGGTGTGGCCCTAGTACTGCCATAAGGTCGTAGTTCAGATGTATTAGAATTTTAATTTTGTTGAATGAAAAAAAAGGACACTTTGATAGCAATATGTGTATGTTTTCCCTGTCTCTGTCGCTAAGCAAGCGTGGAATGCAGGATCCATGGAAACTATCATGTAATCTGCTGAAAAGGAGCATGCACTTAGATTCAAAAAATCTAATCATGTAGTCATAAAAAAAAAGATGAAAAAAAAGAAAAAAAAAATTATTATGTATATAAAAAATAATAATAAAAATAAGAGCATCCGAGCCGGATTTTATACTAATATTTTGGGAAAGACCGTTCACCTTAGTCAACATATGCACCATTCATTACTTTTATATATCCGTTTTCTAATTTATCCCTGTGCTTGAATTTGATTGATTTCGAGCAATGTGAATTTTTATCCAGCTTTGAATGTTCAATGATTATTTGAGTAGAGTTTTGCATTCTTATATGAATTTTAGTACGCTGAATGAAAACTCGTGTACATTAATTAGATTCATACAAGGTAATGATTTTTATAGTCGAAGAATTTAGTACGTCAACTAAATAGCTTGTTTAGTGTGTATCCTCAATCGTTCACAAGTAGCTAAATTTGGAGTAAAGGTTTTGTGGGTAAACCTCTTGTAAACCCTCAAGAGAAAAAACTCGTCCGCTAAGGCCACTTAGGGGTTTAAAGGCTTATTACATATGCTAAATGTAGTCGCGATTCCTGCGAAAGTGATTTATGATTTTTATTTTATTTTTAGATTTGTTTTGCTTGAGGACTAGCAAATTATAGGTTTGGGGGTATTTGATAGGCGCTCAATTACCAAAATGGTCACAAGAGCGGTAGAGGGCAAAGCACCCCTGTTGGACCACGCAACTAAAATACTACATGGTCACAAGAGCGAAAGAGGGCAACACGCCCCTGTTCAACTGTTCCACTAAAATACCATAATGGTCACAAGGGCGGCAGAGGGCAAAGCGCCCATGTCTGGCCACTTCACTAAATACCACAATGGTCACAAGAGCGGCAGAGGGTAAAGCGCCCCTGTTCCATGATACGGGCATAATTTATACATATTTACCACTTAATTTATATTTGCTAATGCTTGAATTTGTACTAATAATATATTTTTATTGTTTTATTAGGTGGTATGCGTAAAATCCGAAATTACGAAAAAATACATTTAAATGAGCATGGTATGGCATGAGCTTTTATAGTCGCACACTTGTCTAATATGGTCTCGGACCTGCGTAGTCAAATGGTGGATATTGACGTGAGAATAATGCATCAGAGAAGGACGGCTGGTGTATGCCTGGTTGTCAGAGAGAGAACGTGAAGTGGAGAGAAGAAAGGGTGCGAAAGGTTGGAGTTTGAATGACCGAGTAGGTGGGGGCTATGGTTAAGTGAAACAATGTGAACGGGGGAAGAAGAAGGTTTTTTAGTTTAGCTTTTGAGGAGGTATCACGTGAACAAGAAGAAAAAAAGTATAAAAGAGGGAGAACGACAGGTGTGAAAAGGGAGTTCTCTTTTTTAGGTTTTCTTTTGGGGTTTGTGGAGAGAGAAATAGGTTAGAAGAGAGATTAGGGTAGGGGGAAGGAATACCTAGAGGCTAGGTTTTGCTACTAGGTTGGTACGGTGAATAGTGATTAAGGGAGAGAGGAAAGAGAGGTGGATTAGGTGTAGAGGAAGAGAAGAGCTAGAAGGAGTAGGGATGACAGTACTAGGATAGGAAGAAAAGGAGGGGAAAGAAGACAGTACACAGGTGGATAGTGACGGTACAGAAGGTGTCTCTTCTTGGAGGTCGGCTAGACTTTCTTTTCTCTAGTTTTTGTTGGTGGGGCGTCAAGAGGGAGACTGATAACTTAAAAGGAAGAAGACCTAAAAGCTAGAGAGAGGAAGAAGAAGATTTGTGATTGGAGGCTAGCCTGTGGATTAGAGAAGTGCGGCTGAGAAGGGGACATACTTCGAAGTTGTACAGAGATTAGAACATTGCTTAAAAATTGGGTTTAATCTTTTCCTTCTCTATTTTTCTAAATTATTTTTATGAGTTTTAAGAAACTCAATCCCATGTCTTGCTAATTAATTTTGTAGCTAGGGTTTATGTTGAAACAATTTGGGGTATTAGGCTAATTGAATCGAATTATTTAGCACAAAGACCATTATGATTTGAATAAGATTAATTCCATGATTTTGATTTATTGATTTAATGAAAAATTAGTTGTTGCTTCACCGGTTATGTACAATACAGTAACCTATGCGCAGAATTAATAGGATAACAAATATGTTTGTCTACTTATTTGATGTTTCATGCTTGGGTTAAATCCTTTGATGTGGTATGCTTAGAAGAGCCAGATATTATTTGTGAACCTGTAATTAGTTTCGTATTATTTTCTCGCTAACGCAATTAGATGGTGTATGCATGAGACTTAGAGATTTTGATGCGCCATGCTTAGGGCGTCCCAGTGACATTTGCGACTCTAATACATATAATAGGTGATGTCGATAGAACGAACAATAGATGATTATTCAGGAGTTATGTTTCACTTTATTAATTAAATATAAATAGTGGTGGATACTGAAAACCCCTGTTACTGTTTCTCTCATTCGATTTATTTTATTAGTTTAGTTTATTTTTCTTGTTTTAACTTTATTCCGAAAAATCCAAAAATATTATTCTTGATTAGTTGATTAGAGATATTGATTGCAGTATTATCCCCGCTCCCTGTGGGTTTAACCCGTACTTTCCGTTGTCTGCATTGTAGACACCATGCGATTGTGGTTATCATATATAGGGTAATTCTAAAATCTTATCATTCGACCACTCAGCTAAATACTTAAAAAAAAAGTCATAAGAGCGGCAAATGGCGAAGTGCCCCTGACTAACCGCTTACCTAAATACTACAATAGTCGTAAGAGTGGTAGAGGGAAAAACTCCATGTTCGAATACTTAACTAAATACTACAAAGATCACAAGAGCGACAGAAGAAAAAGCGCCCATGTCTGACCACATAATTAAATAATACCACAATGGTCACAAGAGCGGCAGAGAGAAAAGCGCCCCTGTTCGACCGCTTAGCGAAGTACTACATTGTCACAAGAGCGGCAGAGGGCAAAGCGCCCCTGTTCGACCAAGCAATTAAACAATACCACAATGGTCACAAGAGCGGCAGAGGGCAAAGCGCCCTTGTTCAAAGGGATCACAAGTTGCAGGGAACATTATACTTTAAATATACGAACTAACACATCTCATCAAAAAAAAATAGAGAGAGGAAGGATAACCCTTGGGAGTAATAAACACATTCAGATAAGAATAGCACAAAGGGAAAAGGAGAAAAGTAATACAACATATTTGGGTAAAAAGGAAAACACACAACGAACACTCGTGTAACATTATAACGAGTACATAAAGTAAATAGAGAAACTCGCGCGTGACTCAGATACATAGTAACACGAGCTAATTTTTCTCATTACTTTCCATCTCTTCCCGAACATTCATAAATGATTCCAAAAAGGACGTACAATCGTCATCTTTAGAACCTAAACCATTAGTGTAGAGATCCATACTATTCAAATACAACGACTGACTGTCAAGAAACACCATTGTAAGGACCTCTACAAGACGGGAGTACCCGCTCGCATCGGCCATAAGAATATCCCTCTTAAGATTATGTATCTCCAGCTTCAAGTCGGATACAACTATCTGATCATCCCAAGTTGAACAAACATCAACCACACTCTATTTAAAAAAAGGGAGAAAAAAGAGTAAGAAGGAAGATGGGAAGAAAAAAGAAGGTAAAAAAAAAGCCCCGTTATAAAGAAAATTTGACAAACAACATTATACGTGTCCAAAGGAAAATTAATCTTTCTTTAAAACATCAGATATATACACAAGGGAGAGTAAAAAAAATAAAAAAAATCCCAAAATTGCTTAAAAATAACCTTCCCTCAAAACATGTTTCTACTCTCAAGGAAAAGCTTGCAACACCTCCTGAGCCGAGTTAAGAGCCACTTCTACCACTTGTAGAGATCGAAATAATCCAGACACTGGAAGTAAGTTGCAACGCAGCGCTCACGGTAATGGCGGTGATGATAAAAGAATAAAAAGGGAAGCAATAGGCCCTCGTGATGCGCTTCTTGTAGGAGGCGTTCCGCATCTATAAAACACGAGTTGGAGATACTATTTTCATGATCAAAATGATCAAACAGAACACTCAACACATTGGACATCTTAGTCAATCGGGTAATATCCGCCATCAAACTTGCCCTCGCCATATAGTAAAAAATAAATAATATAATATACCAGAGCAGATGGAAAGCAAGAGGACAATGAAGGTTAAAATTTAAAATTAACCAAATAAGGAAAAAAATATATAAAGGAAGACACAACTACACATTACATTCAAAACCATATTAATGAGCATTAAAATACCAACAAACATTAATAACATTCTAATGAATATCAACAGTCATAGGATTAATCGTCTTGACTAGCGATCACTACACGACACGCCTCTATATCTCGGTCCAAACCCCGCATCATAAGAATATCCTCGTCATATAGCTGACTAACTAAATAACGCCGAGTTACTGCTGCATTATGCAAGCGCTGAACATCATGAAGAACTCGATCAGGGGCATTGGCGTTACGAGCAATCTCGAGAGTCTCGTCTTGTTCCCTAAAGGCGGCCGCATGGCAGCATGATGGTTCATCATGTGGGTCATCAACATCCCCACCTCGTCTTTCAGCACCAGAAGCCGCTCTAACTCATCCCGCTTGTCAAGCGGTGTCACAAGGGAAGGCACAACAACCATGGTTAAAGTATACCCATGAAGTTGATAGGACATTCTCAAAAAAAAAAAAAAAAGAGGAAGGAACGAGAAAGTAACCAGGAAAGGAGAAAATAAAATAAAGAATAAAAAAGAACAAAGGAAGGTTTAAGTAGAAGAAGCAATGAATTTTTTTTTCCACACGGTTAAAAATGACGGTTACGGGAAGTAAATGCTTCTAGGAAATTACAAATCCCCAGACAGATACAATACAAAGTAAAATCAAACGAATGATAAAGTATTACAATAAAAGACACCAACACAAATTAATCGTCTGACTCTTCCAACATAGCATGACAGATTTCTATCTCCCAATCCAAATCTTTCATCATAAGCACAACCTCCTGATATTGGGAGTTGGAAGCAACGCCTTGCATGAGCCTCAACAAGCAGCCGATTGACGTTATTCATAATACGAACGTCAGTATGAGCCTTCTGAGCGAGCTCAAACGTTTCATGCTGATCTTCCCAAGCGACATTCATAGCATCCCGATGAGTTAACCTTTGAGTCATCAACATCCCTACCTCGTCTTTCACTACCAAGAGTCACTCGAGTTCTTTACACACGTCTGAGGTAATGAAAGTAGCAGCTACCGAAGCCATAGTTAAGGCATACCCATGTAACTCATGATCCATTATTCAAAAAAAAAAAAGTAAGAAATGAAATGTCCCTAAGATACAAGAACACTTAAATAAAAACAAACAAAACGTGTAAATCAAAACATGTGGCTAAAGAGAAAGAACTTTAAGTAAGAATCCGGAACAGGAATAACCACATGCCTAGAAAATAGACATACCATTTAATTACAGGATAATCACAAAATAAATTACACTGCAACAACAAGATTCGCGAAAAAAAAACACACAAAGCAACTACAATCGCAACTTCTACATCCCAACAAGCGGAGAACTCGAAGTAATTTATTAGTACGAGGGATATCTTGATCTAGTTGCTAACGCGTCTCATTAGCTTCCATGAGAATGCGCTCAGCAGTATTCAATTTATCATTAGCCAGGTCGTATACACACAGCGCTGCTTCATAAGCACCAACGGCCAAATCACGAATGGTGAACGCCTGATGGATAAGACCCGCCTTATACCATCGACCGGCCACTTCGTTACGGGCGATGTTCGTGGCTTCCCATCGCGCTTCAGCATCAACTCTATCATCAATCAAGCGATACAGTTTTTGTTCCAAACCGTGAATAAGAGCAGCTGCCACAGAGTAAGCCATTAGGAAAAACTAAAAAAAATAAGAACAATACGAGCACTATTTATAAACATACAACCGCCATTATAATAAAATATCCTGAAATTCAGATACCACCAATAAATAAACACACAAACCAAAATAAATAAAAATAAAAATAATAAAACAACCACTTAATATAGTTAAAACGTCATGATAAAAGTCATCAAAGGAAAGAGGAAAGATGAAGAAGGAAGACAACTAAA
The DNA here is from genome assembly GCA_023531435.1 of Papaver californicum. Lineage (NCBI taxonomy): Eukaryota > Viridiplantae > Streptophyta > Magnoliopsida > Ranunculales > Papaveraceae > Papaver > Papaver californicum. Next base: position 106,006 of record JAJJMC010031495.1, read on the forward strand.
TCCAAGATAAGCATAAACATATTACAAGCACTCAATAACAAAGAGAATAAACTCAGACCACCTCAAAAGTGGCCAGATCCCGTTTCTTCTGCTCAAGGTCCTCACGTACCCGGGCCTCAGCAGCTTCAGTTTCACAAGCCTCTTGCATAATTGTTGAAACATTGGTGAGAAGCTTGTTTAGAGCAGTCCTCTTTTCTTGATCCACTTTGGTTAGACCCTTCAGACTATGCTCTAGTTCGACGATTTGGGTCGGAAGGGTTGAACGCGGATCAAAATTTCTCTTCACCGTACCCAGCAACTGGGCTATCCACGCTATGGGAAACTTGAGACCTACGCCATCTTGGATGGAAGATTCTCATTCCTTCAGCTTACCAACGTCAGGAGGAGCATCACGAACTCGGGAAAGTTCTTCTGCTGCTTCAAGCAAACCTTTATTCATAAAGACTAAAGTCTTCATGTCCTTAATAATACCATCGTTCACCATATGATCGTTTTGCTCGACAATTGTCCTGTAAGTGGCGGCTAAGTTCGAAGGAACCCAAAAGCCATGCACTAATCTATGGTTCTCAGTCGCCCTTGTCGGCACTTACGACTGAAGGGTAGTAAAAGGAAGGATCTTTCGGTTTAGCTAATAGGACAGCTGCGTCTACTTCCTCCTGAGTAGCCGGGACAAAATCATTCCCTCCAAGCCAAGCGCGCTTAACATTGCTCGTGACGCTGGAAGCATCCTCCCTAAACGCGAAATTGCTACCTCGCTTCTTCATATCTTAAAAAAAATTAAAAAAAATGAAGAAATCTAACCTCAGAAGGTTGGGGATTAGGAGACGACGCGCGAGCAGAAAAAGGCTTGTAACTGTCGGAAGGAGGGTGAGAGGAACCTGAAGACGACTTCGAACCACCAGCAGAACCTAAAAAAAACAAATAATAATAGATGGTAAACAAAACAAACATTCAATAAGGTAGTAAAACAGGCGTATAAATAGGAAAAAAAATATATATGTCTTATCACTAGATGAAAAAGGACAAACACGAAATAAAGAAATTGACACGTAGGAAGCAAAATAGACAATAATTACCAGAAGGAGACATATTTTCTTCAGAAGGCACATGGTCCTGAGATACACCAGGATAAAAATAAGATGAAATGTCATGATTACATGAACCAAGCAGGCTGGTATACATCTTCGGAGGTTGATTATGAGAACGGGTAGTGGTGTCCACCCGAGGATTAAGAGAAACAACATGTAAACGTGAAGAGATGGCACCACCACCCATGGAAAAATCAACACCCAAACTATGTATATGATCCAAGAAAGAAGAATAAGTCGTACTGGTGATAACCCGAGTTTTGGCCTGTAAAGGAGACATAGGATAATCATCAGCCAAGACTGAGCGAGGAACACACGGAGTTGGTAGGATTCCCACGTCACGCTTAGCCTTTTGGGCCTTACGACGAGGCGACCACTCGTGTTCAGGAATGTTAAGATATTCTTCCACCATAAAAGAGTGGGGCTTGTACCCAACAGAACCGACAAGGAGGTCACCCTGATGATGCAATAAAAAAAATCCTTTTCTTTTAAAAAAAAAAAAGAAGAGAGAGACCCAGACACGAAATATACCTGATCAGAAGAGCCCAGAGCCGGCTGAAGAGTTTGGACTTCGCCGATTTTTTTCACGGCGGAGGAGGGGGCATCTGTTCCTTTCTAACCCCCTTCTTCGACAACTCATGATCAACCATGGGAATCCCACTAGTAATCAAGGGAACCAAGGAACGACCCTTTGAACTAGGTATAATACCTCACTTGGTAGCTATCGAACCGTCCATCTTGATACGACCCGACATATGCATCAACTTGAGGTCATCCGAGGATAGTGCAGGCGGAGGAACTGGTTCACGTTGAAGGAAATTCAGAGCTTGCTTCCGAATTTCTTATGAAACGAATACTAATTGAGAGAAAGAAAGAGCTCTCGCATCGGTGAGGGTTGATATAAAGAAAAGTTGATTGATCAATCCGCCAAATGTATCTCTCCTTTAAATACGAAGGGATTGAAACTAGATCTAATGTTAGTCTCCTCGATAGAATATGAATCTGGATAATGGAATAGGACCCCTTAATCAAATGCCAACCGTCGAGCCACGAGATCAGAATTATAGGACATTGCTATGAACTTACCCAAGTAAAAACCAGAGGGATAACCAGGCAATATAGCCATGACAGAGTCAAAGGCGTTGCTTGCTAAAAATTGCTCAAAGTCCATAGTCACATCCGCAATCTCAATAGTAAAATCATAGGGGAGATAACCAGAACGGTCGTTATGATAAGGAAAAGGCTTGAATTCCTTAGCAACATCCATATATTCCTTAAGAGTATTCTAGGATGATCTCCCTCTCTCGTGACACAGGGCCATGCGAGGATAATATTAAGAAGCCAGAACTAGATCGAAAGTGCCATCTCCCATCTTAACCCTTTCCTCATGATGAATGGATAAATCGTTAACCGAAGGAGTATACTTTGGAAAATGCTCCCATGCCCAAGCCTGAAGGAAGTTTACCGCAACAAAGATTTCAAAAATGTGACGAGCGTCCACCCTTTGAATGTATTTACAGAGGAGATCCAGCTGACGATACAAACCGCCCAGAAACATGGGCTCTAAAGGAAATGATATACCCCGTGAAATCAGTACAGCCATCGGCACGAGCTCATTCTTGATGGTATCGCAGTGGATGTTCTTGAAAACATCTTGACAAAGCCATTAAAGAAGAAAACTCGCTAGTTCATCACGAGCATTATTTTTGTTTGGACGGGAGAGCGAACCTTACCGTCTACGAGACTTGGAGCCCAATGCTTCACCCATAAAGGGAATGAAACGCGTTTGTTCTTACTGACCTTGACACATGGCTATAAAGGGCTCTACTTCGAGAAGGTCGTCTTGGTACAACAACAGCAAAATCCTTCATAGCATCAGCCATCATCTTCCCATCAATAGAGCAGGCTGCGACCTTCTCTTTTGCTTCCGAAACAGGGGTAACCTTGGACTTCCCCTTAGTTGATTTTCCTGACCTAACGACTTCCTCTTCTATAGGATAAACACCCTTTACTGGGGAGATACCTTTCCCCTCTTGTCGGACTTTACGAGATTTACCTTTACAGTCAATCAGGAAAGTACATAGATCCCTGTCCGAATTGTCCATAACTTCGAAGACAGTCGCTTCGTGATATAAGTGAGATCTGTGAATCGGTAACCCCATCAAAGCAACAACATCCTCCAATACAGGAGTCACCTCGCCTCAGGAAAAAAAGAAAGTATGAACCCGAGGGATCCAACGCGAGTAAAGTCTAACCATATCACTTTTACATTTGACCACCACACGATGAAGAGAGGAGTCTATTGTGTCGTCTATTCCCAAAGAGTGGAGTGTAGCTAAATGGACAGGGTTGGAATGGATGTATGTAACCTAAGACTTCCAAAGGGGATAAGTTTCAGCCGAGGAGAGCGCTATGGTTGGAAGGTGATAATCTCTACGTTGAATGGTCATACGCGGAATCTTGTTGAAAGAGTGAAAGGGGAGGTCACCCCCTCCTCTGGGTGCATAAGACACTTAGGATACACGAAAAAGGATATTAAGGCTCGGTTGGTCAAAAGAGAATCAAGATAGTCATCAGTCGGCGTGATTCACGTACCATCGAAAAAGATTGGGGGCTACATAGCAGCAAATAGGTTCGCTTTCGAAGGATTTCCATAATACAGTGTAATTGACTATCGGCTGGTAAAGGGTAGAGGCCCGCTATTAGATTGGCCGCTTGACTCGGACCCCGCCTGAGATGCTGTCCCTTCTGTCTTTTCCTCTTCTTCCGCTAAGGAACTTCTGGAGGAATCGTCTGACATCAAGAACATTACGGTGAAGATACACAGTAGAAGAGAAATATAAGTGGTAAAGAAAAGACTGTAAATATATAGTGAAGACCTCCTTCTGACCAAGGGAGGTGAGACGGTTACTTAGAGTGGGGCAAATGAAGAGATGGTGGGGAACATCACTAACCAACCAGTGCACGATTTTGAGAGGTACGTGTTGAGGAGATAGTTGAAGAAAACTACTTCAAGGAAGTGTGGGTTGACTATTGGGTTATCTAATGGTTATCCCAACAATCAGGGGGCTAATGCTAATACCAGAAAAATGATTATCGATGGATAAAGGGAGTCATTTCTACTAGATGGGCTTGAGTTCATCACTACCTTAGGAATTTAGGATTTAATCCCAAATACTTAGGAATATTCCTATGGAAATATGATGACAAGGGGGGAATAAGAAGAAAAGCTAAGGGTAAGATTAATAGAGGGCACTCTAGTAATAATAAGGAGTTGAAGGGAGATATATGTCAAGAGATGATAAAGGAGGAAAGTCTATAAAAGGTAAAAGGATAGTACAAAGAAAGGATCTATTTTTTCTCTCTCTACCCATTGAAGGAAAGGTGTAGTCCTTGTTGTGACTAGGATTGGTCTCCCCTTTACACATTTACCCTAAAACACATTGTTGCGTTCCTTATACTTTGGCTTTCCAGAGATATGTTCGAAGATTCTCCTGGAGGTCAATTGAAGTCTGGACTTGTTCTGCTTGATGTTGTGCTTGCTGGTGGAGAGACCCTTCCTCTTGGTAATTTGTTTCTAGGATCTTTATACTCTCATTTGGATTATTCCATTCGTGCCATGAGGATTTCCAACATCATGCCAAGGTGGAGTCTTTTATCCCTGTTATGTTTATGCAAGCCTGGCTATGGGAACATTTTCCTGAATATGCGCTGAAGACCAAGCCCTATTTCCCAAGTACAAAAATAAAATATGCTAGAATACTCCGTTGGATCAAGAAGAAATCTTATTCTGTTAGTCTTATTAGCTTAATGGACAATGAGAAAAAGGTAAATTTCAAAACTTGGGGTTTGAGGCTTTAGTACGTGATTCCACCAGAATCTTTTGATGAGAGTTCTGTTATTTTTCTACGTTCTGGCCCGGGTGATGAGGGTAATATTACTATAGTTGGTGAGGCCACTTTTGTGAATAGTTGCACTACGGGGTATATCCTTGTTATTCGCTCTGATAGGTATGTCATGCAGAATTATAACATTGATAGGGGGCTCGACAAATGGGCTTTGATCAGTCTATTCCTCGTTTTCGTACCGAGGAACCTCCTATAGACGATCTTCAGCAATCTGGGGTGCCCATACTATTCTTAATCAAAACGTTCCTTTCTTCCACGTTGATAGAAGAGGATGTGTCACTAATGAATACGCCCGTTTCTAAAATGCACAATTTACCCTTCTTAAGGAATTCATGTCTAGTAAGCCTTCTGGTGTACATGGTGAACCTTCCGAAGAGGAGTTAGCAGATCGGCCGAACTTGAAAATTACTCCTGGCGTGAGACGTGATTCGATCATCCGCTTGACACAGGTATCTGAAATCATTCTTTGTTTGATCATTATTCCTTACACAACAATTAAATGTTTACTTCGTTTCTTACAGTGGTGTTTCCCGAAGCACTTTACGCCTAATGTCATGGTGAATGTCATTCCTCAGTCCGGGGATAAAAGACCACGGGTAGTAATGCCTGGAAGTGGAGACTGTCCTTGGAAGAAGGTAAGTGTCTTGTGTTTCCTCTTACTATTCCTTTCTGTATAAAGTACTTTTATATCTTGTCCTAACAAGTATGTTTGAATAGTCTGAGAGCGTGAATCATCAAGGTGACTTGAGTGTTCAACCTTTCAAGTTTGGAATCCCAGTTGTTATTGGCTCCTCAACACCTTATGCTGTAAGTGGAATTTCTTTTGAAAATTCTTGAATTGCAGAAACTTTCGTCTTATTGAACTTAATGAATTATGATTCTTATGGATGATCATCATCTTAGATGACTAGAAATACGAATACTCTAGTAACTGGAAGTACCATTGTGGTTGGAAGCACTGAGGAAGAATGCCAAGATGACAACAGACCTGAAATATCGTCCCATACTGAAGTAATTGAAGAATCCAGATTTAAGAACGAAGAACTTGGTGGCGAGTCGCATTATGGATGCCTTCTGCTTCCGATGGCTTGTCAAAGCTCCAAGTAAGTTTACTCCATTGTCTTAGAATCATAATGACATGACTATAGCTCTTAAACCACTCAATGTTTATAATTATACATGATTTCATGAAAGACTTTAGCAATTTTCGTTGTCAGACAAGCTGGGATCTTCTTACCGTAGCGGCCGTAGAATCTTCGTTTAAAGTCGGAATGATGTAGTTGACCTCTTATTATTTAGCTAACAGAAAGAGATAAATTTTTCAAAAAGAATTTCTGGATTTGGATTCCATTTACTAGGTGAAAAAGACCTGACACCAAGAATTTAGTACTTTCCAGACAGAATTCTGTAGGTTTTCAGCTATCGTGTAGTCGACTGTTTTGTCTTCCCTTATTAGATCGCTCCTACGATTAACGTTCCCTTTTAGAATGTTGTAGTAGACATCCATATGAATCATTTGTTTATAAATAACCCCCAAATTCCTTACCAATTAGTGCCAGTTTCAGTTCTTCTGGAGGGTAATGTAAAAACGTTTCTGACGACATTTTTGCAAAACAACCCATAACCTTTCTAAACCATATGTCATGAACCAAAACATATTGTAATGAATGTTTAGGTTACTAATGAACATATTTTATGAATTTCATGACTTTTGTTTGAATTTCTTGTGCTTGAGATATTTTAACTCATTATTTATACGTCTCTGTTTTTTTTTAGGGGGAAACGAACCAAAACAGAGAGACGAACTTGTAGATGAAGGATTGGAGATTACCATGAATTTTGATGATGGTGATGTGTCTTCTCCAACTCAGATTCATGAGCAAGCCTCTTCTTATATGACTGTTGACGAAAGCACTCCAAGTAGCGTCATTGTACAGAATGTTGATGTGATGAAGATTGTTCCAGTTGAGTATCTGAATGCTAGAGTTAGCTTCAACTTAAAGTTTGATAGGATTCAACACAAACACGTGTATATTGGGGGATTTACTGTTCCATACAAATATGATGAGTTGTACACCAAGATATGGAAGAAGTTTGGCCATTTCTTCGTTGGTAATCCTGAAAACTATCGTACTCTGGAGAGGAATGTGTTTGTACTGCCGCTGACTGTGAATGAGATGATTGTTATTCCCCGTAGAGAAATCTCTGAGATAGTTCTTCAAGACTGGAAGGATTCCTTGGAGGAGGATGAAAGAGCTGAGCTTAATGTCGCATGGATTCGTCGTCATTTAGAAGCTATTGAAAAGTATTTGCAGGAAGAAGGTGTATCTTGTAGCTTGAAGACGGTTGCCAAGGATAAACATGAAGTTGATAGATTTTCTCGGGAGTTGAAGCTTGCGACTAAGGCGCTTGAGCAAATGGAGAAGCCATATTTTGAAGGAACTGAGCCAGTTTCAAGGATTTTTTCTAGGTTTTCCTAAATTTTCATAGGTTTTGAGACATATGGATTTTTTGTGGTTTTATTTTGGGATTTTTTTTTCAGGTAGAGATTTCTGAATAATTTGCAAGGATATTTTTTGAAAAGAAACAATACTTTACTTGATTGAATGAATGGATTGAAATCCTAAGTATGAATGCAAGATATTGCAAACATTTTGGAGGAATTATAAATATTTCATAAAACAGGGAAATAAAGCAAGATGGTGGTTGATGCGTGTTGTAGGTGAAATAAAATTAGAGATCTTATTTCCACTCAATTAAAGAATAATATAATGGAAGTCAATTTCGTTCCCACGAGGAGCGAGGTGTTTAAGTTGTTTAAAGTGTCACAAAAGGGGGGTTTTATTTTAGGATTTTAGCAAAGTAAACTTGTAAGCAATGGAGAGAGATATGATCGAGGAATCCTTCATTGTTACCAAACAATCATCAAGTCAATATATTCATCTACTCATTGTTAATCATAGATTACCAACCGTAGAATAACAACTAGATCAGTGTTATCCCAGAAATTCCTTATCTCACTGGATAAGGAAGTTCTCGCCTACCAAATTCTATTCATCATAACCACCTAGTAGTAGATCACTCAGGGTGTAATTTGGTAAAATGTTTTATATTTTTTGAATATATAGGTTAATCCTTGCAGTTAGACTCTTAGATCAAGGTCCACTTACTAGTGTTGTTCATACGCACAATTGCTCCACAGAATCCCTCTACAAGGTCTCGTGTTCTCTACTTGTGTACGAGTCAATAGAGGATTACTTATATCACAACTCAATGCTAGCAATAGATTAAATCAAAAAATCAATTCAGTTGGCCACCTAAACGATCTGTCAATCAATAATAAACATTCTTTATAGTATAAACAAGCGACAAACATGTGAAGAACTCAAAATAGATTCATATAATGACTCAAATCATGTTTAGAACTTAGAATTCATCCTCAATCAATTAGGTTTTTGGCTACCCATGGATGTAGAAGCATCCATGTTATACATAAGAAAATAGTTAAGAAATCATTACGATAATGGAACTGTTCCAAAACCCTAGCTTTCTCCTCTTTTGATGTTGTTGATCTTATCCGAATTCGGAATGATCTCATTATTTTTACATTGGCTTTGTCTTCTCGTTCTCTTCAAAGTAGTATCAAGAAATCCTGGATTTGAATGAGTAGAAGTTATCTTTGACCCTTTTTCACTTGTAGAACTCAATTTCCTTAGTCATTTCATGTCGCAATGAACTCCGTTCTTCTTCTTTGGCCTTGGAATGATTGAATACTTTGAGTATTTCACTTATTAGATCTTTTTTAGCCAATTTCACTCTTGTTGTGATGATTCACCTAATATAAGACATAATATAGAAAACAAACATAATAACAAATAATATGCAAGAATTATAGCTAAAACAAGCATGAATTTGACACTAAAAACATGTGAATTATGCACTTATCAAATTCCCCCACACTTAGATTTTGCTAGTCCTCGAGAAAACTACCATCTAACTAAACTAAACTAAAATGCAACAACTCTATTTCGTCGAGGACACGGTTGCACTTAGCATGTGCAACAAGCCTTTAAACCCCTAGGTGTCCCTAGTGGACGAGTTATAGTCTCGTGAGGGTTTACAATAGGTATACCCATAAAACCTACTCCGACTTTCAAATGTTCCAGAGCACATGCATCCAAAGAGCTACGAAGACGTAAAGTTTCTGCACACTAACAATAAGAAGTTAGAAATTCCAAATAACATTATTCTCATGCTTAACTTTTGAGTTAGGAGAAAACCACCATATGAAAGAATCTAGGTTCGAAAGCGATCAGATACTTCTGCCTCACCAATAGGGTTTTATGAAATTGACACTCAAAGGACGTACTTTATGGTTCTCTTATGTATGCAGGCAGAAGTGAAGATAGAAATCCTACACACGCTGAATGTTGGGAAGGAAAGGTAACCTTCCGAATCATATGACAATGTTATCCCGTAGAATGTGGGACGAGAAAGAACCTTTTTTATTTTTTCTACTGATCTATACGAAAGGAAATCATACACTATGCAAGGATGGGAACGCTTACTTACCTTCTCACCCGATCCACAATCAACACCACTCTCACATCATCCAATAGAAACGTCTTCAGTCTT